>LOND01000011.1:177779-196615 GCA_014220965.1 Paragonimus kellicotti
TTGAATGCATGAAAGAAATTCAACTTGCTTTGCAGGGGCTGAGAATAGAGTCTAGGAGATATTAGGCATGTTGGAGTCACCACTCGTTAGATTGTGTTCGCTAGACATGTTTGATACTTGATTTACCACCTCTACGAGGTCAACGAAATCCTTGCTATCTGCATTCGGCGGTTGATAAATGCATCCTACGAGTAGGTCGCGATGACCTATAGAGACCATCAACCACAACGAGTCCTCGATTGTATGAAGACCAGGCTCGTCAAGTGTAACTGCGGAAAATTGCTCTTTTAGGTAAATAATGCATCCACCTCCTCGTCCTGTGAGACGATCCCTACGAAACATATGATAGATATGATAGATATCGCGAAAGTAGACCTCAAAAAAGACCTAGGGATTTGGCTGTCGACCGGTTTATCTTTTTCTTATCACCATCAGATGGCCGCAAAAAAGGGATTTAGGACTCTTGGGATGATAAAAAGAGCCTTTCCCCGCATAGACAGGCATGCCTTTCAGTCGCTCTACGGGGTCTTTATACGACCATTGCTTGAGTATGTTAATCAAGTCGTATACACCGGCTTGAAGAAGGACATACTCACCATCGAACGTGTCCAGCGAGTAGCCACTAAAATGGTCACTGGCTTGCGGCATTTCTCCTACGAGTCTCGTCTTGAAATTCTTGATCTCTATTCCACTTGAGTTTCGAAGACTCCGCAGTGATATGGCCCCTACTCACTTTTTTTAGCGCAGGATCTTTGCAGCAATTCTTTACCCCAGTAGTCGATAACAGTCGGAGGGGTCACGACAAAAAGCTCCATAAGCTTCGACCCCGAACCTTCCCTTAGGCAACAGTTCTACTCTTACAGAGTTATCAACCACTGGAACGACCTTCCATTAGAGGTTGTTAGCTGCTCTTCTAGGGACCGTTTCAATGTGTTATTAGATTCTCAGTTGCCTAAGAAGTTGTTAGATTAGAATTGTTTCTTTTCTGTTGAATTGGAAACTTACTCTCCTCGGTATCATCTGTAACCCCCAAGAGCGGTGCTACACCCAGTTTTCAATGACTGCCTTTCAGGTCAACAGAAAACCGCTGATATCGAAACGGACAAACTGACTGGATCCGGGTGAATTGGGTCCCCAACCTCGAACCCGTGAACAAATCGCTGAAAGCGTAGTAAATGTAATAATGAGTTCGTAACGATAGTTTCACCGTTACTATCAATGATCCTCCTGCAGCACTGTACAGATCACGGCCCCCTATCAATCAATTTGTAAATTCTGGTTACACTGCGTTTACATTGCATTTTACACTAAACATTGAAAGAAATTCCAATGAAAGCTGTGCCATCACGTTTGTGGGTTAGTTATATATCTGAATTATATGTTCAGCCTGTTTCTCTGTCAGTATTTCAGGTAGAGAATGGTCGACGAATTGTCATTTTTAAAAGTGATCGCGCCTGATGGTTTTACCTGATTGTTCCTGTCTACGGCCCATGGGAGACAGCGTAAATGGGGGAACTCTTCTATGACAGCAACTTACGCCTGCCAGGTGAGAATGTTCGCGGATTCTAGAACCACTGGTGACACAGACCCACCGTTGTAAGTCGTGCCGCCGGCAACTGCACATGCACAAGTTAAAGCACACTCTGACGGGAACCACACCGAGTTAGACTCAAGTACACAGAGACCCACTAACCTGCCCCTCCGTGTTTATCAGAGCTGACGCACAAGAAGTCCCTACAGCCTCCCTATGACGGTCCGTTTAGAGTGCTTGAACGCAAAGACAAGTACTTCATTATCAACCGTAACGGCACTCGTGATTCAGTAAGCGTCGACCGCTTAAAAAGTGGCCCATGTGAATCCTTGAAACTTGCCTCTTCCAATGAAAGTTATACCACCACGTTTGTGGGTTAGTTATATAACTGAATTACATGATCAGTCTGATCTTCTGTCAATTGTAACCGACCTAAACACTATGTGAAGCTTGAATACGAACTCATGGCAAAATATGATGAAAATCACAGGGACTGACTCAATATTTCGTTAAGGTGAGTTGGTTTATGGTTTCACTACACCGAATGAGGTGCCCAATGGCTACGATCCGCCGTGCCGCTCTCACAGGATTTTGACATCACGACAGCGATCATTTTGGCGACAGATATATACGGAGATGTGTTGAAATGAACGGTTGATTCCGTTAACCTCTAATCAACATTACAAAGCGAATTATACAATCGTAACCTTGGGTATGAAATATTCATTCGTGGTTAATGATTCATTCGATTCACATGAGTTAAACATCGAGTGTACATGTACTGATTTGGTTATGAGAACGTTTTCCACCATTTTCGTAAAAATAACCCGTTATTGGCGTTAGCGCACTTCTTCAAGTCTCATTGCAAGTTCCGAGTTGAAATATGTCATTCTATAGCTTGAGAAGGTTTCATTTTGCGGCGTTCTGGACGTATGGTCGAAATGGAAATATACGACCATACAATGTTGGCATTGCATTTCAACAAGAACACTAACACATTTGATAGTGAAACATGTATGACAACGTTTCCAGCTTCCTTGTCTATACGATATTTGTACTATTTCTCCTTGTTTGCAAGATTCAGGGTAGATACTGGTCAGCGAAACGTTGCCCTTAGGAATGGTGACGTTATCATACGGCTGTTTTCATCTTCGGTGTATATGGAGCGGCGTAAGAAAAGGGTATCATGTCCCACTCTATCACTGGGAATCTTCAGAAGTAAATTCTATTCACTCTACTGCATTGTTTCCAACTAGATTGAGGTCGCGTGTCGTTCATACGAAACAGTATACGGAAACAGATGAACTCAAGCTGCCTGCCGATCACTGGGAGGTATACCTCTCAGCCAGTCACAACTTGATGGTTAGAACGCCAAGTATCTATCGCGGTGCAGAAAAATATTCCGATCAATATGACAATCAACAGGAATCGAAAATGATTACTACCGTTAAAATGACATCGCACGAGTGAAGCGATCAGAAAAGAAACGCTCATCAGTAGGGTTCACTGATTTGTTGTGGCGACCGCGCGGAAAGCGCCGAAAAATCAATCATTCGGGTTCACCAATTTGTAGTGAACCGAAGCGAAGGTGCTGAAAGAAAAATGATTAGTATTCGGGCTCACCAATTTGTAGTGGACAAGTGGGCATACGCTAGACCCTCGTCCACTAACAATTTAAAGCGCCTTTCCTGAAGAGCAATTCGAAACGTAGTCCCAACAGGCATCGAACTAGAGAACGCAGTGGGGTTTAGAAACAAACCGTATATTTCCAGCAATGTTTGGAAATATGATAAGTAGTTAGCTCTAGCCTAGTCTGGGACCAACGGCAGCAACCAAGAGAAGAAAGAAAAGAATCGCGAGGTGGGCTACCGCCCACTCGGCGGCACTCAAAAGCGCGCCAAGCGAAAAGTGCGTGGAACCTTCGAGTGCGTTAAACAACGCTCGAAAAGGTTCGGGCTAAACGACCTTGAAGAATGGAATAAGATGAGTCGTTAGGAAAGGACAAGCGTTCACTGCGTGCAATTAGTTGCACGACTGAAGAAAGTGGCACTGAGTTCATATCAGGCCTCCTATAGCAGGCGTACACAGAATCATGCGTACAGAACAAGCAAGCGGGAAAACGGTTGCAGCCGGGATCCTTAGAGAAGCCACACGATCGCTGGTCACTACACCATGTACCACAGACGTTCAAATACAAGTTTCTCATCACTTCCCGCATGTGTTCGTTCTCCATGTTGTTCATGGCAAACGTCATTCGGAAGGAGCAGCTACTAGTGTGAACGCATACTGCATTCTCAGACGTTGTTCATAGCTGTAGTGAGTCAGGTTGAAGCAGGTACTAGTGTGACTGCATACTGCATTCTCAGATGTTGTTCATAACCTATGCCAAACGAGGGGTGTAGCTACTAGTGTGGGCACATATTGAATTCTCGGACGTTCTTCCCTGGTTAGGTCAGCGAGACTGTGCTAGCGATTTCATTCTCTGGATAGATCAGAATCAGCAATGTTTGAAAATGAATCCAAGTATATTTTACTATATACAGCTCTTCTGTTCGATATACGGTGGGGAACAGTTTGACGATTGTTTGCGGGATTTCGCTTTCCGGGTATGACTTTGAAGTGGTACTTGGCGAACAGCCAGGTTCTTATATTGGCGATAGGCTGAAACTGTAATATATGTATATATACTGCAACCGGCTTACTCGGACATGTCTGCGATATTTTCTGTTTATACAAGTCATCAATCTTAGGAAACTTTGAGATGGGGATCTAAAAGGTGAAAATGGGCAGGCGAAAAATTGAAAAACCTACTGATAACTACCGGTAATGGAACTTAACGGTAGTGGCAGTCCGTATGCGATAAAGTGAATAACAGCCGTTCCACACAGTTACGGGGATTGCGCTTTGCGACACAAAATCTCCTGTAGGTGCGAGTTAAATAGCTGTCGATTAGATCTGGATATTGCTCTAAAGTGCTTTTGGCGACCGGACCACAAGTTTTCGATGTTTTGTGTGTGGATGACTGAATTTTCGGGATCCACAAAGTTAACCGAGTGGTTGATAGTCCAATGCTCATAATGAGCTATGGTATCCAGTGCTCGGTAAGCCCGCCACTCGTCAGTTACAATGATGGTATTAGGCTGTTATCGAGTGTGATAAATGTATGATTAGACTCACGCGCACATGACGTCGAATAATGGGAATCAGCGTGGCGGAATCCCGTTTGTTTCCAGGGCAAACTACCATAAACGCATTCGTGGTATCCCTTTCGATTCCACCCAACACCCACGCCTTAGAAAAATGGCTTCCCCTGTGATACTTCCGTTTCATGAAGAGAGATTCGTCGATTTCTACAACCGAAAGAGTGCCGTCCTTTTTTGAGTCCGCCGATTCTTTGGTGGAAGGACCGTTGTTCCTACTAAGTGAAACGTGAAATGTTTTGGCTTACTATTGTCAAGATGTGGCGTAATCGGCGATGGAAATTGAGCACTGTCTTGTAGTCTAAGCACAGTATTTCGGAAGTGGTTGTAATATTGATTTTATGAGCCCAATGTAGCAGAATGTGAAAGACATTGAAGACCCGTGGTCAGACAATCGTGGAACACCAGGAGTGATAATTGGTGGTCTAACAGTTGGATATTAACATGGTGGACATCGCAGAACATACAGATATGCTTCTGAAGTTGGTGACAATATCGACCAACAGTCGTGAGAAACAGAGTTCTGATTGTCACGTCCACTGGATAAGTTGTGGCTGCAATAGTGCGGGGAGTCAAAACAATGATCAACAGATCACTTACCCTTCACCTGCGTTGCAGATATATTCAATTTCAGAGAAATTGCTGATTGGCCACGCGGGGTTGGAATGGGTGTTCTACACATTTAGTGTCGACGAGGTTGAAAATCAGCAGTCATACTGGCAGCTGTCAGTGAAGTCTACGGTTGGTGTAAACACTGACCAGCAGTCATCAGGTTCACGCATATTCACGATAAGGTTGGACATGTGGCTGCCGGAATTGCAGAAAACAGTGTCAGTGAAGGTGCCTTTGGACCCACTTTCCAGTCTTTAGATATACATATATTTTCATGCAAGGCGAAAGTTGACGGAACACTCAAACACTGCTTTCACACTAGTAACTGTTCCAACCTGACTCACTACAGCTATGAATAACGTCTGAGAATGCAGTATGCATTCACACTAGTAGCTGCTCCTTCCGAATGACGTTCGCCATGAACAACATGGAGAACAAACACATGCGGGAAGTGATGAGAAACTTGTATTTGAAGCGTCTGTGGTACATGGTAATCATCATTTTTGAGTCCGTTGATTGTCATATTGATCGGAATATTTTTCTGCACCGCGATAGATACTTGGCGTTCTAACCATCAAGTTGTGACTGGCTGAGAGGTATACCTCCCAGTGATCGGCAGGCAGCTTGAGTTCATCTGTTTCCGTATACTGTTTCGTATGAACGACACGCGACCTCAATCTAGTTGGAAACAATGCAGTAGAGTGAATAGAATTTACTTCTGAAGATTCCCAGTGATAGAGTGGGACATGATACCCTTTTCTTACGCCGCTCCATATACACCGAAGATGAAAACAGCCGTATGATAACGTCACCATTCCTAAGGGCAACGTTTCGCTGACCAGTATCTACCCTGAATCTTGCAAACAAGGAGAAATAGTACAAATATCGTATAGACAAGGAAGCTGGAAACGTTGTCATACATGTTTCATATCAAATGTGTTAGTGTTCTTGTTGAAATGCAATGCCAACATTGTATGGTCGTATATTTCCATTTCGACCATATCTTCAGAACGCCGCAAAATGAAACCTTCTCAAGCTATAGAATGACATATTTCAACTCGGAACTTGCAATGAGACTTGAAGAAGTGCGCTAACGCCAATAACGGGCTTATTTTTACGAAAATGGTGGAAAACGTTCTCATAACCAAATCAGTACATGTACACTCGATGTTTAACTCATGTGAATCGAATGAATCATTAACCACGAATGAATATTTCATACCCAAGGTTACGATTGTATGATGTCGCTTGTGTACATGTTTTTGAGAGTTAGAGGTTAACGGAATCAACCGTCTATTTCAACACATCTCCGTATTTATCTGTCGTCAAAATTATCGCTGTCGTGATGTCAAAATCCTGTGAGAGCGGCACGGCGGATCGTAGCCATTGGGCACCTCATTCGGTGTAGTGAAACCATAAACCAACTCACCTTAACGAAATATTGAGTCAGTCCCTGTGATTTTCATCATATTTTGCCATGAGTTCGTATTCAAGCTTCACATAGTGTTTAGGTCGGTTACAATTGACAGAAGATCAGACTGATCATGTAATTCAGTTATATAACTAACCCACAAACGTGGTGGTATAACTTTCATTGGAAGAGGCAAGTTTCAAGGATTCCACATGGGCCACTTTTAAGCGGTCGACGCTTACTGAATCACGAGTGCCGTTACGGTTGATAATGAAGTACTTGTCTTTGCGTTCAAGCACTCTAAACGGACCGTCATAGGGAGGCTGTAGGGACTTCTTGAGCGTCAGCTCTGATAAACACGGAGGGGCAGGTTAGTGGGTCTCTGTGTACTTGAGTCTAACTCGGTGTGGTTCCCGTCAGAGTGTGCTTTAACTTGTGCATGTGCAGTTGCCGGCGCACGACTTACAACGGTTGGGTCTGTGTCACCAGTGGTTCTAGAATCCGCGAACATCTTCACCTGGCAGGCGTAAGTTGCTGTCATAGAAGAGTTCCCCCATTTACGCTGTCTCCCATGGGCCGTAGACAGGAACAATCAGGTAAAACCATCAGGCGCGATCACTTTTAAAAATGACAATTCGTCGACCATTCTCTACCTGAAATACTGACAGAGTAACAGGCTGAACATATAATTCAGATATATAACCAACCCACAAACGTGATGGCACAGCTTTCATTGGAATTTCTTTCAATGTTTAGTGTAAAATGCAATGTAAACGCAGTGTAACCAGAATTTACAAATTGATTTATATTTTCTAAACCATGTAAAACTGAGTGTTTCTGCGAAATGGAAATATGTATTCCACCGTGATTGTTCCGAGGGAAGCACTCACACAACGCATAGCTAACTGTGAAGGCCAACTTTATCGGGAAAAGACAGAACACTTTTTGCAACAAAGTTGTGATATGGATCATTTTCAGATATAGCGGATTTTTATCACTGTAGTACAACTATTATACTGAAGAACTCAATAAATTTGTTCCGGAGTATGCATTGTAATACTTGACGACAAACTTGAAAAATCTCCTTTCGCGCCCAAATGCCTGCTTCAAATTAGTTTCGGCCTCGAGTCACACAATAACATGGCGGAGGCGCTTGACGTTCTTTTCAAGTCATTCGGTGAGGACTTCCTTGATATGGTTCCCAAAATCAGTTGGAACACGGCGTTGTAAACCACAAATCAATGCGGGTTAATTTTTGTTGAGGTTTGCTTGATCATTTTTGAGACTGCTGTGCTTGGTTTCATTGTTCTCGGGTTCACTTAAATGTGGCACTGAGTTCACTGTCTTTCCCAGGTAAACTGGATTAATAATCTTCATCTTCATCTCAGCTACTGTTGCTATTTCCAAAACGGTTGATCAATCTAGCCCTCATGAAATTCGAAACACTCTCATTAAACACTTTCCCTTAATGTTTTTGTTGAGTAACCTATAATTTCTATCATTCTTCGGTCCATGAAAAATTGTTTCGCTCTGACTGATTCAATGACCACTTGTTTAAATGAATTCAATCTCGTTTTATCATCCTTCATCTTTGAGCGGTGCACAGTTGGCCATTTTTGGCAGGGACACAAGTTTTTCTTACTTTTTGAGGACTTTTCACACACGAAGTGAAGGGCAACTTCCTTGATCACTGACTTATTAAGCACCCTATGGAAACCAGTTTGTACCAGCGCGTTTTCATCAACGTTCCAAACACAAGTTATGTTTCTCAATGTTAGACAAGTGAGGAGCGCACTACTGGATCACCACGTCACGAGTCACTCAATGCGGACTATCAACTTCAGCGAACACTGCAATATCGGCAACACATGTTTTGGAACGAATCTTGTGGAACACGTAAACTATTTTCCAGTGGTACATGCTTCTGAATTTCGTAAACTGCAGTATTTTCTCCCTCAATATGTCTTTCCCAATAAAGGCTTTTCATTTGTCCCAGTGTACCGTTATTACTGTTTACCAAATAATATTATATAGTATGTTTTCACGGATGCGTTGAGAAATTGTTTTGCTTGTAGCCCTCTTCGTCTGTCTTCCGATAAGCTGATAACTTACGATGCGTCATTATGTCGTATCACATGTGCCTGGGCTGTGACGGCTGAAGTTGTGAAGGCGATGTATATGTTCCGGGCGGATCATTGAGCATTAGTGAATCGGCTGATACATTGAAATGACAACATCTAATGGAGAAGATATCAACAAACTTCCGTTGGGCGTTGAAGTGATGACTGCACCCTCTACAAAAGCCTCACCTTATGACTCGGTTTCAGGCAACCACACTGTAACCTAAGTGACTTAGCTGGAGCCCAGACGTCAGAACTTCCCCTATGCGTTATGGTACATTTTGGCTGTTTGAGCGAACGACAAATTTGGCTAGATTACCGGAATTATCTAGTTAGGTGAACCGCAGTTATGCTTCCAGGCAAGTGATCCGTTGTCAGCCAGCGCATCTCCTAACGGAGCAATCTTTCCGGAGAAAGTCATAACGGTCGGTCGATCCGGCTCCGGATGGGTTGATCTGTATCATTCCCCCGAACTAATTAAACCGCAGGGGTACGGACGAACGCATGTACGCTATCCAAGCTGTAATATGGTTTGTCCCAGCAGCCTGCAAGCTATATATGACAGTCTTGTCTGGTTCGCTCTGCATCTGATTACAACATATGATCGCATTATTGTCGGACTTGCATTGTGTCTTGTTAGCCATTCACGTTAATCATCCCGCTCTATATCTTCAGGGCTCCTGTGACCTAATTTTGACTAGTTTTTCCAACAGACAGTGATGAAACGTTTACTTCTCCTCGGATTTGGGTCAACCGACTAAACGCGTTATAAAAAGGACTGTTCAATGCCTATGTTGGATCTGTTGAAGTTCGTCTGGTACGTTTGTCGTCTTTTGTTTGGTATGATGCGGAGTGATGAATCCGTTGAGGCATGTTTGGTTTGTTTGTAGAAAGTCCAGTCCCAAATTGCCTTTTTTATCTTTGCTGTGTGCAGTAGACGGTCATAATGATTTTCGTGCCGAAGGTGCACATAAAGTATTTACTTCCCTCGTTTCTAGAGCTATCGTTGCCACTCCATTGAAACGTTTCTTCTTGGCACTGTTTGACACGTTCTGAACGTCGTCCGCGCTCGATTGCTTAGATGGGCTCAATTCCCATTAAATGACGAATATTTGTGGACTCGTGTTTGGTTACTCTATCGTGAATGCCTTTCTGCCGCATAATTCGTATATCCGGTTATTTCACATTGATGGCGAGATAACACTTATTGTAATTTTATCGAACAGTGCCGTATAGATTACAATCCTTTCCACTCCCTTTCTTCACACACTTCAGACATGGAAGATAGTCCCGTTAACTTGACCGTCTGAATAAGCGTTATTGGAATTGTCGAATACGCGTTACTGAGTGAATTACCCTAAATCGCCAGGAGCGATTATTCAATCCATGTTTGATCGTCCTGTGGCAACGACGTATTCCAACAAGATTTTGAATCTTCGTGGGACAAGTATTCACAGATATTCTTGTAGTTATTCACTTTAGCTGAGCTACTAACAGATAACCCACCACCGGTGCGATCAAGGTTTTGCTCACGAAGTCATTCAAGTGAATGGGAAGTGGACAAACCTTTGCTACTTTCAAAGCAAGTTCGAACAGCGCATTCGCAGTTGCCCTCGGACTTCTTCTTCCCACAACAGTCGAACGGTTAAGAGACCGACTAAGACAATAGCCAGTGACCACTGCTGTCAGACCATACCTAGGCCGTCTGTTTTATCTGTTCTGCCTTTCAATGTCTCTTAATTTTCTGGGGGTACGGGCACGGACCCAGTGGCTTTCAGTACACTAGTAAAAAACATAACCTCAGATTAGTGTCGTATCGCACATAAGCCAGTAATCTCACTGCTCTACAGGTCTATGGAGGAAATGCTTACTCTCTGCCTTGGTTTTGAGCACCATTTTTCTCAGATCTTCATTGTTTCAAACGTACAGTACTAGTTTTCCGCGTTCAGTCTCCAACCGCTCTTGGGTTGGTGGTAGAGGTAAAACGTCAGAAACTTCTGGATGGCACTTTCAGATTTTACGTGCACGGCAAGCTCACATGGGTTAACACAGTGAGATTATTCTCAGCTTTACTAAGTAAAATTTTGCGATCGTCTGAAAATTTGCGTGACTTTTCCATCCGCTGAACTCACCATAGCAAAAGAGTTGTGACGGTTTCTTCTGTCACCACCGACGGATTATCGACCGTCGACCAGTGCTTGCGGTTATCGCCAGAGAAGGTTAAATCACCAGAGCGGAACAAGGAAACCCACCAAAATTCGACAGTAATAAGCCATCCCCTCGAAGACTGATTTCTTTTGGGACTACCGCCAAACCACCGTGACCAGGCAAGATAAGGTTAATAATGTTTCTCACCACAGTTTTTCCACCGTTCGATTTTCTGTGGATGTCTGTAGGTTTACGAATTGCAACGGGGAATTTTCAGAGGTTCAAGGATTTTGAGAATGTCAGCGCGTCAATTATGGTAACAGTAGAAAAATCTCTAGTCTAAGGAACTTTATCTTGGGTGTTCAGAGTCACCTGGTAAATGTACACTTTTCTCTTTTTCTGAAGCGACAGTTGCTCGAAAGACAGCTGCAGTCTACTGCCCAAATTCAGGAAGCAGCCATGATTTCAAAGGACAGAAAACATCCAGAGAGAAAGGTCGATTTTTGAAGACAGATCGTAGCTACATACTTCTTGTGTGGACAAGGTAATGATAGGTTAAACCTTCCTTCTCCCCCAACCTAATTGTTTCGGTTCTTACAGGTAAACGTCGTCCGAAAGCTATCGAGAAACGACTCGGACTTGGTGACTCTACAAGGAAAGCCGAGCGCCGGGGTTATACTTAATAAAACAGTAAACATAAATACCGCCGGCGTTATGTCGAGTGAAATTCTGCTTGATAGGTCATTGCAGGTTGTTGGAACGAGATCATTTGTCGAGGTTGACACCGAGCCCAAGGTTAATGTACAGATCTTATTCCTTACTCTCAAGCATGGACCACTGCCCCCATGGGATTAACCTGTGAGTCTTCATCCACAACAGAAGTGACTGCCCCTGCCTCGTGAGACGGTCGACCGCGTGTAAATTGAAGTGGATTAGAAGCGACGCGCAACCGCAACAAAAAACTTGTCTAGTTTTCCTTACCTCCAACTGTTTCAATTCGAAACCGTTTCCCCGAAAACTGACGTAGTTCCAATCTTCACACCCTGCTGATCTGATGGAGCTACCTTCAGCATCCTAGGGCACTCAAAGTTTGTTCGTTCCAACGACATTTTCTCGGGATTGGCTGGTGCCGTCTATTAGTGATCTCTCTTAGATTTAAGATGTCAGCTAACTTTTCGCGGGTGCAAAACTGTTTACTACCATCCATTGACTAGAAAGGTAGAAGGGGTTTACCTGTCGTTGATCTCAGACCAACGGAAGTGGGTGACGCTGTCTACATGGATGCTGGCGCAAACGAAGGTTATAACCAAGCGACCATCACATTTCACGACGGCGTACGAAACACAGCCGCCACTCACGCATTTCCTCCTTATTACTCAAGCTCTTCTAAATGCTGTCTCATCTCTTTTCGGACTGAGCTAACTGAGCATACAGCTTGTGTGTGCGTGAATGCGTTGAGAAATATACATTATCATTATTGAAAATGTCCGATCCTATTAAACAAACTAACAGAAATCCGTCAGTTTGTCCACGAAACTAGCTTTACACGTTCGCTACTATAGAGCATTGCCGTTCAACGGGTACGAGTAACAATGGACTGCACGTTCCTGGGTACCCACTGTACTCACCAGACTCCTCCTATAGATGCATGGATACTATGGTTTACTCCTAGGTCCAAAGGTTACGGTGCCGAATATCACTGTAGAGTTTGTATCCCCGGAAAACCGTTTCACATCCTGGCTCATATCTCAGACTCGTAGTCGTGACATTTCCCTTGTCGGTGCTATATACCGTTCATCATCACAACCTAGCACTTAACGATAAGGCAACTCTTGTTACCATACAAAATTTATAGTTTTGTACGGCGTTTATTTCGACTCCTTATTTAAAGTAATGTTAACGCTCCAAGACTCAGAGAAGTATCCACATTTCAAGAAGACTCCGAACTCAGACTTTCGAAATCTCTGACAATACTGATCAGTCGACGGAATTTGACGCGACATTTGAAATCACTCACAACACGCCTTCCAGGACAGACAGCACATCTGCTTGTTTTGGTTGTCATGAATGTGGTTCACCCGGTAAAAACAATGATCACTGAACCCCTGCAGTGATTGGGATCAATCGCTGGCAGTTCTTGTGTTTTTCAGTTATTGAATCGAAAAGCCACAACCAAAACTTCTTTCCAAATCTTTCATAAAGTGGATTTTAGCGTGTCAGAATGCGCTTTAGGTGCACTCACCGTTGGATCTGACCCAGTGTGTCTAAACTAATACTCTCAGCTGTACTTCATTCGTGAAACAAATAAGAACTTGCGAACTATGAAAGTTCATTTTTCGCTCACGGCTTCCGAGAGAATACACGCCGTCTTTCTGACATACTTACATGTTTAGTTTCTCAACAGAAAGTTCCCGCGAAAACCGGAGGCCTCAGAAAGATCGCACACTGTAGGGAATAGGTATAAAGGGGAAATCGATGGACCCGCCCGACGGGTGAAAACAAAAACCCTACAGACAACTATTGGAAATAAGTGCGTTACATTTAAATGTATGGGCCACCATAGAAAACGTAAGACATCCGAGCATTTTGCGGCTGCCCGGTGTGGAAATCACTCCCAACACCTGACTTGTTGCCGCGCAATTCGAGTAATACTATCGGGCGGCATAGACTGTGGTTCGGAAGAGCTGGCACCTTATACTCACGCAACGAAAGTCTCAACATTCACCACGGACAGCTAACTTCTCTATGCTCGACGTTCAGGATCGGTTGCTTACTGTTACGAGGTGACCCATTTCCGGATTCTCAAGAAGTAGCCTTGTGTTTAACGCAACATCTTCGTGATTCTTTAGACGGACATTTTAAGCCGATGCTTCACCGTAAGAATGACAAGTGGCCACCGTAACGTTTATAATTAGGACCGGCGATCGACGCTAGTATTCTGCACAACAGGATGGAACGCTTGTCAAAGCGCACCATTTCTGGGCACTTCCACTTAAGTACACATTTTGGCTGCACTCAGCACACCCTCCTTGTCGACGAGTAATACGTAGTCAATTTGTCAAGCTTCAGAAGAGACCCGAGGATAATGGCTACGCAGGCGGCTGCTGTGCTTACAAATGTGATGACAAATGTTCCACGGAGACATGTGCATCCGAGGCTTATCCAAGTTGGAGGCCTATGCTCATCGTCTTGTGAGTATTCTGTAATGAATGCCGTCGAATAAACGCTATCACGCATCACAACAAATGCAAAGTCAGTGTTGTTAATCCGAGAATAATGGTCCGTGGACTGGGAGTGTCAGGTGGTAATAAATAATGTATTCGAACAAGTGAACCAAGTATGCTACAATTAGTGGAAAACTTTGTTCTAACACAGGTACAGGAACTGAAGTAGATACCTCGATGGAGGTTATAGGTCGCAACTGAAGTGTTACTTCTTGATTTTGCCAGATCCCCCAACCGTGTATCGTTGCACATTAGCTGAAAGCATGGCATCCAAGAGGGGATTCTGCGTAACGACAAGTGTTGTCCTGCCAACAGAAATTTTCAGGAAATAAACCCTGCTTGGATCTTGTTTCTGCATCCTCAGCCAACGCCGGATTTTCCCGGAGCAGCCATACTTCATTTTCTGTTATGATAACATTTTGGGACCCCACACTTGCAATGCCATCCTGGTGAGGCAAAAACTACAATACTGTTGATTCCAGGACACTACAGGTGAATTTTATCAGTATAAAATGATGGTTAGATGATTGATACTTTTTGAAGAACAGCAAATATGCGCACATGTAACTCATTATTAACTCATGGAAACTGTTTTAGGTGAACAATGCAATGCAACAAAATGCTCGAAAATCAACTTGCAAACGACAGGAATTCATCTTATCCTTCACCCACCATCATCAGAGCAACATTCAAGATGGACTTGGGTCACGGAATGATGAGAAGAGCGTTTCTCTACGTAGCACAGATGTTCTTCAAACGCATTTCGGGGTTCACATAAGACCACCGCTTGGGTGCGCTCATCAAGTTCTACATGATTGCCTGAGAGAAAACCATGCACAACATTGAATATGTTCAGCTGATACCTACCAAAATTCTCATTGGCCACGGACGTTCTTCATGCCAGTCCAGGTTTAGAAGGTTCGATCGCTGTGAATTGAGTAACGGAGACTTCCTAGCTGAAAAAATGCTTACACGCTTTTGAGAATGGGACTCGTACGGCAGTTTTCACTCCAGTGGCTCATAACAGTCGAAAAGGCCATAATCGGAAGCATTGCAAGTTGCCACCGCACACCCTCTTTAAACAACGAATTGTTTTACGGCGTTATCGGCCAATGTAACGCGACCGCATTTGAGGCCGTAATTTTCTTCGCCAGGGACCGTTTTAAAGTGTTAGTAGATTCCTATTAACGCAAGGAATAGTTATATCAGTAATCTACATCGTCCCTGGTTGGTACTGTAACCCTCAAGGATGGTGCCACAGCATTTTTCAGGGATTAGGTTGTTAGTCAACAGAAGCCGGCTGGATATCAGATGAACGAATTGACTTGATTCATGTAGCCTGAGATTTCGGCCTCGTAGTAAGATCACTTTTCGTGAGGCGCGTGTTTTGAAAAAGGCCAGTTATTATTGCGTGCAAGTGTATATTACGTTTATATCATTTAACCGTTCAAATTAGCATACTATTTGATCAATTCTGTTACCGTTAATTACTCTGAAACATTTTGATCATATATCAGTAATTTTTGAAAGGATATACAATAATGCCTACTAAGTCAGCTAGGCTTCAAAAATTGTCGGTCGCCACGCGATCAGCCTCATGCAAAAAAGGCATGATTACAAGAAAAGAGGTGTAAAGTCCCCAGACACCACGTCCAACACCTACTCCATTCCAGCCATTGCTAAGGAGCCAAAATCTGCTGCCAAACCGATAACCTCAACGGCCAACATTAAACCCTTACAAGGAAGGAACAACACCAAGTTGTGTTCAGTTCCTATTACCGATGTATTTTCGGATCAGGTTAGAAAAATAACTGACTTAGAGGCTGCAATGGCAAAACTACACAGTAAGTATGAAGAGCTCACCGAAACTTTGCACCAGCTGGATCCGATAATTAGCATTTTAAGTGCCTCAAATAACGCACGTCCTGAGACTACTTCTAATCATAAAGATCTTGTAGCTGCTGGGACTTTTATTGACACAATAGCTACGGAACTGCACAAACGGTTACGCTGTGCAAGTAAAGTGGTTGTGTTTAACATACCTGACAGAATACCTTTGTTGACCGTGAAAAGTCTTACTCAAAGCTGGTAGGATGGAAGACCAGGAGTGCCACTGCTTAAGACTTCGCAAGAAAGTACAGCAAAAATGCTGTCCACTGTTACTGCAGTTCACAAGTGAATTTGTAGCGAACGAATTCGTCAACAGACGAGACCAAATTATGCGTGCCACAAATTTTAAGTCCATAAAAGTGTTTGGTGACAAGACACCACTCCAAAGGGAAATATTACGAACCAATATCTCCCAAGTAAAGAAGAAGTCAAGTCACAAAGTCAGCAACCTCATTGACTTGACTGTCGATCTCGACTGCTCTACAAATTCCGTAGATGAGCAAGCTGCAGCTGGCAACACTGTTACGTTGTCCGCTCAGAAGAATACTGAAAAGCAAACCACGTCCAGCTCTGTTGACGCCGGGCGCGTTCACGTTTATCCAGCAAGACCCACGGTTAATGCTGAAAATACCTTCACCTGTACATCGACCTCCGTCAAACAAGGTGCTGACTGGAATGAGTCCTGGCCCTAAGGCGCCGAAAGTTCTCCATAGTGTTGGGGCAGTATCTCAAATTTCCAGAACAAAGACAAGGCTGGACAAGCAAATCCATCTCCTTTTTACTGTGAGCATTTCCCTCCATTATCCGGAGTGACTGTAAATCCCAACCGCAGATCCAAAACGCCTGAACAAGGCTCCAAACCAGCAGTAAGACCTGTACGGTGCTTACTACAGAATAATGTTCTAGGTTTGCAACATAATGGTAAATCGACGATATTTCATAAACGCTACGAATCGGGTTCTAAGAATCACATTCAAAGAGCCAACGCTTCGCAGATGAGAATGAACAATGGGCACACTACCGCTTTCTGAACCGGTCCACAACTATAATAGGCTTCACGCTTTTTGTGAATTACCCAATAGCTCCGTAATACCCTATCCCCCTATTCAAAACGTGAGCGCTGCTAGTAACCAAATTTCTAACGTATATACCCCGTCAAGTGCACCACCAACGGACTATATAACTAACACAAATGTCCGCCAAGCAAGTCCTTTTTTAGTGCACCCTTCGGCATTTCATCCACCACCACCTGGCCCCCTCCCCATATCCCACTCAATCATCCTACCATGATGACCCTGTTCCAGCACTTTCTGTCGTGGAGTCAAATCTTTGCGACATCCGCTCGAACATGAGTGGGAAACTGGTACATCCCCCAGACCGGACCTCTCCGTATGATAACTCGCAACCCACTGCTCCATCTGTCGTGCAGTTTTTCAGCAGTTTAAGTGTTGTGCCTTACAGAAAAATTCCATTAATTTATTACTCATAAACGTTAGATCATTGGTAAGTAAGATGCACATCTTTAGATCTTTTTTTTGTCTAATCCCCATATCATTCTCGTCACTGAGACGTGGTGCTCTCCTGATACACCAGACACGCATGTAAGCATCATGGGATATCATATGTTTCGTAGGGATCGTCTCACAGGACGAGGAGGTGGATGCATTATTTACCTAAAAGAGCAATTTTCCGCAGTTACACTTGACGAGCCTGGTCTTCATAGAATCGAGGACTCGTTGTGGTTGATGGTCTCTATAGGTCATCGCGACCTACTCGTAGGATGCATTTACCAACCACCTAATGCAAATAGCAATGATTTGGTTGACCTCGTAGAGGTGATAAATCAAGTATCAAACATGTCTTGCGAACACAAACTAATAGGTGGTGACATCAGCTACATGTAACATACATACCCGTTCCTACTTACTTACCTAGAACAAAAACAGGAAAAAAACAGGATTATGACTCACGTGTTATATGTATGCTCATTCGTAATAACCTATTCACCCCGATAAACCATCAGCCTATAGTTGTTCGTATCCGATATTGACGGTTTATTTGACTAGCATACAAAAACTCTCCAAAGAAAACTGAAAAAAATGCTGCCCACGTTTGTCTCACATAAGTGCATTGAAACCTCAATTCATATCTCGTGCTGTCTTCCCTGCCTCAAACCCTGCTTATTAACCACTATTAACCGTTTTGTGCTATGAAATATAGATTCTAGCTCAAACATTGACCCTATATACAGAGGTGTACTTAAAACAAGAACAAAAACAGGATTATAGCTCACATATTATATGTATGCCCATTCGTAATAACCTATTCACCCGATAAACCATCAGCCTATACCCAGCCAGCAAAACATCTCAAATTACCTAGGTAATTCTCTAAAAAATATCCGGTAATTTGACCCGGTAATTTTAGGGGTAATGACCCAAAATTACCCTAAAAATTACCCTATGGGTAATTCACCCCACAAATTACCCATTTTATGTACTTCGATTTTTAAAAAAAAATTTCACGGAAACACGAACGAACTATTTTCTCATCGTCTGCGCGCTGCCTCATGTGCATATACCGTTGTAGTGATACTGCAGAATTAGCCAAACGGTCGCAAACGCTTCTGAAATAAACGAGTTTTTTGGTAATCTTCGAAATTCAATAAATCCCTCAATAATCCAGATACAACAAAAGTTA
>LOND01000011.1:202387-249396 GCA_014220965.1 Paragonimus kellicotti
GAAATATATTATTATTATTATTATTATTATTATTATTATTATTATTACTACTACTACTTTCAACGTCCCCCAAATCCCAAACTCACTACGACGCAAGAGTTATCCCATTGGTACAACCGTACTTGTTCACGTTACCTCGTAAGTGTAAATTTACTACAAATAACTAATATCAAGGTTAGTGAGCTGGCGTGACCATCGCAATATCGCTTGTGGCTGTGTAATGAATCCACAGCACCTTCAGCGCTTTAGACTACATTCACTAGGATAACAATGTTTTAGCTGTCACCGTTGGGAACGCCGCCCAACCAGTCTGACGCTTGTTTGAATTCTGAAGGTCGACTGAAGTTTCCGTCGACATTCGTCCTCTCTGGCGGTTGCCGTGCGGTTGCGCTAAGGGTTTTCTAACATCCACCTCTCTAACGCCTTTACGCGGTACATTAAAGTTGGCTTGTTTTACGAGGAGTAAGTCAAATTAGGTCTGTTCGCAGACTCGTTGTTTTTTCTCCGCGACCGTTGACTTGCGTCGGCAAAAAGCTGGGAGACATTGCGTCTACGAACTGGAGAGCCAGGGATTAGGGTCGCAATGGCTTTAAACTCCTGCGCAAACGGTTGAAACAGCTGAAGTTGCTTTGATACGTATCTTTCATGATTGCCAATTAAAATCCGACTAGAATAGACAAGATACCCCACTGGGTACGAGTGCCAGCGAAATGGAGCGTGCGCAAAAGGTGCGCCGATAAATTATGTCAATTTAAACATGCTGCGTATAATCCCACGAGGCATTACGCATAAAATGTCAGTAAAACAAACGAAAACATAAGATTTTGCGCGGTGTCTGTTAGACTACCTGCTGAAGCAATAGCTGGAACGAACGAAGCGTCAAACAGTGACGCAATATGGCAGCTGACGATCACAGTGAGAATGAGTAACCAAAATGCTATTGGAGCTTCAAAGTTTGTGGCGTAGCATGATGGCGTTTTGGGTTGTGCGCACGATCTATTCCAGACAGGCACACAGTTCTCTGACATCACTAGTGCAGGAGATTTCACGTGGGCTGTAGAACATCGGAAGGCATCGTTCAGGAGAAAGGGTTATATGTAATGAGGCCAGCTGTCACCGCTTTTGTTTCCGATCTTGTAAGTTGTGTACATGACGTGCACACAAGTTTTACAACGGGAAACAATAGTGGCGTCAGCAGGCCACCCCACGTGAACCGCTGATTTTCTGAGCCTCTGGTTCGGAGATTTCGTTTTCTCCCACCTCAAAATGTATGTCAAATTCCTCGCATCGAAAGTGTGCTACCTTCAAGTGTCTCCAACACTCTGTGCGTCACAAGTTGTCCGTGCAATCGGAGGCAATCCGGTCTCTTGTTACACAAAAATTTATGAAAATTAAGTGAAGCGAACGTTATATGATGTTTAGTGATAGGTAGTCGGGGAGTTAGTTAACGTCAAGTTAAACATCCTCAACAGTTTATCGTAACTGTCGCACTCCAATAGATTTTTCCGTCGGCCGCTTGTAAAAAGTCGCGCTAGACTAGAATTTTGCCCTCAGTAAAGCTTGGCATATCCTGGCCACTGCGGTGACAAGAACTCCGGTCACGCTTTCTTGGGGCAACCATGTTAACAACTGCGCCACTGACACCACACATCATATGTGATCGCCACAGACGAAAGTATCTACAAGGTGATATTAATGAAGCGACGTTTCGACGACTGCGTGGATGCTTTACCACTGATCCACACCGACTGGAAATATGCCGCCAGTTCCATGGTCGGATTCAACACCCCGGGGAGAAACTGGCAACTTTCATCCGGGAACTACGGCGCTTATGTGCCGAGGGTTTTACCGATGACACCCCGGAGGTCAGGGAGCAACGTATCCTCCAACAAACTCTGGAGGGTACCAGAGACCCGAGCACACGTCGGGCTTTTCTAACTTCGGCTCCCACGTCAATTCAGGAGGCTCTGGATCGGGCGGGCACTATTGAACAGGTCAATGGGGTTCTCGAACGGGACCAGCAGTACCGAACGAGGGACATCGCACCGGTACAATACAGGCCACTGGCTCGCCCACAACCTTTCAATCGTCCAGGAGCGTTATGGACGACAGCAGGCCCAACGGCAAACCTACCAAAAACCGCAATGTTACTACTGCTCAATCTATGGAAAACGTGCCTACCGGTGTGGTCATAACCGAGGTGAGTCCGCCAATCGTCCTGTATCTAAGTTGATATGCCCATCTCTTTCACTGAATAATAGTCATGTGCGCTCACCCACTATCTCTGGGTTGTTGTGGTCTGCCCCTTCCGTTTTGCTCGTAGACACAGGGTGCCGAGGCAGGTTTTGCCACAGCATGACTCGGGCGTCCGGTTAGTTGCTGCTAACGGTACCGACATTAGATCAGTCGGTTGGTTGAATGTTCCTGTTACCTTGGGTGAGGAAGAACGTGAACACCCGATGTTGGTAGTAGAGAATCTTCCCTGGGATGCCATTTTGGGAATTGACCTCCTGACAACACTACAGGGTAAAGTAAACATACCTAATGGAACATTAGAATGCGACACCGGGATTATCCCATTTCGTAACTCTGACCGCCAATGCAGGGGTGCTGTTGCTGCTACCGTGAAACAGTTGCTGCCAACGAAACCTTGTTCACTGTTAGCACCCCTAATGTCAGAGTTGGAGGCGACCCTTGAGGAATTCCAAGACGTATTTTGCGTGGAAAGAGGGTGAGACCGGGAGAACCAACTTGATACAACATCGGATAGATACAGGCGATGCTAATCCAATCCGGTTGCCACCACGCCGTGTACCTATTCAGTACCAGGCGAGCTAGAGAAGATGATCAGTGAATTGTTGGCTAGCGGAATAATATGCCCCTCTCAGTCCCCTTGGGCTGCTCCGATAGTCCTAGTAAAAAACATGACGGAACACTTCGGCTATGTGTTGATTATAGGAAACTGAACGCTGTTACACAAAAGGATTCATTCCCACTGCCCAGAATCGATGACACGTTTGATGCCCTCGCTGGGTCTGCGTGGTTTACCACCCTCGATTTAGCTTCTGGGTACTGGCAGGTAGAACTGCATCCGGACGACCGGTGCAAATCGGCCTTTGCTATTCCTTCCGGATTGTACGAATTCCAGACGATGCCGTTCGGGCTTACTAATGCACCCGCCACCTTCCAGCGATTAATGCATACGGCACTGCGTGAGTTGATACCTGATAAATGTCTCGTGTACTTAGATGACATCATCGTGCATGGACGTACTGCTGAAGAACACCTAGCTAATGTGCGGTTAACTCTAGAAAAATTTCGAGACGTCGGTTTAAAGCTAAAACCGACCAAATGCAATTTTTTCAACAGGAGGTCAAATTTTTAGGACACATTGTCTCCTCTGCCGGTGTGCGCTGTGATCCTGACAAAATCGAGCGTGTACGATTCTGGCCAGTACCAAAATCTGTCGATGACGTCCGCAGTTTCCTCGGGTTAGCCTCTTACTACCGGCGGTTCATAGTGCGTTTTGCAGAAATCGCAGCACCCCTCAACTCCCTCCTAACAAAGACACTAACTTTGTCTGGTCAACTGACCAGGAAGAATCATTTAGCCGGTTGCGGGAAATACTCTGTAAAGCACCCGTTCTGACATTCCCGGACACCTCTGCTGACGCAGGTTGTTTCGTCTTAGATACTGATGCTAGCGATACGGCAATTGGAGCTGTTCTGTCGCAGCGAACCCCAAATGGATTGGAACCTGTTATTGCTTATGCTAGCAGAAGCCTCACTAAACGAGAAAGGAACTACTGCACGACGCGTAAAGAAATGCTAGCCTTGGTACACTTCGTCAGACAGTTTAGACATTACCTCGTTGGGCGTCGGTTTCTCGTGCGCACAGATCACCAATCACTCCTGTGGCTGCAAAATTTCCGGGATCCAGAAGGTCAGATTGCACGATGGCAAGAGTACCTTCAGGACTATGATTTCGAATGTCAACATCGGCCCGGGAAGCAACACGCGAATGCCGATGCAATGTCACGAAGGCCCCACAAAGATCATGGGGAGTGTCCATCCTGCACAGCTGACTTCGTTTCATCTATAACGTTACAGGCTTCGGAGACGCAAGAGTGGGCCCAAATGCAATCCGAAGACCCGGACTTACATCCAATCTACCAACGGCTGCTACAAGGTCAAAGTCGACCTACTAAACAAGAGGTCGCCGGAACCAGCTGGGAGACCCGTTGTCTGTGGGCACTTTGGCCGAAACTAGTAATGCAAGAAAATGTACTGTATTTCCAAGATGGCCCAGCCTACCTCCGACGAATTGTGGTACCCATATCCACAGTCACGACTGTTTTGCGTCGGTTGCATGAAGAACTTGGTCATTCCGGTCAAAATAAGACTGAAGAGGCAGCAAGACGACGGTTCTGGTGGCCACACATGAGACGGGATGTAGCATTGTACTGTCTAGGGTGTGCGGAGTGTGCACAATTCAAGAGCCCGAATCAACACCCTCGGGCACCACTTCAGTCTATGACAGCCGGTTTTCCGAACGAAATGATTGGGGTAGATATTGTCGGGCCGTTGCCAGAGACGGCGAGAGGGAACCGTTACGTGCTAGTCATGGTTGACTATTTTACTAAGTGGTGTGAGGCGATTCCCATCCCAGCTACAGACGCCTGGACAATTGCTAAAACGATGTTTAACGAGTGGATTTCACGCTGGGGTACGCCCTATCAACTACATTCTGATCGGGGATCCAATTTTGAGAGCATGCTGATGCGAGAAATGTGCCACATTCTAAACATTAAGAAGTCCCGTACCACAGCTTATCATCCGGAAGGAAACGGGCTTGTCGAGCGCACCAACCGCACGCTGAAAAATTTGCTTAGAGCCTTTTTTAGTCATGAGACATTGCACTACCTCGCTGTCTCTTGGCGTACCGGGCTACTATCCATGCGTCAACGGACCAAACCCCTCACTTCATGGTGTCAGGTCGGGAACTTCGACTGGCATCAGGTACACTGACCACTGCCAGCCCTTACTGACGACGGAACATATTCGCCACATGCACTCAAGCCTCGTGCGTGGTCATCAGCTAGCGAGATCACATCTGCAAGCAGCTCAGCGTCATCAGAAGGCTTACTTCGACAGAAGAGTCCATGGAGCCCAATACCAACCGGGAGATGAAGTGTGGCTGTACGACGCTGTACCACCTCCAGGAGTTCCGTCTAAGCTCCATAGGGAGTGGAAAGGACCGTACGTCATCGATGAAGCCCTTACTGATGTAACCTATCGTATCAAACAGCCTGCATTACCCGGATGGTCATCCATCGTCCACTTTAACCGTCTGAAGAGGGCGATGACTGCAACTGGAAGCGCTGGGGACAGCGCTTACGGACAGGGGGAGTCTTGTAACAGCAACAACGTCAATCAAATTGCGCGCCTAACAACTTGTGCTTTCTCCCCCCAGGTTTCGCGGCGGCCACGTACCTGGACCAAGCGCAGGAAACAACAGCGGAAGAGAACAATGAATAATTGTAAGACGCTTGTTTTGCCGACTTGTACACATCTCCTTTCCCAGCACGTTGTCGTGCTTCTGTTTTGCATGTGTTGCTGAATAAACGCTTACTACGAATTCGTGTGCTTAATTGGGTGGTTGTGAATACGGCTTCCAACTCACCAGTTCTGTGACTAACTCTCGTACTATCCATTTCAGCACGTGGACGTTCTGTCCCTTGCACAGTGAATTACTATTGCTCACGTGAGTCCTCCAACTTCGGGATATTACACACCCAGATGCGAGCAGCGTTCCCAAACTCTCCATGGTTGCTTGCGTTGCCAGTTCACTGTCCTAAGTATGTAGTTTAAATGTATCAGTTATTTTAGTTGAAACTGGCTGTTTGGTTCGCCGCTTTTCAAAAGTTGCAATCTCCGGAAATATGATGTTATCTCGTAGAAAGCATGGGATTCGTGCTTCTTTCGTCATTGCTGTGACTTTAGCGTTTATTTCGAGCGTCTTTTACATAATATGTTTTGTTTCTCCGTATTGGATTGTGGCAAAACATGGGAATAATCAGGGGTTCTTGAGGCTTGGTCTTTGGGAAGTTTGCTTTGAAGATTTCATTTTCCCAGAAGATTACGTATCGAAAGCTTACCAAGGATGTTGGTACATATATTACCCGGAATATAAATATATTCGTTTCTGGCTTAATCCTCGTAAGTTTCATGAAACAATTTAAAATCAGTTTTATTATATAGCATGGTTGTATGCAGTCCAAATGCTCTCTATCATCGGGCTGATAACAAGTTTATCTGGATTGTTGATCGTCGTTTTAATTTTATGCGAAGTCTATGGAACAAGAGAAAGAAAGCCAAAAATTACCGTGATGGTTTTGGAAACCATAACTCGTAAGTTCGTTATTTTCGCGGTTATAATCGCGACTATAGTTACATTAAAAGACGTACTTACTCGTCAGTATTTGCGTGGTGTCAGAAGTGAGATACGAAGTACGAAAATAGGTTGAATGTAGCATATATACCTAGAAATGAATTGTAATCCATTCCGTGGGTCACTGCGGATGCACCATGATCGAGTCAGCGATTCAGCGATTGATACACGGGTTCGAGGCAGGGGCCCAAAGTACCCGGATCCAGTCGGTTTTTCTTGCTCAGTGTCAAGCGGGCTTCCGTTGATCTGAAATGCAATCATTGAAAACAGGGTGTAGCACCGCTCTTGGGGATTACAGTAAATACCAAGAACAGAGTAAGGTTACTTGATAATGGGTTTTTGGTAAATGAGAATCAAGCAATGCTTTAAAGCGATCTCTAGAAGTGCTGCTAACGACCTCAGACGGAAGACTGTTCCAAAGGTTAATAACCCTGTAAGAAAAGAACTGCTGCCTAAGGAAGGTCCGAGGACGAAGCTTGAAAAGCTTCCTGTTATGTCCTCGCCGGCCGTCATCATTCGCTATCATGAAGAACTGTTCAACGAGACCTACTCTAAAGAAGAAGTGTGTGAGAATTAAATCACCGCGGAGTCGTCGATATTCAAGTGGATATAGATCAAGAATTTCAAGTCGAGACTCGTACGCGACATTTCTCAAGCCCGTGACTAGTTTGGTAGCCGCGCGCTGGACACGCTCAACAGCTAATATGTCTTTCTTCAGGCCGGTATACACGACCTGATTGGCATACTCGAGGAGCGGTCTTATATAAACCCCGTAAAGCGTTTGAAACGCTCTCTTGTCTATGCGGGGAAAGTGCGCTTAATCATCCTAAGAGCGGCAAATCCCTTTTTTGCCGCCATCTCATGGTGATACGCGAAAGATAAGTTAGACGACAACCAGATGCCCAGATCTTTCTTCAGATCGATTTCTCATGATATCTACTGTGTCGAATGCACTATGAATCACGAAGCATTGCCAGAGTCTCTAACCGAGTGCACAGTGCGCTCTTGTTTATCGAGAGTTTAGGTTGGGGAGACTCCAATCGTCGCACCGCGCTTCCACTCCTCGCCACGATCGTTCGTTCTGCACCGAAATCATAGAGGTCTATCTCCAGATTTTCAATGTCAGATCGCGTAACAGGAGAGGGTCGTTAATGGAAATATTTTAGCGAAAGGTCATTTGGATATCGTATATGGTCAGAAATAAACAGAGGACCTAATATTAACAATTGAGGAACTCCCGCAGAAATGAAAGAGGGAGATGAAAGATCTGATCCGGTTTTAACTCTGAAATTTCTGTTATTGGAAGTGAAACTGCTTCAAGTTCACGCAACATCATCTCTCTCTGTGAATACCATAGGCTTCTAGCTTGTGTTTTAGGGTCAGACGGAAGCCATATGCCCAGATCTTTCCCTACAAACGTCTACGCCAGCATAATCAAGATCAGTCAGTCTTTCACCAGGTAGGAGGTCCACGCCGGCATCTTGTGAGTGCCGCAGACAGTCCTCCATTATTTCGTCTATGACGAAATTGAACAAAAATGGTGAAAGGGGACAGCCTTGACGTACGCCGCTCCTGGTGCTGAAACTGTCAGACAGTTCACCGTAAACCCTAACCTGAGCTGAAGTATGGGAATAAAGCGCCGACAGTATGTTCACATACTTAGTCGGTACACCCCTACGTCTAAGCGACTCTAAAAGTGTAGATCGGTCCACCGAATCAAACGCACCTTTATAGTCGAGGAATATGGCGATTGTTGGCCGGCGGTACACATGACGCTGCTCCAGAATTTGACGAAGATTAAAATGTGATCAATACATCATCCGCCAAAGTGAAACCCTGTCTGTTCTTCTCTAATATCTGCTCCCTGAGTTGCAGTCAGTCGACGGAGTATAACGGATGCCAGAACCCTACAAAAGACTAGAGTCAAATTAAGTTCTCCATGGTTTTCGCAAGAGCCCTGAACTCCTTTCTTGAATATGGGAACTATTATCGAGTGACCCCAGCACGGAGGGATGGTCTCCGTCGTCCACACAAGTTGAAACAACTGAGTCAATGCCTCTACTAACGCCTCTCCACCTTCTTTGAAAAGTGCCGGCACGAGATCATCTGGACCAGCAGCCCTATTACGTTTGAGAGCCGAAATACAATTGCGGACCTCAGTCTCAGTGGGTGGTTCTAAATCTACCGACCAGGGTGCTACATTACAAGTTTGTGGCGGCAACACAGTAGAAGCAGGAGGCCAGCTAAACTGACCCTCAAAGTGTTCTGCCCAACGCTCTAACCTTCTGGACTTATTACAGATGAGTGTACCATCTGCCTCGCTGATAGCTTCACTGACAGACGGTCGCCTGGGACCAGTAGCACGAGATAGGCTTCAACTGTCTGCCGGTGTTCCCTGAAGTGAAGACAGTTTCCCTTCTCATAACTTTCTCCACTGACCAAACCTCACGATCAGAGATTAGGCTACATTTCAGTTTGCTAAACTTGTTATGTGAACTGCCAGAAAGAATGTCCTGTCAGGTTTCTAACAGCCCCAAGGAGTTCTTTGAGATCCAATATTTGTTCGACCCACGAATCTCCGTGCCACAGTACCTGCTTCATGAATGGCCTGAAATCTGGGTCCGACAGCTATGAGAAAATTTAAGATGAAAACTGCTAAGTTTGCTTTCTAAGTTGGTTGGCAGATGGTATATACAGTTTCTCGATAGCCAACCGTTGCTGTCGGTGGGGTCGTTGTCCCAGCAAAAGTAAGAACAAAACGGCAACGTACCAACGCATGATCTGAATCCAAGTACGTGCTCCAATAAGAACGACAGTCTTGAATGGAACCCCGCCACCTATAACTAACAGCTATGTGGTCTATCTGAGACCAGGCCTGATTCGGAGAAGGCGGGCACCAAGTATAGCAATGACGTGCACGATGCCTAAAACTAGTGCTGACTAAAAATAGTTTATGCTCAGCGCATAGCTGTGACGGTCATCCACCGCTATCGAAGTAATGTGATGTTATACGAAACCTGCCACCTGAATAAGATTCGGCATCACGAAGGCATCCGACCTGGACGTTCATATCTCAGAACAGAATGACCATATCAGAATCCATGTGTCGACCGATGGAGTGCGGTCAGGTTCTGAATAAAAGACGTTCTTGACATTGACGTCACTACAGTCAGTAGGAGCATAAGCAGACACAATGAATAAATTTCTGAAAGTTTTGCGTCTAGAGCTGGTTTTAACAGAACCTGCCAAGCGGACGGCACAGTCTACTGTTAACAGGAATCCAATCTACTAATGCGGCTGCGGCCGTCGTGCTGAGGACTATACCTACTCCAGCCTGACCTGTAACGGCGGCTGTGGAGTCACCTGAAGTGTATAACCAGTATCGGGTAGACAGTGCGGGTGCTGTTAGTTCCATACGTTGACTACTGTCCTGGATTCTAGTCTCTGAAACACAACAGACATCGACATTTAACGAGTCTAACGTTCGTGCGAGAGCGGCCTGTTGACCTATCTGTTTTAGAGTGCGAACGTTGAAGGCACCTATATTAATTCGCATTCTAGGTCTAAGCAAGGGACGAGGGAGGCCTGAGGCTGAATGACAAGAGATGGGGCTTACGGACATAATGATCATCTATATCTCTTGTGGGATCTGCGGAGTAATTATCAGAAATGGAGGTCGGGAGGGGCCTGAGAGCTAAATTTGATAGGACAGTGGGGAGGGTCAGCAGTAGCATGTTTTCGCCTATCCACCCTGCTGTATGCAGCAGATAGGGCGACCCGGTTTATACTGCGAGACGGCCGATGCAGTATGGAATTGCTTGTGTTGAATATTCATGGTTGTGTGTGGGCTGAGATACTGCTAGGACGCTCTGATCGAAGCCTCTGACTAAAATGTCTGTACCGCAAGGCAGCGGGTGGGTGGCAATGTACCAGAACTGGTACTTTTTCCGGAAAAAGATGCCAACCTTCTTCCAACCCCCAACCTGGAGGACCAGGAGACTGGTTTGTCAGACCTCTACCTATTGACCCGTCTGACGTGTGACTTTCGTTATGGTCACCACACCGTCCAGCTCAGCTCAGTAGGTCATCAGTATGCGTAAGCCGTCACATTGCGCCGAGATTCAGTCTCGTGGTGACGTTGTATCTCACTTATAACCCATTCGAATTGATGGAAACCAGCGAGGACTTGCTGACAGTACTTGCATTTTCGTGACTGGCTGTAACCCTTAATGTGAAATCAGAAAAGGCAGCTGGGCCAATACGTTGTTTGCCGTTTTATAATTGTATTGAGACTGTTCATTCGGAACCACCGGGTGATTGTTAACTCATTGCCATGCGAAACTGTCCCGGCACCCAGACACAAGTGGCTTTTAACTTAATTAGCATTTGTCTGTCGTCTGCTTGTTGCATGCGACCGCGTTTGTTTGTTTGCATGCTTGTCGGTCTATGCGCGCCAATGGCGCCTATACACTCTTCCGGCTTGCTCGCGCGCTCGACGGTCGGATCCTCAACCTCCTAGCTATTTTGCTTATCGGTGTTGTTTAGCGCTGATTGAGACCTACTGTAATTATCGTATAATATGCCTTCGGTCTCTCCGCACTTAGTTGTATTCATATTTCGCGTCTGGTATTCGTTGTTTACACCTGGGTAAGCATTCATTTAGTGCACGTACGCACTACAACGTCGAACCTGAAAGCGATTGTGCAGAATTTTTCAGTTTGTGTAATTTGGTTTTACTTATGGTTTTATACTTGATTCTAAAGCTCCACTGTTTTTTTTATAGTCTGTTGTCTGACGGTTATTACCGTCACCATGGGTGTGATGAGCAAAGACCGTCAATGGATGTCAAGGTCGGACCACAACATGGTCTCTTGGAGTTTTGCCTTTGCAGTCCTATCGGGTTTTTCCACCATTTTTTGTCTCTTCGGTCTGGTTACACACTATCTGTCTGTTGAGAGTCGAATCATGATGGAGGATCCTGCTCTAAGAGAGAAATTGTTAGGTCCGGATACCAAGTCCGCTTATCCTAAGTCAGCATCGGGATTGGGAGGCGGACCAGGGACAGATTCTAAACTAGGAGGGGGGATACCCTCTCTTTTCACCATGCCTGTGACTGGATCGCAGTTTGGACCGGGCAGTACTATGCTTGCTCCAGGGACTGCCAGTGCTTTGAGTCGCGGAACAATCGCACCAGGTGCTGTTGGGACAGCTGCCCAGGGAACTTCAGGCGCAACGGTTTCGGCAAAACTACGTCAAACATTAGATGCACAAAGAGCGGCCATTTTAGCAGCAAATGCAAGAGCAGCGGATTCGGATGCCGCCTATTCACCATCCATGTATCAGCAAAACCCACACTTGGAACCTGGCGCTAGTGGCTCCCTCTCTCGACAGTATCCGTCTACGGCTCGCCAGGGGTCACTCACACACTTGCACCCGATAGTGGCGATGGATTCAACTGTGTGAAGTTGCACTGTGAATAAAAGCACTATACCTTAACTATTTATTATGCTATCTCATCGTGTCTTTTCTGAAATGTATTTATTTATCAAAACCGTTTGTTCGAACCACAGACATTGGGACCATAAGTAATAATTCAAGCAATTCAGTGAAGTTTGAATGTGGGTGGAGTGGCATGGTGTATGCACTTGTCAGCAAGTAAATGCGCGCCAGCTCTCGACTTTTAGATAGTGCTGTTACTTTCGGTTAAAAAGCCCTTATGGGTTAATTTATATCCGTTTTAAATAACTCATATATATATATATATATATATATATATATATATATATATATATATTGCTGTTAACTGTTGAGTCTTGCATCGTATTTCCGCTCATGTGCCGTTTACCGGTTCGACCAAGCGATTTCGTGTGAAAAAATATATTCAGCGTAGAAAACCTACCGGGACACTGAAGCAAAGAAACGCAATTGCATATGGTGAAGCGCTACCTCCAGGAGTGGCATCAAGTCTAGAAGCTGGCTCTAATTTCGAACTATATAGTGTATGCTGCCATGCGATAGACTGTGTCAAGTGTGGACCGGTTACTATGATCTTATTTACATATAGTTGGGGTATCGGGGTCTTGACACCTCTAATAGGTGCCCGTACGGAATTTTCCGTCGTTTTTATACCAGTGGTGATTGATTAGCGGTCTGAATCACAACATGCTTTTTTACCCATGTATTGACGCAACGCAATTCTATGCAAAATGAAGGCGGTTCGTTTGTATACAATATTCGATTTTATTGGTTACCCTACCACAATCAACCTCGAGGTGTTCATTTAAGTCTTGGTTTTAGGAGCAACTTTGTTTGTCTTTAGGCTTTAGCAATCATTTCTGTGAGAACCCTCATGTTGGCTAAGTTTGTGATAGCATTTGGAGTACATTCAGTGGCTGCTGCGCATCTATAACCTTTTACCAATCTACCCTTTGGACAATTCTTCATCCTGGATTTGTCTGCCCCCTTAGTTCATCACTTTGCATCTATCGACATGCACCAGTTAACTGCGAGCCACTCATGTCTAATTTGTAGTGACTCCTGCTTTATTTACTAAGGTGTTAGGCCTCAGAAATTATCAATCTGCAAGAGGTAAGACGAGAATAGCATGGGCGTGATAGAGTTGAAGTGTCGAACCTTGTCTGATTCAGGGGAGATGTTTTTGGCTTTGGGGCTAAGCAAAGTGCATATCATTCTCACTCCTACTCATTTTGATCTCATTCCCCGACTGAACGCAACCTATTCCAATTGGCTCATTTATGTTATGTAAGCACATCATTTGTCATCGTCGTGAGCTGCACCACGGGACCAGGAGAGTTAAGTCTGGATATTCGGATGTTCCAGAATTGATCATGACATGATTCACACTGCGTGCCAATCTTCTGTGGTTCATAAGTACTGATTCCTGTTTCCTAAACGATGGGCAGTACTATACTCAAGTGGTAAAATGAACTCCAAAAAGTTAAGTTGATTCTAATGGCTTAAGTTAAAGAACTTCACTTATTTAAAGGTAAGTCCTGTTGAGACTGCAAACTACAATCGTGAGTTAACCACCAGGACGCCACTGGTTCGTCAGACATCGTTGAGCTTCAGACAGATCTACTTCGTGATCGTTGCGAGCTTTATTGGTGATCGGGTGTTCTTACCCTTTGAATGTTTCTGTTGGCAGCTGTGGTTGTCACACTGCGAAGAAGATCAACCTTCCACTCATCGTATTTCTGCGAACTGTGCTTGCAGATAGAACCTAGGTTGCGAAAAATATTGCAATATGTCTTGAACTCGTAGGGCTCGGAACCAGAGACCTCGATTAGCCTTCGAACTTGTTCTTGAATTGAGACCCCCACGCAAGTAATGGGAAGAAGACCTCGGGCTGTTTGTTACTAGTAGTTGTTACTCATGAGATGAGAACACGCATTTATGGCTGTACATCGGTATTAAAGTAATCAGAGTATGTCGTTGATTGTTCCTAATGGCACATGCAAAGTCACAGGCTGCAAGCTGATTGGTGCAATACAGAACAAAGAACTTGGCGAATAACGGAAGATGTAACATTGAAGCTGTTCATTCCAATCCTGATGTGATATCTTAACGCGACGTTTGTATTGAACCTCGTTATATCTTTTGTTGTGTCGAGGTTTGAATAAGCGGTGAATCGAGTACATTTTCACCACATTTCGGTTTTTACACAGCGTTGAGTGAAATTTTTTTCCCCCTACAACGGATGAAAATGTCGTAGCTCCTCTGTGTGAGCAGCACGCGATATTTGTGGGTCTCACATTGTCTGAGCCAACGATGTATAGGTGGGAGTGGAGTTGACTGTTATTATTAGCCCATCGTTCTCATCCATGAGACAACTGTTCCGATCAGTCCTGCAGACAAAGTGAAGTAGCTCCCGTTGTGTCCAGTTGAGTGCGCACACGCAGAATACATGTGCGTGCGTGTGCGGCGGGCCCGTTAACATGATTCACCGTTCATAGCACGCCAGTGCGCCTACAACCTTGAGCTTGTCTGTCTGATTGGACCTCTCATGTGACCTTCCTGAGTGGACAGGTGTAATTTAACCTGCTTGCGCCTGTGTGTTGACATTGTACAGTCTACTGTCTCACTGTAGTTATGCCCGCTTGCTGTTGCCTGCACTTTCTACCATAGATTTGTTCTCCTTGCTACAACACAGTACTGCTGCTTCATTGTATCTGCTTTCTAAACTCACGATACGACGACTGTATAATCTGCTCACTGAGCCCACTTGTCCTATCGAGAAGGTCACGTGGCACTCAGTCGGACGGACAAATGCAAGGTTGCGGACGCACTGACCTGCCATAAACAGCGACTCGTAGGCTGGCCCACTGAACAAACGTTCACGTTATCCGCATGTGCATACCTAACAGGACAACACTACCTGTTACAGTGCTTCCTCTACAACAACCTTTCATGAAAAAAAAACTTGAAAAACGGTTCCTGCGCGGATGGGAAACTAAGTGAGGAAACCCATATATCAGTCACATGTGGTTATTCCTAACGAGGTATAACGAGAAGTCCTATAGTAGTTAGTTTAGTCTTATCATATAGTGATCGAGTGTTCATTGACTTAAGGTTATCTCTATTAAGCAGACGACTAAGCCATTTTGAAGACTGATAACCATTTGACTGCACACTGGTATTTCTTTTTGGTGTAGACAATTTAACCTTGCCCAGTGGCCAAGAGGTCTCCAGCTCAGATGCCCTCATCAGTTGAAGGTTATTCCTTGTTATTAAATTCTTGGCCTTCCTCGTTTGATAGATGGATACCAATAGCAATATGACCAGCAACTGAAAAATGAGTTGACATTACGTACTTACGAAGTGTAGTCACGACAGCATTTGAGCGTAGTCTCCAGAGTTTCTTATGGTTGATCGTAGTTGTCACCGTCAGTTAGTTGTATCTCGCGTTCCTCATTACATTTATATCGTCACTTACGGTTGTCGCAACTTTTCTAACCTTTGTCGAATAACGTTTAGTATAACACCATCCTTCCAGTCAGTATAGTGCAGGGGTGTCATTAAATGCGACATCTGTTAAGTCCCATTGATATCTTTTTCGACAGTCTGTACATTAACCAAATAGCGACTTTTGAATTGTGTAACCGAACGTACTTATCTATTGATGTGTTGATACTTGACACCTATTTTTACTGACGTGTATATGGCGTGCACGTACAATTGCCAATTCGTCCTTTTGTGTCTGAACTGTTCGATCGGTCAAAATTGCCTTAATCAAGCGCACTGTTTTAATTATGCCTTCATCCAACGATTGTATGCGGATTCGTGCTTTCAGTACCAAAAGAATATGTGTAACGTTACAGAAACACACTTGTGTGTGAAATCCGGTTGTCTAGTGCCGGCAAAATTTGCCGCCACTTGGCGACCAGTTCACTGTTCTGTCGCATTAACCCAGCAGTTAAAGCCTTTCGGTTCATTCAGATCGTTCGTTTGCATACATACTTAAATTCAAACTTGAAGTCACTCCCTCTACAAAACCTGTTTATCTTACTTTGTAAATATCAAGGAAATTAAGATGTCAGTTGTTGCATTAGGGGCAAGCTCGCTTATCAGGGCGTGCAGTTGCAAGACCGAGGTTTAGGCCTGTTAAGTATTAGAGTGCGTGAGTTATAGATAAATAACTGCGGTCAAGCACTACTTACAACAAAAGAAGGGTATACAGTTGAGGATTGATATACGTAGTTGGAGTAGACGTAATCTTGGAGACGACTGGAAACAAACAACCACTGGAGACTCACATACAATAGTAAATAATGTTCGATTTAGTAAAAGTATGGACAACAATATTCAGATGTACGCGGTCTTTCGGTAGTGCTGCATTACGTGGATACGATGTGGAACAATAGAGTTGTGGTGTAGCTTCCGTCCTCGTGTATGTTGGCTTGTCGCGTTGCTGGAGCGGTCACCGTCCGAGACGTGGCATTGACAGTTGTGTTGTGTTATCCATCTGCGAACTTGGTCTTTTTGAGTGTGAGCATCACTGCGTGTCGGTTAACACATGAGCATTCTCAGTGAATATGTGTGTATGTGTGTGTGTTTGCATCCGGAAGTTCCATGCGAGATTATTATATGGCCGAGAACGGAAGCGCGCGGTACGCAAAGGAACCGTCAGGTGCTATAGGTCGTGGTGACGTGACTGTATGGCGTTGTGAATGCACTAGCGAATTGGGATTAGTGGGTCATCAATGTAGTCATAACGCACCGTTGACCCAGAGACAACAAGTACGTTAGGTTCGAGTAGGTTATATCAATTATGTCCATTTTTTATTGTTCGCATCGATCGACGACCATCGTCTTTTGGCGACTCACCTGCCCCTTTATTCAGAAACCTGGATGTCTGTGGCCTTCTACCTTTCCTTTTCTTCAGCTTTGTTGGTGTACTGTATGGTGAATGTTTTGTCTGTTTTCTTCCAGTCCAACCTTGAATTTTGTTTTTCCTCCTATCCTCTTCAGAGTACACCAGCATGTACTGGTATTTTGGATCACTTCTTCCATTACATTTCAATATTTTTCTTCCCAGTTTAGACCTTACATTGGAGTCTCTCTCTGTTTATTTTCCGAGAGATAGGGGTTTCAGTTTCGTGCTAGCCTATAAATTGACCAACCAACATTTGTCGGCTGGACACAATGCCCTCATTCACACGCCTCCTGGTCTTATTCCTTCGGGTTTACACTGGATATGTGGTGTGTGAGTGGAACCGCAAGTGGTTCAGCGCAAGCCACTTGTGGTGATGGTTAAGCGCAGGCGTCCTTTGGCTTCGGTCACTGTGACAGGCTAATCCAAACGGGATACCGTCAACCGTGCGGCATTGCTACTCACATTGTTGATGGAAGTGAGCTAGTTGTCCGTCTTGGATGGGGGCGGGAAGGTTGAAAACGCTTAGCGGAGCCTGTGCGTACAGAGTGGATCGACACTATCCGATCAAGCGCTTACTTATGAAGCGCGTGATGTGGGTCTGTGATCTTGAGAGTTGGCAGGATGATGTTTGCATGGGTGAGACATTTGAAATGCATGGTCTACAAGCCAGATGCGGAGTGAATGGATGCCTAGGATTGAGCCCTCCGGTGTGGTGCACGGCACTGAGTCATTACAGCCTTCTTAACTGAAGACGAATTCAGATTAAACGTGCTGTGTCAACTATAGGTCGCCACCCCTAGAAAGAATATTCCTGGTTTTGTGCACGCACGGTTTCAAGTGAACTGGTTTGGGTATGAGGTCATCAAGTTTCAGGAAAGGAACAATTATGCGTACAAACTTGAGGCATAGTGGAGTAGTGGGAAGGAGGTGACACATCAGGGACCGTGGTAACGGGATGCATAACGAAAAAACAGTCACATCAAGGGATAGGGGACCGGCTATTTGTAGTAGAGGTAGGACTCCTCCATAGAACTTGATCCCTACGAAGCACTTTCAACTGAGTTTTGCTGTGTGGAAGGCGTGTTGCAATAGCTTGATGGACGTTTCATTTCACACTCAAGCATTCCGAACTGGGATGTTGTGGGTATGTAACAACCATCGTTACAACCTCTAGTGTAGTCTAAGGACATGAGTAGAATTTAGCTGAACGGAGCAGCGCCAACATCATAATCGGTTCCTAACCACGACCGTTGACTGCTGCTGCTGCTGCTTTGGCCTCACATTAGATACAACCGACGTTTCATAAATGAGTATACAACCACTTCTGCTTGTGAATACTGATCATGATAAGAGACATAGTAACTGTCTAGCAACTCCAATCCGAGACAGGTCGAAATTTCCGATTCCATTGAACCTGCTGAGCAACGTTTTAGATTACTGATGAGTAGTCGGGGACTCGGTTAATTTTAAGTTCAGCATCACCCACCTTTGATCGCCTTTATCGCATCCAGATGGATTATAGAGAGCCGGCCTTCCCAAAAAAGAAGTGCTAGATCATGGATGCGAAAGCTGTGATGTAGCAATAACTACGGATATTATTAGCAAATAGACTCTTGCATCAACCCTCTTTCGTAAATCTCAGTGTTGTATTGTTGTACTCTCCATATCGTTTACCCTTGTGGGGGATTCGTGTTTCCTCCAAGTAATTGTTGTACAGCACAACGTTGTACTTCTCGTCCGTCCTTTAAGTGTGAAGCAAGGTAACTTTGCGATCATGTACCATACTGTTAAACATTGGTTTCCGAACCGGAAGCTGACCTCTTGTCCTTGAGCTTGTGGTCTGTGCACGTTGTACATTACATTATTTAAGTTCAACAAAATACAATTCCGACTAGTGTTCGTTACCAGAAAAACTCAACCGGAGTGGCGAGTTTGAACCGCTGCCTCGAAGCTTACATAGAATATAATATGTCTTCTATCTCTGTGATTGTCACTTGAAAACAGCTATGTGACTGAAGCTGCACATGTGATCATTTGAGTACACCCGGTGCAGAATCGGTGAATAACTAGCTGGCTAAATGTTTTCACGGGAACGGTTGAGTTTCCGGTCCGTACGGTGACATGTACCTGTGACAACGATTAACAAAGACAAATCTAGAGTGATGACCTCCGTTGTGAGTTACTTCCACTAAAGAGGGATAATTAATTCAATGACTGGGTACTGATTTCGTTTTATAGCTACGTTCACATCATTGTTCAAGCCAGAGTACAGAGCAACCTGCGTCACCCTGTGCCTGCACCTCTATCCGGCAATTAAGCCATATTGGTTTGTCACTACTATCTTGTTGCAAGTAGCAAAATGAAGTATCAAACAAATCAGGTGGTCAGAAATAAGTGAACCAATAGGTATGGGACGAAGTCGGAGAAAGGATGGTTAACACATCGGCTTGGTGTAGATTAAAATAACATAAACTTTGAGTAAGTTCCATTGGCTCATATATTATTGGGTCGCGTATCTGGAATAGTTGAACGTTTTTCACACAGTTGGTACATAAAAAATTGTTTAGTCCACGGTTCACGTGCAGCAGTTGCTGACACACGCGATTGTCGTCCTTTAGCTACTTTCCGCACTTCCGCCCAATTTGTTTCGGATAACCTGACAAAGGGACATGAGAGCAAACCATTTTTGAGAATCCGGTCGCCACATGCTTGAGAAATAAGAATCCTTAGTCGTATTTGAAAAGTATTTGATCCTCGTAACCTTGATTGTCTGTGCTACCAAGCGTTCACGCCCATGCTTAAACTTTGTATACTCATGCTGATGTATTTCAAACCAATGTCTAACTGTTTAACACCTGAACGGCGATTACAGGATTCTTGATTAACACTTGATATTCATGTTTGGTACCGGATGGTTTTCTAATGTCTCCATAGTTTTATTTTCCCTACCTTTGATTTCCTGTATGGTCTCTCTGATGCGGATCTATTAGCCGTCCGTGCATTCCATTAGATATATGCACAATTAAAAAAATGTTTCAACAGACCACCGATGTCCAGCAATATACATTCAATGTGTAATTGATTAACCTTTCATGAGAATTTAATATATATATATATATATATATATATATATATATATATATATATATATATATATATATAGTCGTTCGCAAACAACCTTTCAGAGAACACTATCTGACGGTGTAGATAGAGGGAAAGAGATCAGCCCAAATTTTCAATGAGGTTGATAGTCAGTCTTTATTCACCGATCTTTGTATGATCGATTTACTAGTTTTTTTAAAGTTTACTCGACGTGACTACCATACCTTAACCACTAATTGGTCATTGTGTTGTTCATAAGGTTTAAACACCATTACGTTTCTTGTTCTCACCTTTTCTGATATCCAAACGTGTTGGTATATTGCTTTCATCTATAGAAGTTAATCCATGTGGGCTAATTTCTTATTGTTGCCCATCTCTTCATGTAAATGAGGAATCCTTACATTGGTGGTTAATTCCTGGGTCACCCATGGAAGTTTGTGTCGCGAGACATTTATTTTCTTGTGGTACAAAAGCCTATGAAAAAATATTTTATAATTTTTGTAGAAGCAAACGAATTGATCTTCTGGGGTGTCGGCTGAACGCAGGTCATTCGATGGAGAAAAAAAACATGCTATGATTTAAGGCACTTCCTACACGTATTCAGGGTCACGTTTTAAACACTTGTTGATGTACGGTCCCATTTCTCATTCACCACTTAATACAGATCACAAGAGACAACCAGCAGTGCTAAAATGCACTTGAAACTCTTTCGTTTTCAAAAATAACACGGTTGCAGGTAATTTGATCAATTTGGACGACGAATTAAAAACTCATTCAACGTTCATTCGAACAAGTGAGACCACATAATCAACACTTACTTTACTATGCAGAGGTTCGTTGAGTCTCCAGGGCACCAGTGGTGGTGCGGACTTACGAAGTACAAAGTGAAACAGAACTGTTCATCACGGGGAAAAATAATTGGTCTGCACATTGCTTCAATAATACGAATGGGCTATTGAAAGTACCGCCGGCGCTGATAATTTCGGTTATCCTTATGGACGCTTAGGACACCTGTTGGCATTGCGGAAAATTTCGTTTTTCCAAAAAGAGACCAAATCTTCTGGGTGAGAAAAGATCAAGGTAATAGACCTGCTTTTTCAACACTAAACGCAAGATCGAAGCACACCGCTGAACGGACGTTAGTCTAATTAGAAAGTTTTCAAGAATACTTAAAGAACCTTCGACACCAACGGAAACTAAACATACCAAAGCCTGATCATTTCTGAGTTAAGAGTTGAGTCAGAAGACTTTGAACTAAACGCCTCACAAGATGCAATTAACGTCAACGACATTCAATAGAAATCTAGCCTTTCGGTGGATAAATACTATCCGATGAACACAAGGTTTACTTCACTATTATGAGCTGGATTTTGCGTTACGTCACATGTGTTAATTCTCAGTAGAGGGGTCGAATAAAATCTGTTGCTACCTTTCTTTCTTCCAACAATTACGACTAAAGCAAAAACAATATTTCTTTCTCAGTGAGCTTTCACAGTTAGTATGAAGCTACTGTTTGAAAATCCTCAACGAAAAATTTAATTCCAGGATGTTAAACAATTGAATAAAAAGAAGTCACCTTTTGCTGCTGTTTTCCGATGAAAATCTTATGGACATTGCTGCTGTGTTAAATGCTCCCAGCTGCAGAACGAACCTTTGTCAAAAATGTGTGTTCTGACCTTGAAACCATTGGGACCAGTGAGACACAGATTAGTTGAATAGCAGTACCGCGCGGCCACTTCACGTTAATGTTTCATCAAGATCAGAAAGTTACCTTTAGTGTTCTATGTTCAACATCCCCTATAACCGATGCAAATTAATCAGGTGATTTACCAATGCATGTGTGCTCCCTACTGAAAGTAGCGATAGTCTGCTATTTTCACGGGTACGTTGAAGGAGGTTTCCAGACAGTTTGCAGCATCCTTAAGACATCTATCATCTAGCAGTGCAATTTCCAGTAATAAATTCATTAGTTCTATTGCGTCTGATTACTTCACGACGCACAAAACGTTTGTAGCCAAACTTCCTTTGAAATAACACCTCCTTACACTGGCTATCTGAATATATTTCTTCATGAACAATCTGTGTGGAGTCGTTTGTTTGCACGTCGCAAGCCTTATTTCATCTGCTACACATAAGCTAGCTCGTTTACTACGTAAATCCCGTCTTTTTATTTTCAATAGATAGATGATTCATTATTCCTTCTCAAACGGATTCGAATGTGACTATTCTACATTCCAGTAACTCTACAACTGTTACTACTGTGGTTGATTCAGTTGCCAAAGATATGTGTAAAAGTATGAAATTTGAAAATAAGAGGTGCATATCGTGAACTGGACTTGACCTGGATGTCAAAAAAATATGGCTCAGTTTTCCGAACGCACACATTCACATATGTTGTGCACTACGTGATGTTGATTGTTGCCAAAAAAACAGGTTTCCCTTGCAAGTCATCGATCAACACGGGTGGTTGATCTCAAGAAACTTATGCGAACAAATGATTTCAAGAACAAGTGTTAACCGGACAAAAACGTTTACCTCGTAATGTTACGCAGTGGTATCATTAGTATGTCACTCATCGGTTTGTGATGGACTTACTATTGAAAGCCTTTGTCACAAGACCTAAAACGTTTCTATTTATGCACATTGGTGTAAAACAGAAACGCAAACTAACGTTCGGTTTGATGAACTCAAATAAGTGATTAAAGGGTTTCTTGATAAATAGTCTGAGGTTGTAGTTAATACAAGTTAAATGTTGATGGCTTTTGCACTCAGTCTTTCAAAAATCGGACTTTAGAATCGAGTTTTGTCGTTGTTAAGGCTCACCACATGTTAGTACCCAAACCTGGATTTGAACTGCTTTGAGCGTTCTCCTGAGGCAACCATGACAGTCATTGCGTCAGTGACTTCGCATTAATACAGTCGAATCATCACATGAAAACAGAATGAAACACAACCATTGGTAAGTATTACGCAAGTTATTCGGTCTTCTTTAAAGTAGAAACTAGAAAATAAAGAAATCCAGTGGGGTGTTTTGCTGTCCGGACTTCTCATTCAAGTGAAAATTACAACATTCACTTGGCCTACTAAGCCTTTGATGAGTTCCAGCATGAGTGAAATGCAAGTCTAGCCATTCCGTTCGGCATGAAACGGCTGGAACGTCTACTAAATTGGGCAAACTCTATTTAGTTTTGAATACCGTCCTGCATACATATGCTCCATAGGTTTGTTTGATAAGGTCTCCTTAGTGATTGGAAGATTGTTGCAAAAACACGATAACCCCAGTCAGGCGCTCTCTACAAAAATAAAATTTCAAATTGATTAAGGATTTTGTTGGTTGAATTGAACCATATTTCACCAATACTTTATATGTTCTAGCTTATGAGTTATGGTTACCTATAGTCTCAAATAAGTAAGGCCAAACCAGAAGCTTTTCTTGGCTAGCAAGGTATTCAGCAGATTACCATTTTATTGAAACCCGATATCATCAGACAGTCCACAATATGATTTAAAACTAGTTTAAGCACACCCTCTTTACTGTGTGGACGAGGCTTAGGTGGTTATGAATACTGGGTAGTTTTCGAGACAGAGAAGAATTAGACCGTAGGGTTGTGCCAATAGGTGGGAGACCATGACCAGTTGTATGATTATTTTGGCCTCGATTATGCTGTTTCCAGGGTTTATGACAGTAGGGTCCGCCAACTAGAGGTAGAGATTGTCAACGCCGACCAAGAGGGTGTTTGTAATGTTAAGATCAAGTGAGAATGCTACTGAAAAATGTCAGTCGAGTGTGTGTGTGTGTGTGCTGTCTGAAAGTAAGATTCGGACTCAGTATTAACGAATAGTTGGGAAAATTTTCCAAGTACAGACTTTTAAGAACGATTGTTCGGAGCGGTGCATATGATACTGCTACGGAGACAGGGGAATGGTTTTACATTATTTAATTAAGAAGGCGAATTGCTGAGCTTATGTTTGAAAACTCACCATCACGCCAATACATACTTATAGGTTATTCTGCTGCATATTACTTTTTCGCACAAAAACGTCAACTGCGATTTTCAAGTGGGCAGACCACAGTTGGCTTACGTTACTGGTGACTGGTTAGCAGTGGACCATTATACATTAATCTTTGTTCCTGAGAGGTCACAGGTACAAGCGAACTTCTTTTGTGTGCATATTTTTGGATCACATAGTCTGATTACAGCTGTTGCAGCGGGTTCGGGACTGCGACCTTGAACTGACCTCCGTTGGTTGACCGGGCCTCTACGGACGACTTTCAACTTTCAGTCGAGTTAGCTGTGTTGTTCTTGTATGCGTACTGAACACCAATCACAAGGATCAACTGCCCATCTCTATCTCTTAACAAGACCTCTGGATCGGGTTCTGTTGCAATTGCCTCATTTTAATTCCAGTATATTCTGCTACACAGCAACAACAAGTAGAAGAGAATGTCGTTGGGCATGTTTAGGCAGTTTGTTCTTCAGACGGAGAATCCCAAGTGACAGATAGCAAGCCGTTTGAAAGACGTATTCGCAGAGGCTGTTTGTAGAAGTTTGTCGTATAGATGAGAATCAACAACCCTGCGACCGAATCACTAATATAAGAATGTCATAAAAATGGGCAAAACAGTTTTGACACGCAGAATGGTAGATGATAGCATCTAACATTGATTTGTCAATATTGAATATGCATTAACGTGAATCGATTTTACATATCAGTCCGTTAAAGGAGGAAGGGTGGAATAGATAGTCAGTCGGTGGTTCAGGATAGGTCACTAAGTCGAGTTCATGAGCCACTGTTTCTGAACACACAAGACTGGCTTCAGTAGATTTATTGTGACGGCTCCTGTAGGCCGCAAAATTTCTTTAATTCTAATGAGGTAATAGGATCCCGAATGCGCAAACATGGTTTGTAACATGACAGTTGGTCAGGACGTGTTAGCGACTGCAGACACTGGTTGTTTACGCGTTTTAACAACATTGCCGTGCTTCGGTGATACGGACTTCTTCACCCAGTTAGGCAGATGTTCACTTACTGTGCAGATCAAGCACCTCTCAATTATGTCTGTGTAAATTTCTTTTCAGTTACATGTAACTTGGTAAAACAATATGGTTTGGTACTTACAGGCTGATTTTCGATTGAAAGTGCAGATAACTGGGCTAACTGGGGTAACTGGGTCCGAGTTCGACTTCGGTACATTTTCGTTCAATCGAATTAGTCTTTGCGTTATCTGATGAATGCTGTAATAATCTCTAAAGAGCAGTTCCCTGTAAAAACCTCTTTTTTCTCAAGATGGTTATCTGTTTGGATGGCGGTTTAGGTCTACTATGCCCTTCTATGAATCTTCGGAAATAACGTTCAGACTGTAATGCAGACGCAATCAATTCTAACTCGTCCACAGGGCTTCTCCATCTTGCTAGTGTTCATATTTTTTCCAACAGTGCGCCATTATGATGGCCTGGCATAAGACTACTAAACCTCAGGTACAGACCGAAAGCTCTACGTGTTCCGTTCTATCTCAGAATTTTAGTAGTCTCACGCCGGTCCATGATAAAAACGAAACGATTGCATCTATCACTCTTCGTGTGTTAACAGTTTTGTTCAGTCACAAAATAATTTTTAAACTAAATCCTGCAAGTAGTCTTCCTTCAGACGCGATGTTTCTGTGAACTTGGAGCGCACACTTGTAGATTGTAGGCTGAATGAGATCAGAACAAAGTGATGCGTTTTGGAAGATAATATAAATTAAATGTAAAATGGAGTTCGAGAATGCATGTTTACCTCTAGCTCGAATTCAACTGAGGCGCGGAAACTTCACGTATCTACCTGCTTTAAATCTACAGCTTACACGTACTATGATGATGAAGCAAGCTGGGTGAAATAAGCGATTAATCCAATTCGAACATGGAAATCCCGAAGAACTGGGTTAGTAAGTGTACAAGCACGTGCAGACAGTCACAGCCATTAGGTCAAATTAGAGTGTGCACAGTCCTTTAAATTAGATAACCCCAAACTACTGAAAAATGGTATATATTTGATATCAGCTTCCGTAGTCTCGTAGACTCTTCAGCCAACCCCGTATGAAACAAAACACAACTCGAGATTCACTTTTGGTAGAGCTCGTCAATGTTGCATACATAGGTCACGGCCTGGGTGTGAACACCGGTCATGGTTTTCTGGGTGTACCGTGTTAACCACTGTACCACGGACTTCATGCCAAGTACAGCCGAAATTCTTATACGCAAATGCTCAGTCATATTTGATTGTGAATAGTACTGAAATTTCCCAATCGTCTCGAGAGAACACAGTAGCTGTCCTGTTGACACCAGTCACTAGCCCCATAACCGAAACTTTTCGTCAAGCTAAAATCACGGGATCGTTAGACCCGACTACTGTTGTAAACTTAAAGTAACTCACAGATGTTTTTCATTAAGCGTCCGCATATGGCAATTCAGTTGTTTCATCTGTGAGAATAATACCGGGCTAGTCAACACGATTAACTGGTGAAAGTGAGCCTGGAGGTCATATCCTGTCCAGGGCAAAGTTACGCATTGCTGACGAGCTCCTTCAAGTCGAGTCTGATTATTCTTTTCGAACGATTTATTCTGAAGAGGTTGCAACAATTCCAAAAAGCTGCCATCAGACATGAGTGATTTCAGATCCTTAACTACTTTTCAGTTGTGGGTATTGAGTGATTACTGGGCTAAGGTGCTGTTGTGTAGTTATTGATTGAATAACAGAGCCTGACTAAAGGAATTTTAAATCACAAACTCGTAAAACTTTTTGTGCAAGTTGGAACGTCAATATCCCTTATTCGGACAAAAGTCATCGACCACTGATGTCTTGTCAACTTTAGAAGAATATGCACCAATTATAAGTTACACTGTGAAGTTGACACTCTGCATTCCTCTTGAAAATATACCGGCTATCTATTGTTCTTTATGAAAAAAGAAGAACAGGGTCAAAAAATCGTTTGTTGAATAACAACCCACAAGGCCAATGTTCTCTTAGAAATACCATTTAAAGTTGTTTGTTCGCCACTCAGTTAAACCGATATCCAAACGCGGCCACTTTGTAAACTTAACTGAACTTTGTGAATAACGCGAATAATACAGTTGTTGGTGTAATTGACCAACAGCAACCAAAGAAAAAGTCATGGACCACAAAAGTTACGACTGTTCGTGTGACTGCTGTAAGCATCACGTAGAAAAGTCAGATATATTTAGGCACTCGGATCAGCGAACACGTTCCGTGGTGGCGGCAAATCCAACTGGATATCCCGGCTACCTCAAAAGACCGAGATCCGTCTTAATCCTCTACCGAGGACATTTCCGAGATACGTCACAAGGAAAATGTCACTGATGAGCCCGGTGTCCTGTTCTGCACCAAAAAATGACGCATTTTGTGATCTGCTGAGGCACTATTCATCGAGTGATGAGAAAGAGTCCCTTTTGACTACCTGGCTGCCCTGCTAGCTCAGCGGAGTGGGACAGTTAAGAACTGGTGATAAGCCGTAATCTGTGCGTGCACAATTATCATGACCTTATCTGTTCCCCGCCGTCGTTTTATTCCCATTATGATGTGGCTGCATCCATGTTCGTGTGTTTCCAATTTCATCCAAGTTTACGACATTGCACGAGTTGACTCTGTTGATTGGTTTTTCAAGATTTTTTTAGTAAACTAGTTACAATGAATTTTACTGAATGATGCCGAATTAATGTCCAGGTAGACCACTGAAGACTTATTTCGCTTGACGGCTGATGTTCTTAACATTGCAAAGCAGGAGTGCTAAATGCAAACCACTATCCGGTAGGTTTTGATCCCCTAATGATCACAATCTTGAAAAGCAAACTTGACAAGGTACAGTTCGGCATCATCCTAAACATTGGAAAATTGTGTGTTTCATGAAGACGACAGATGTCTTCCAATTCTTTCAGTAGCATGAAAGAATCTTTGTTAAGATTATTAATGAATTGGTTCCGTCACGAAATACTTCATCTGTCATGATAAGCAATTCGCATATGCACGAGATTGAGTGAAGGGGCTGATGTTGCACTCGACATGGAAATGAGTCACGTTTGCATTCGGAAGTTGAATTGTCGACAAGCAAAAATGTCGGGAACACTTCAAACGCTTCTGCAGGTTATAAGAACTTTATCTTGCAAGCACTCGGTACTTCAACCGGGCACGAAACCAGAATAAGTCCTAACTTATAATGCTGATGACAATCATGAACACGGTTGGACTAGTCAACGTTTGGTTATTTCGTCACGCAATCCAATCATTAATTTTTAAACAGATAAAAGAACGAACGATCGATAAAACAGTGTCAGTGTTATAATCAAAAAAGCCGAAGTATGCAGATGATATCGAGTAACTTAAGTGTGTTTTGGGTCACAGTGCCACAATGCCAATAAAAGGAAGAAGAAAATGGGTTAAATAATCACTAGAACTTAAAAACAAGGCTTCAACATAGGACCAATGATTAATAATGCTGTGGGGTCAAACGCAAAAAAAAAACAGACTAACGGTTGTTTAGCATAAATGACTTAACAAGACAACGATGATTATTAGTTAGGTAATTTTTTTCGTTGAGAGGCGTCCTGCAAAATTTACCTGCTTGATCTCCTGACGATCTTATGGAATTATGATGGGCTAAGGCACGTTTCTATTCGTCATCTTCACAACAATCACCACTCAACTGATACTTTACTAGCAACCAAATTAACGCTTTTGCATCCAAAATAGCCTGTGTGGCGTAAAGCGCTGAGGCTACCAAGCTACTTCTACAGAACATACTTCAAGTAACCAGGATGGTAAGTAGAACTGAATGAAATGTTTAAATACGAAAAGCATACTCAGGCCATCTTATCAGTTCCTAAATACCGAACCAATGAGGACAGCGACACAAGTTGGCCATTGAATATCTATCCAACACACTGACGAAATGTATTCGAAACTTGGACAACCTTTAAGCATGGCGCATACGAATAATTGTAAAGTATTTCAAATATATTTTCCTTGCAGTTTAGACCGAAAAATAGCTTGTTGAATGAAACTATCGAACATTTCAAAAGCCTTAGTTTCCCATGCTGCTATGCGTAACCATATTTCGGAAAGTCTGGTTCACAATTAAACTCATCACTGCGACAGACACAACTGTTGCCGGTTGCTAACTTTACGTCTATTCTCGTAGGTCGCGTAAACAAAACCACTGATTATATATAAAACAAACGCATGGCACTGAGAATAGCAATAAAACATGATGCTGACTAATAAAATCGAGATAAGTCAAACAGCACTGTAATCATTTACTCACAATAAGGTGGTCGATGCAGCTTGGTCAACACAGCTTCCGTGAATACCAACAAGTTTGTTTATCGGCTACGCAACAACACAGTGGACAACACAAATGAGTCAGTCAAGAGACTTGTATTCAAAAGGTGTTTAACAATCAAAGACGCCGGGTTTTGGCTCACCAGTTTCTGTTTCGCCATTGTGTTTAATAACCACCTAGGCCTGTGTTTTGCCATCCGTAGTCGTAAGCTCCGGTCTATCCTTACAGTATACTTATTACCACAACTGCAGCTGAAATAATTTAGATGAAACACAACGGTCTATGGAATCCTGAACAGAGACGTTGTAGATACCACTGCGAGTGGAGAAAAATAGCAGCAATTCAACAACAGGGTAGCTACTATTTAAGATCGATCGTAACTTTTCACCTGCACTAGTTACAATGTGATCGCTTTGGAACCTCATCTTCAATCAAATTTTCTTTCTGTAAGCAGCTTCAGCAGGAATTTGGAGCAGATGTCATCTTTGATGAATTTTTGTGGACTGTTTTGACAACCACAGACCAGTTAAAAATTATTCAGAAGGTCACAATCTCTACTGGTTTTGTTATAAATACATAGTCGTTTGGCCCTACGGAAAAGGATCTGGACTAGGCCGTGCTTGTGAGTCATCATGGCAAATGGCAGAGGCGGGGATACTGACCACTCACTGTTGCCTTTCAGTACATAGATCACTGAAGCGTATCACCTTGATATTGAACATCCCAAATGTCTACAAAGAGGGGCTCCCATCAATTTCCTGCTCAAAAAGCTCCTCAAATTTAGAATAAAACAGCTTAGAAGATTGTAAATATGCGAAAATTGCACCTTATCAATACATATCAGTATATCGTCAATACCTCTTTGTAGAGAGTATCACAACCAGTTGAATACACAGTTTTTTGAACTCAAGTATATAAGTTAAATGAACTTGCTTATTCCAACGCACAGTGAAGATGGAGCCAAGCGTGCCAAGGATAAGAGAACATACGCCAGTAATCAAAACGGACAAGCTTGTCGTATGCAGTTATTCTGAAACGAAAAATGTTGCAAATATTTCAGCTATGTTCCTGGTATTCGTAGTTAAGGTATAGTCCCTTCTTCAATGAGAAACACTTTATGCGGAGCCCCAAAGTGTATCGCCGGGGGAGATGTCACCGCTTGTGGGAGTGAAATATCATTTTCACGGAACTGTAACAGCAACACTCCAGTTTCTAAGAACTGTCGAGATAGCCATGCGTTCATTATTAACACCAGGGTCATATCGTATCCATTTTTATTGCAAGTTCTTACAGTGTACATTCTAAAGGGAAGTCGGTGCGGTGAGCTGTTTTTCCGTAGCTTATTAGGATGAATAAGCAAGGACCGCGGGAAGATAAAAGACTGGAAGCCTAAATCCAACCGCAGCATGAAGAAGAAACACTAATCTAGGCGTTCGTACACCACAACCACTTACTGCGACGTACCCATATAATTCCAAGCTATACTATTACACTCTTCGATCCAGAAAATACCCTCCGATTCATCACTTTAACACCAAACAGAGCAGCCACTGTGAAACCACTCTGTTCGTTAACTCAGAAAATCTCCATGCTTGATGTGATAGGTCGGAAACGGTGCTTCTCATGGTTCAACCCTCGAGCACGTGTTGTTGAACTCCACCAGGTACACTCTAGGTACATCGCAGTAGGATTTCCAGGCATTTATAATCCGGGTGACAAAATCAGTCAGCATCCAAACCTGTGTGCGTCAGTTGCCAGAGCAACTTGGCACTGATGAACAAGTCATTTCGTACTCTTAGTACTCGTAGTACCCATGGTATCTTCCACTTAATAAGGGTCATGTCCTCGGCGAACCGAAGTGTGCGATTACTGGCTACACGGTGTATACGTAAAGCACATTCCCAAGATAACTGGAACTGACACGGTAACAAGAATCAAGTGGTCACTAGCGTTAGTTCCTTGTGAACTTTCACGGTATTCTGACGACGTTTCGCCATCCACGTGCACGTTCCTGAAATATAAAAGGCAATGTTATTAACCCTCATTTTGAGCTATCCGGAAAAGTTTGTCGATATTCACAAGGGGAATGGGGCGCCAAAGCTGGCAAGTGTCAAGTGGGAAAAATAGACTACTCTTCTGCAAAAAATTTTTAACCTAACTAATGAATTAAATTACAACCTAACCTCTGCGTTATAGCACACCCATCCATTTGCTTAACTGAACATTCAGCTGTTGACTGTTCACTCGGCCGATGGATCTGTCGCTGAAAATTTCCGCCAGTTTTGTTGCAGTTGTCACAAAACCTGTATTAGGAGAACATATCGGTAGTTGAGTAGCGTTTTGAGGAAAGCCTTCTTAAACAGCTGTCAAACGTAACAATAAAAAATGCACATGAACTCGTTGAACCCCGTTGTTATGATTGCAAACCACATACTAGCAGCCCGCCAAACTGTTAAAGATACTGTAAAATAATCCCGGATCCTAACTGCTACTGACTTATGAAGCGACACTAACCAGACAAAATAGGTCGGTATTTTGCATATACATTGAGGCTGTTAGTCTCCTTGTCACAGAAAATAATACTTTATTTGTGCCCAAAATAATGAGAATATTATTACTAGTTCACTCGTTTATGTGCGCAATCTAAAGAAAATTAGCTATTCGCACTTTAACGACTGATAAGGGTAATTCGGAAGTTTGACACCCCGCTACACACATCTACTTTGTCCTGACAAAATGACCAAGACTGGCAGACGATGTGTAATACGAACGACATAAACTCCAAACAGACTGTAAGTAAATGTTGCGTTCTGTCATTGAAAAGTTAAATAACTCCAAGGACGTTTAGTAGCTGTGACAGTTGATGAAAAAATGCTTTACCCTTTGTTCTTGAGAAGCTTGCTACCTGACCGTTACGGCTTCCACCTCACTCCCCCACTAAAAATTCTACTGCAAACAAGTAAATTTGGTGAAACCTGTCTTCAGGCCTTAGTCACGAATGGTACACGAATAATATAATGTGAATGGCGATCTCCCAATACTTTTGAATCGGCAAGAATGATGGAGGGGTATTTTGGTGGAGCCATGTCTGCGGTTAATAAAATCATCCGTGTTTACCACAACTCGTTTGTCTGCTACCTCCAGGAACATCGCGCAGATGCTTTGGACGTAGACGTAGACGACTCTTGACCCGCGTCAGAAAGAACTTAAGTTCGTAGTAAAGATGTGAATATGACTCTCCACGTTAAGGATAACACAACTTATTTTACCTGTTCATAATGTTGCTCTGTTGCTTAATTCATTAAGAACCGAAGCTTACGAATTTAGATGCAGTCTCAACACTAGGCAGTCAGGTAGCTGTACTGAGCTGGATCAATTTATTATAGTCTGTTATGTTCCACGACAATAACGACTGGTTTTACACGCAAGTGCGTGTGCATTTACGTTGTTCTGCAGTGATTCTCATGGATATTTGGTGGTAAAGATGTTAATATGTGAATATATTTGCGATACATTCCTGTGGATAATACTTGCAGACTCATTTATTCACAGCGGTTGTCTGTAGATAGAATAGTTCGGGACACAACATTGTCCCAATATTGAGCATGGTGATAGCGATGGTGATGTCTGAACACCCCAATTCAAAATAACTAGTACACTTCAAAGGTACTGTGCAACGGTGCACCTTTATGAAACATCCGACCAGAGCAAACACGTAAACCTGTCAAGACAGTTCATATGTGGAGCTGAGTGTCTCAACATAATCTGCTTACTCTTCACATGTATGTTCACACCTAGTTCAGACACGCGATATTATCCAGTATTTCTTTAAAATGTAAAAAGGTATATTATAGTGTGCACATTCAGTGTACTCAACTTGAAAGTTTTGAGCAGAATTCGAGGAACGTCTGTTAGTGAACTTAGCACTATTGTTCAAGTGGTCAGAAGCCAAAAATTCGGGAATGAAAATAAAAATGAACTACCTGAACTGCAGAGACAGTAGATCGAGCAACATAAAATGATGAAATTCTTTGCCAACAATCTAGGAAATGTGATCGAGGATTAGTTCGTACGAGGAAGAGATGTCATTCGAACCAGAGATTGAAAAGATAAAGAATGAACCCACTTGAATTATATGTTGTAACTAAAGTTGTCACCAGAAAGCAGCTAGATAGAAAACTTAGAGGTTGCAACCATGGTTCATCCATCAGTGGTTGAGCGTGCAAGAAACAACTATCGACCTTTCATTCCTACAAAAACTGAAAACTGCTGTAAATAAAACAAACCATTTCTCAATAAGGTTGAATTTTGCTAAGTCACCCCGATAAGCTGAAACGGGAAATATGGTGATTTTAGATTGCTAGTTTGTTGCTGAACGCAACTGTTTACTGCAAGGTGGTGGTGTTACGAGCTACGGATATCTGAGCATGTGAACGGACCTACCAAAGATTGTTCATTTCGTTTCAAAAAGAGCTGAACGCAAATAATCCGGCCAGAATGGAAGGAGAGAATCGTGCAAAGCAGTCGAACTATGTCCATAAAATAACGGATATTACAAACCACTTTAGGTTATATGGTAGTAATGGGCGCACCTGTGAAAGGTGTATCAAACTTTCATTTAGTTCCAAACATTGAGTGACCCTCATTCATTTAACCAAACAGTGGGTTGGCAGAAATTAAAAGGTGCTGATACTACACTCATTTTCATTTGTCGCGTACTCAGAGCATTCGAGGGGAATATGTAAAACTGACCTTGCTGGCGCTAAAAAACACTGTATATCTTGCTTAGTAGTGACAATTTTGTCTCAGTGTTTCGTCCATTTACTCGTTTTTTATCCACTTCATAAATATATGTCTAATTTTCTGGTTTTTATCACGCGGCCGGAAACATTGAACGAACTGTTGAAACGTAAATCTGCACTCAGCGTCATTCTATTCGTGCGTTCACCGTGTTGCATTCAACGGATTGACTATTTTATATACGTTTGCTCAGCATTTTTTGTTTGTGATGTTGTCGATCATAGTAGAATCAACTGATGGAAAAGCGCGAGAGTGATCTTTCTGAAAGACAATCCGGTTTGGATGAGCTATCCTGTGGTGGGCTATCTACAACTGTGCTCACCCGATCACAGTACACATTGATCCCAGGTTAAGTTAAATGAAAATACCCTTCTCTGTTACAAATACTCTAGGGATAGACACGCCGCTTTCCAAACGACGGAATTTTGATTGATTCCTACTAGAACTTTGTGCAAGGATTGAGGCCGGTGAACTCTTAGAAAAAGCGTTCTATCATTCCGTCTTAAACTAAGAGGTGATTAGAATTATCGTTATCTTGAATGTCGGTGGGTTTGTTCACAGCTGTCCCACGTTAAATTAGAGTGAGTTTGCTCTGAATTTCTAAGTAATGCTATTTGTTGAAATGTTTGTATATATGTACATATACCGTGCCAAAAATAGGAAGTATATGTCGATATGTGACAACAATTGGTTTCTTTCAAACTCGGCTTACCTACATTTGGAACTAAGATACTGATACTGAAAATAAATTAGAAAAGTACACATAGAACGGAACCGTTCCTGTTTTTGAAAATTCACGAAATTCAAGTCCGCTTTGACAGATTTTCTTCTTGAGAAAGCTGCTGCAGAGTGCACACTCCGTTCTCCTTGATGACTTCCATCTGTCACATTGGTACAATCCTGACGAGAACACGCAGCATTAATGTGTAACCTGATCACACCCGATTAATAAAAATGCACACCATCCATCTACAAGTACTAGATTACACTGGTTAGGGCCGAAACGTCGTTTCTCCTTGCGCGACTTTACGCACGATGATAAAGGCCCTGTCCCACTGAATAATTACCTTCGTTGTCACAGGTGGTGAAACAAATGAAAACACATACCTCACCGTCTATGTTTGAATACGTACTGATATATACTGTTTGCTGGCTCGTAGACACATGTCACTTACGCTGGTTACTATAGCTGCCCCTGTTGCTGAGTTTCCACCAATTTAAAACAACTTTTAAGAAGCCTGCCGATAGAATCCCATTGCACCAGGGCCATTCGCACTAACTTTAACGTCCAGACTCAATATAGCAAATCTTCAATGAGATGTTAATTGGACCCAAAAGACTGCCCATCTCCGACTATGCTTAAGTTGTTGAGGGGTGGGTGAAATTATTGGTATTATCCTTCAATATTTAAGCTGAAGTAATTGCAGCGACATTTTTGATTGCTTCTTTTCTAAACATCTGATCTAAGCGTGCCCTCCGGCAACGAAAGACCCGTTGTGATGGAAACTAATTGGTAGATCCTTGCTTGTGTCGCTCGGAGAAGGTTGGCGATCACACCCTTCTAGTGTTATTCACCCATAACTATGGTGCTGTCGGAAAAAGGAGAACAACACTGTTTAACCTCCGAAGTCGTATGATTATCTGCCATTGACTCAATTTCTCTTACTTCGATGAAAAAAATTGATCATTTGAACATTTACTGGACGGTAAAATTTTCACCGTCACGGTATTGAAAACCACAAAGTTTGCTCATTCACACGGTTTGTCGATTTGTTATGGACCATCCAGCGTGTGCTTTTCTCGACAGATGAATATCCAATGAAAGGGATGCAGAATAATAGATGTATCCGGCGAAGAAATTCTGCAACATCGCCTTATTGATGATTATTCAGTTGTGTGGTTAATTTCAAGTTGAACACCACACGTTTTATCACATCTTTTCCGTTCAGAAAGACTTTCCGGCCTGGATCTTTCAAAATGAAGCGTTAGAGTTGAACTTCACCCCTGTTCGAATTCGTCAGTAGTGTACATGCTTGTCACCGCCAGAAGTTATCTTATTTTTAAGTCGGAACTAATAATTTTAAACGGTAAATAGGCGTGTGCCAACGAAAAGCTGCATACCGATTCTTGCCTATCTGGATTTCATGCGGTACTGAAGAGAACGACAGAAACAAAGTTGTTAGGCCAGCCTTCGTGCCACAACTGTGTGAAGGCTTAGTATGACGTGTCTGTGCCACTGCGTTTCGGCAACTTGATGCATCGCTTGGGTACAATCACGAAACAAAGTAGAAGGGCAAACTTTTCTATGAGCACTTTGAACAAATCCCTAATTTGGCCATGGAACCGTATCACTTTCACTTACTGTACAATCGGACAACTGATAGGCTATAAAGATTTTTTGTGAAAATGAGACCCGGATTGCGAACCGGCTAGACAAGAGTCATATATAATTGAAGGAGTAATAAGCTCTACTTACATATGACTAATTAATTCGTTTGGTAAAAAGGCTAATTTTCGGTCAAGCTGCGAAAGTAAAAGACAACGGAGTGTCCCGGGGTGTAAATATGAAATTCAGCTGCCTGACCGTTTATTTGAGTACCCTAGGATTTAGCCAGTTCACTTGCAACATACGTTGAAAATTTCCTACCTATAATCGAAAGACCTCCATTTTTGACATTGAGATTGAAGCATGCTTTCTTCAAAAGATCATGCTAACAGTAAAGAAGGATAACAAGCTTGTCCAGATTAAACTGCTTACCAAAGTTGGAGATAAGGAAACGTCAGTAATGAGCCCAGTAAACATACGTTTCAGTCCATAGTAAACAATGCTGTTTGTCACTGATTCGTCGAAAGGGTTCCGATTGTTCTTTCATTCTTTAATCATAGGGAGCTGCTTAACAGGCAGTACACCACTGACGTGTGGACCTTGAATTTACGACTTCAGCTGATTTCTGACGAGCTACTCATGGCCTCAGAAACTCATGGCAGTATTGCCCGTTCGCGTCATTTTTATGAGACTACCCCTGTCGGATACTCCAGATTATCCAGGGTATGGGTGGTCATGATAAGAGTTCTCATACAATGTAGGCTGAATTATACCGGCACTGTGGCTAAGCATTTAAAGCAATGTTACAACCTAACGTGACAAAATGCTTGTGTCCGAGGCGATTTAATTGTGATCCGACTGGAAGCACGATGTGAGGCCGTGATGAGCGAATCGTTCCTGCATTACTTGGGTTATTAGCCAACAAGAGAACGATGATCAACTCACAAAGGTATGATCACTTTGCTTCACGTGAAGGCCTTAAGAGTTACGCATTCGATTAGTGACAGATACTGCTGGGTTTGCAAACCGACTTAGAACGTTTTGATAATACTTTATAAATGATGTGAATCAGAGCACCATGGCTTATCCATTTTCAATCACCGAATTGTTGTGTATTTTCTTTGTTCATTATAACGTCAAAAGTCGTAGCAGGATGCTGTATAATCTGCTCATAACCAAAACAAGCCACTGCCTAACGCCGTTCAAGACAGCTAGAAAATGGATAAATAAGCAGCAGTTGGTTGCGCGCAGAATGCTGATCTACTTTTGTGTACGTGCATATACGTAGGCGAAAGAACGCATATAACTTACTACCTAGAGAATTGGTGAATGTCCATCCTAGACAATGGACGTGATATGGTGGATGGAAAATTTCCGGCTATCAGGAAAATTATATTCGTGTAGGTGGTGCACAGCAGTGCTGAATACAACGTAAGTATGAGGTTGTACTGGCTTACTTATACATACGGATTTCAAAACACGCTGGTGACTTTCCGAGCTACGATCGAACAAAAACCTGACAATCCTACAATCTGACGAAGGCTCCGGCCTTGCGGTTAAGGACAGACTTGATTAGTTGTCATAGATGCAGTCAGTGTTGAATGGCACCGCTAAATTCCGTTCGGATAGTTCAGCGGACAATTCTGCCAAACTGGGTCGATGGTTTACTGAAGGAGTATGAACAAAACTGAATGGACAGTTCATCGACCAATCAACGGCAAAGTCAACCATACCTACAGAATGAAATACTTTACAACTGTATTACTTTCTTAAAATCGACAAAGTTGGCGTACCGCTGAAGTAAGTGTTGTCCATGTCTACTTCAACACGATACAAAACGACACTAGGATTGACCCAAATTCTTCAGGCGATAAACAATGACTGGTTCCAAAAACTGTGAGAGATCGTTCCGCGCTTATCAACTTACTCGACGGTTTGGACTGTGGCAGCAAAATTGAGATTATTGTTGACTTAGCTCCTTTATTCCCAACTGTTCCTGCAATGCAGACGACTGATCTAATTTGTCATTGTACCGACCTAAATCATCTGAACATAGGATTGTCAACATCTGAGTCAGAATGCCTTCTGCTATGTCAAATTCTACTTCCAGTGGACTAGCTATACACGAGTCGATGGTGTTGCTACAGGTAATTTACTCTGTTCGTTAACAGCCGATAGTTTTGTTGCCCACTCGAATCAGGACACAAATGTCGCAATCAGTCAAACTCATTTCTGTTGATGTTATGTCTACGGCATCCTGCTAGTCACTCGACACCAAAGAGACGGCAACAAGCAGACTCGACCAAATGAACCAGCCAAGTGCCAAAATTAGCTTTACCCTTGAGTTTAAACAAGTTGACACTGACGTTTTTGAATATTCTCACGAATTGTCGTAACAGCGGCTCCATATTGCTGTCCGTATACCGAAACCGTGCTCGGAAAGAGCAGTGCTTGAAGTTTCACAGTTTTTGCTGACTCAGCACAAACGTGTTCTAGGAAGAACTCTGCTTTATCACGCAAGGTGAACCCGTGCGAGAGAAACACCGACTTTAGAAATGTCGTTTTTCAGGACTTTGCCCATGGAAAATGATTATTCATCATCAATTTTTGGGAAGTTTACGGAACAAAAGCCGGCTACTGCGGTGGTTTCAACAATTCCCAAAATGAATGTCTACCTTTGTTTGCCTTACAAGGGTGAAGACATTACCGCCTTGTTGAAAGCCTGTCTAACGGCAAATATCAAACGCACGTACTACATAGCCCACCTGATCACACTGTACATCGTCACCTTAACCAGCACCAAACCTGAAGACACTGCTGCTGATGATTGCCAACTCTTACGTCATATACGAATTATTGCGTAAGTGTCCAACCATTTACACAGACAGAACAGAGCGGTAATTGAGTAATCGGATCAACTAATATGCTCTCATTTGGGTTCGCAAAGCACCCATGGTTACCACAATGTTGTAACCCGGTCAGAATTTGATAAATCACAAAAACCAGTGTTCAATCGCTCGACAGTTGTTGACATAACGATCCCAAATTAACCAGGAAAAGACCTTTTGGATCAGTTAGGTGACAACAAAATCGAAAGCTTTCCCGGTTCGCAAAGGAGGTAACAGTTAGCAACTGGAAGCGGCCCCGTGCTTACAGAAAGACTTGGTTATCAGTACAGATAGCTCTGATAACTGATGAAAACTAAGGTGTACGTGCATGTGTGGTTATCGATCTTGCTGGTGGGCTACACAAAGTCCGCTGAAGTTTTCCAATATAGGCCTGCAAATTCCAGTATGTATCTGGTGCGATGCAGCGAATTGTGCAAGGTGTATTGTGCACAAAAGTTTTTCTGACTCCATTTATTGTTTCTATTCATTTGAATACTATGATGCAAACACGCACAACAAATTATGTTCAGTAAAATTCTGTTTCCTGTGCGTTGACGAGGATTATTATTTCGGTTCTCACTATTTTCCGGTTTAGAAAATCTTTTTGTTTATTTGGATGTTATGTGCTGAACGTTTGGAGCAGATTGTGTTCAGGAGAATACTTGTTCCTATAAGTCGACGAAAGATAATACTTTGATTTTCTGCTTTTTTTTAGTGTTGGTAATTTTCTTTATATATGGTGAACATGAAAGAAGCCTATACAGAACGCGTTTCGCACCAATTGTTCTTCTCAAAAACGACAACGAAACTAGTTTTCCTGTGCCTATAAGGGGAGTTGTCGGTTAACCGAAGAGCTCCAGAGCGAGTTCGTCACTGTTGTAGGTGCAGCCATCGGCTACCTCGTTTTGAAAACAATTTTGTTATATCCTGTCTTTTTCACAGCCTCAAGGTTACATAGAATAAGAGGCAAGAATTTCTAATCCGGTAGCGAGAGTCTGTTCACTTCCGTCTTTTAGTCCTAGTATAATAGTGAACAACTAGCCACTGACGACAATTTTGAACTGGTACCGCGTCACCTGGCTTCAAACCTAGCAGGTACTACTGAAACAAAGAAATATACGTAGGAGTTTAACTTATTCGAAGGCAAACGGTAAGAGTACAGCAACGGCTTGCTCAGCAACTTAAATTTGGACCACTGCATGAATGCAGAATACAGCTAGCGTTAAAACCAATCACCTTAACGAATCAATGAAGCTATGCAATCAGTATAGTTCCAAGCACTTTTAAGATGCATATGAACAATACCAGCATGACCACGCTTTTGAATGCTGACTTAATTACATGCAGTTCGCGGGAAATTATCAGCATTTGCACTTGACTGACTGATTTGTAGAATTACTAGAAACGTTTCAAGTAGAACGGGCTAAAAATAGTTCCGTACACCTAACATTTTATTAACCGGCCCAACAAATAAAGAATGTTCAATGTAATGGATTCGTTGAAGAGAAATAGAGGAGGTAATACCCACAAATATGGGAAGAAGAAATATAGAGAAGTATCAAAAGATGACTGAGCGGCCAAAAGTAAATCCAGCAACGTTTTCCAGCGTACAGTTTGGCTAGATGTAATCAGGTATGTCCATGCTCGGCTTTAATTTGCTTTGTTCGTAAGCGGCATATGGAGTGTGACATTGTTTACTGCCACACAGAGGTCATGTATTCGTATGGCCGTCGTAGCTCCACATCAGTTTTCTTGATCAGAAAACGAGTATCAGTGTTAAAATGTTCCATGTGAGACATGCACGCGTTTCTGGTCCTCAAGATATCCCCGACTGCAGTTGGTTTCTGCGAGTGCACCGTTCTTTCAGCTTGTTAGCACCTTTGAGTTTTATGTAATACTCCTCTTTTCCTAAGTTCCTTGACTGACCAGTTATTTCTGCTAAGCGTACGGTTCCCTTATGTGAAGAGAATTTGTTCCGGTTTGTTCACTTAGTGAACTGTATCATTTTTGCTCATCCGACACTATGCATTTATTTTGTACAACCCCTCCACTTACTCATGTTCACTTAGTTCCACCTTAAAAGCACTACACTCTAACCGTTCCATTTAGCACGAAGTTTTCTTGAGTCAGAACGGCTGGTACCCAAACTATGGCCCTCTTTCCTGAGTTACCTTTTCTAATCTCACTAAGACGTTCAGTTGCTTATTCCTTGTTTGCTCAAACTCATAAAGCCATCTACATTTTGATGAGTTTTTCAACTGGCAATCAGTCTATTGGCTGAATCGAAGATTTCGATTGGTGCTCAGTCACGTTTGTCTGTGATTAATATTTGGGTTATCCTATTGTCCCGACACAACTGTCCTGCTAACTCCAATCGATGGTGGCACAATTAACACTACTAACATTACTGACAGACGAATGTAGTGGGGTTAATGCAAAAACGTTTGTTTGGCTGACTTGAAGTCAGCGACATAGTGGTCGACACGGTTATCCCATGAAAGCGTGACCAGAGATCAAAACCCTCTTCTGTCCAAAAGGGGGTGATTAAAAGTCTATCAGAATGCAAGAATTGCGATTATTTTGAGTGGTGTTCAATCCAAACATTACGTTACTCTTGGTTTTCATCCACTACGCTCTTTCTTCCATTGAGTTGTAAGTTTTCGAGCACCTGTTATGTCCAATTTCGTGAAAACTTGCTACAGGCTTCCAATTCACTGATCACCTTGTCGGAAAATTTGTTACATAATCCCTAAGTTTATACCACCGAACTGCCGAAGTTAACCCTTCTCCAATAGAAATTGCTTTCCTCAGCTCTACAATTCGAATATTTGCTGGAACATTTTAGCTTCCTATCAAAATCTGGATCACTGTCTGGATCGCTTGCAGGTTGGGTTACGTCATTAAGCCGCTAATTTCACACATCGCAGTAGTGAGATTACTCTCTGTCTGTGGTAGAGAAATAACTTCAGCGGCACATTTGTTTGGCCCAGGCACGAAATTCATAGTGGAATGGTATTCCTTTGGGCGGAACGCCAATCGGGATTATTTCCACCTCGGATACTTCGCAGTCCTGAACCACTGTAGGGGCATCCGATCATTCATTGTGTGAAAGTATCTCCACTTGTCAAATCTCTAGACGATCATTAGACAATTCCTTCGAGAGATAAATACTTTTACTGAGCTGCTATCTGGCCTGTGCTGGCAAAATGGATGATTATGTCCTTCCGGTTGGCTTGTCAGTATCCTCAACTTCCCCGGATATCCCGTTTGTACTCATCAGTTTCAGTGCCATTCGTCGTTCGTTCATTGCTTATGGCACTTCTTTGAACGCCGTCAGAGCGTTGTCGGTCTATTCGGAATCATTGTCCTTCTGAAGTGGTTACTATGGCGGTGACGTTACGGAGTGAACCTCTGTTATGGAACAACTCAATATGTTATTAGATCTACACCTAGGATCTAGAACCTTTCTAAACAACTTTTTTCTGGCATAGGTCCAAATTCATCTCCTCACACTTTGTATTCTAACAACACCAATGACAATGGTCCGGGGTGTGATCTATAAAAAATAATTTGACGTTCAACTCTATGAACTCGGTTTAGGCCAACATTTGTGTGTAGGACGTACTTCGCTTTTTTTGTTGCTTCACACCACATCATCACGTTCACTCAGCCTCTCTTCAAATTATCCATTTGTTTTACTAATTGAATCATCAAATGTCGAAATGTGGACGGGGCATGGAATGTACCAAACGATTTATGTTCCAAATTGTATTGCTTATTGCCCACAGTGAATAAAATATTCTTGCCATCGATGGACCTGATTTCCAACTGCCAGTATCCGTGAGCAGCTTCGTTGATTGCATCTTATGAAAAATATCTTCTTCTAAGAGTGGTGATGGTGTCCTGTGTTTCCCCGTTTGATCCCAAAAGTCCATGCAAAATCGGCACATATGGTTCACTTTTTTCAACATTAAAACAAACGTGTTACGCGGGTTATTGGGTTCTGGATAACCCACATCTAATATGCCCCATATATGGCCTTCCCTGACCGGTCTTTTTCAAGGTTTTTCTCATACATGCAGCCAGCCTGCGCTAAAACTCATCCATAGACAGTATTGATGCTGTAGGCTCCGATAGGCTGTCCGGAATGGATACAACCAAGCAAGTTGGACGATCAGGTTAGTATAACAAACTATTTGTCTCTTCCACTTGATTATGTTCGGAACACGCACAACTATACGGTGACTAGTTCCGGGTGCCTGTTCATGCACGGACAACATGGTTTTAACCAGTCATATGACAGCAAACGCCTAGTGGTTTGACACTGAAATCCTGTCCCCGTTTAACTAAGATTGGTGATAACGAAAGATAGCCGGAGGTAACACCTATTATTAATTTCTTCAGTACTGTCACTTATTATAATGCTCCGTTCACATGTACTATTGCCCACTTACTCTTAACCGCCTATTATTTTCATTCCCTCCAAAATGGAATAATCATATCTTCAAAAACATTTAGAATGATGTAGTCTGTCATTTAGCGTATGAATCACATTAACAGAACTGCCATTTACGTTTTAAACTGTGTGCTGTATCTTTGTGTGGAGTAAGATCTGAGTAGAGTAGTAGAGTAGTAGATCTGGTAAAATATCCCCTGAACAGTATGGAAATGGTCACTGAAATGTTGATAATTCCTTTTTGCAAGTTAAACAGAGTGATTGAGGCCAATAGAGAAACAAGAAAGCGTGGCATCGCACTCATCAGCGTGTTAGGTAAGTCATCTTTTGTTGTCAAACGTCTTTAAGTCAACAGACTGTACCACAATTCCAGTTATTGCCACACCAGGGAGAAAGGACCAGATAAGCTGGCACTTTATTATGTTGTTTTTGACTTGTTACTGCGCACAACTGTCTTTGTAAAAGTCCCAATATTCGACATCTTCAACCGAAACTTGACGGTTGCTCATTATGTCCGTATAGCTAGCGAGCCTAACAGCTGCACCCAAAATAGTCTAAGATGAAAAAGTATTATCGTCTATCACCAGTCGGGAGAGATTGTCATAAAACACCTACCACTTCTAAATGAAGTTAGTTCAGTGATATACTTCATATGACTGAAACATTTATATTGCAAACGTATAAGCTGGCGCCAACTATCGAACTGATCTGAATTTAGTAGATGGCAAAGTGAAAGCATAATTCACAATAAAGGGAACACCTTCGATAATGAGGGAAATGGCAGCACCTTTGTAGACGTCTACAAACTGCTGCCTTAAGCATGTTTGTTGGCACTGCTGTTTCATGCCCGTTTTGCTCTACTTTACTCGCAACTCTTCCTGTCTCTTTTGTAGTATTGTAAGAAAATTTGTTGCAGTATGCGATAAACTCATGAACAAAAGAACTAAACTCATCGAACGGCGACTGCAGCGGGTCGCAGAAAAAAAATGAGGGAATGTTCAGCGGTTCATGCGCAAAAAGCAAACACCACAACACCGAAATAATTTTAGGTTGGACATCACTCACATTTGATCGCAGCCTTCGCATTCCCATAGACTTTCCAGTCGGCCTCTTTCGAAAGAGGCCGACTGGAAAGTCTATGGGAATGCGACAGCTGCGATCAATTGTGGGTGATGTTCAACTTGAAATTAACCAAATCCCCAACTATCCATCAGTAAACTCGACTAATTGTTCGTCTGATTTCACTGTAGTAACAACCAGCATCCACAAGTTACAGTAACGAACTACGTGCTTTAGGGTACTTTTAGTTAGCTGAGGAAAATACAAATAAGTTTGTGCGTCATTTAGTGGGATTCGACGGGATGTTTATGTAGCAAAAAGCCGTTCAGTAAAACATGACTTTTATTGTCCAACTCGCATGTTCCCACGTCACATGCGCGCTCGCGTTTATGAACCGGAATTCCAGTCCACAACGCAGCGGCGGTTTCCATTTAAACGTCGTGTGCACTTCTGCCTGGTTTTGTGCGTGTGGCTGACGCTTTCTGTCGTGGGATTTTTGCTTGCCATTTCTCGCCCGTTGATCGATTTCGTTGAGTAATGGCTCGTCTGGTCGTTTGTGTTGTGCGTAATCCATCCGTTGTGGGCTTCGGCTGTCTTATCACCGCGTATAGGTATTCTATCGTGTTGGAATAATCACGCCTCTCAGTTGGTCATCTATCACACTAGAATCGTGATTCAATTCTAACTAATTTGGCTCATCCCTATCCCATTGTTTTAATATATGCTGTCCAATCTGACACCGGTTACGGTGTGTGCTGTTGTATGAGTGAAAATTCAAAACAACGTTCACATATCCAGAGGGTTTTCTGAACTGGGTAGTGGTATTATACATGATTTCACTCTCCCATATTGGCTGTGTTGCTGATTCGTTATCCTTTACAAGTTCTTTTGAAAATGATCGGGTGGCCAAAAGATATCTGTGAACTTTCCCTTTGTGTTTACCAGTAGTCAAATTGTGATTTATCATAAACAGATTTGAGCATAAACTTTGGTGCTTGCAATGAACTGACAAATCTTTCCGTTCCATGACACAGGTTTACATAAGTCTAAAGACTTATGTAAACGTGTGTCTTATCTGCTAAGTAAAACAAAGATGGCAAAGAAGTCTATGTTCACTCTCATATTTCTGCCATTCTTTTCCTGCTGCTGGTTGCTCGTTTTCTGCCTGTTCCGGTGCTGAGCCTGCTTTCTACCGTTTCATCTTTAGGCGATGTTTTGATTAAAGCTCCCTGTTCATTTAGTGAAAAACAGCTCAATGTGGACAGTTAAATAATCGTCTCTGACAGCTCTGGAGCCGGAATGACGAACCTTGTAGATTACTCGGAACGCTTCATCCGGATTTATTTGATGGCCAGTGTCAAGTAAGTGGGAGCCAATCGCACTGGAAATAGGCTTTCTCGAATGATTGCATTGATAATAAGGAGTTCCCAAAATTTTACTGGAATATTTTACGTCGTTGCAACGTGCCACCCACCGCTAAAACCTTACAACGTCATGCTCGAAACGAAAGAGACTCGTGGTCTTCAAAAATTGACGAATTAACGCGTAATCGGTCTCAGCGTGTGATTGCTGTGGAGACGCTCCCCGAGGAGGACAGGACGTTGTTCGAACGATACGTACAGACAGAAGTGCAAAAGCGAGTGGACAACAAGAAGAAAAAGCTGCTGTGTAGTTTGAATCCAATCAAGCCGCAAGCTGAGTTTCCAAAAGAACCAGAACGGTACGTTCACAACTTGTCCTCTATGACGTTAAGCCGTACTATGTTAGAGGCGCTATCACTAGGCCCAAAATTTTGTCATCCGAAGTCTGAATGTAACCGCTTAGACACAGAAGTTCAATTTGAAAATTTACATGCTCAACTAAATGGACTCGTTACTTCATCAGAATTTAATGCTGAACACTGTAAGTCTACTCTCGTGAACGCTTGCTATACTTATCTGAATAGCAAGGTACCGAGGTGCAGCTTATTGAAGCGTGAACACTTAGACGCCCGTAAAGAGTTGAAATCCAACCCGCATATTTTAATCATGAAGCCTGACAAAGGAGCGGGAATAGTTTTACTTGACAAACAAGATTACCTTACCAAAATGTCGTCGATTCTATCAGATAGTTCGAAGTTTCAGAAGACGGATAAAGATAAAGATAGAACGACAGCAATTAAGAAAAGCTTATCCAAGTTACTCCGTCAAATAAACAAAACA
>LOND01000011.1:250522-270416 GCA_014220965.1 Paragonimus kellicotti
GAAATCGCTGAAATCGCTGAAATCGCTGTCAAGCCAGTTAAGTTGGGAGGACCACAAGGTGACTATCGGATAGGATTCGTGAACATCGACCGAAGTGGCTTCGTAGCGGTTCAAGAAAGCCTATTCACAATGCGATTGGCTCCCACTCACTTCACACTGACCATCAAATATATCCGGATGAAGCGTTCCGAGTAATCTACAAGGTTCGTCATTCCGGCTCCAGAGCTGTCAGAGTGCGACTGTTATCAACGGCCGAGGCTATTGCTATCAGACTCCACAACCCTGCCTATGTGCCCAAAAACAATTCGTACAAACCCTCCACCTCCCTGGCCAGTCATTCCACATCCACTTGAAACCCGAGCAAGCATGAACCACTCGACACTGATGAACGCATGTCTCATGACAGGCGCGTGTAACACTCAAACACATTACATAATCATACGTACCAAATTGTATGAGCACTATACATACGCATATTTTACATGTATTATATATACCTGTGTACTCCGGAATTGAAATATTAGAGGTAAATTAATTCACAACTCATTAATGAGTTTAGACTGAAAGAAAAATGGTAACTGCCTTTGCGGTCCTGTTTGTTTGTTGGTTGGGAAACAAATTCTGCTAGGCTGTTTATGAAAAGTGAGTGAAAGTGAATAAAATGAAATTGGGATAAGACTGGTTGAGCGTAAGCAGATTAGCAAATAACAAGGAAATAGGCCTGAACAGCACTCCGTCAGGTCTATACACATCTGTGGAGTGGGCTGGAGGGTGGATAGCAAACGTGCAGAACAATTTGGCTTCGATATGTGTGCGGATCCGGTAGTGACTGGGGAACTTAGCAGTATGACCCGAAACGGAATTATCCTAACAGCGAAGAAGAGTTATCGATCTAGCAGCCATTTAGTTTCAGCGAATGACACCATGGGCGTTAATCCTTGTTTAGTTGAAGATTCATCAGTGGATGATCAGATTCATGAAGGATTCTGTGGGTGATAATTAGGTCATTAATACGGCGCGTGCACTGCATTAAGAATCAACCTAAGTTCGTTAACCACTCTGAGTGGGGAATTTTTCCAGCCTCACACTTACAGCGGCTTGGCTCCAAACAAACTGAATAAGTGCCAAACCTCTACGAATATATGGGAAACAAGCCCGTCTATTCGTCCGAAGACTTGGGCGGTTTATAGAACTGAATGTATTGGCACAGGCTTCAGGGTGAGTGGTTCCACAAATTCTGTCTAAAACGTTTAATGCTATATGAGTCTTCGTTACGTAGTGCTGGACAAGCTTTGACTGGCTGTCAATAAGGCGTAAAGACCTTCTTTGCTCTCTCATACAGGCAGTATAGTGTCGCCATGGTAAGGGCCAGGAAAATTTCATTTTAGAATGTGTATAAGTTTACCAATGCTGACCTTAGACGGCAGGATTTACCGGATGACCAATGTTTAGAACAACCCACCTGATTTTACAGGGCTTCAGTTTTTTGCGTATATATAAAAACTCGCTCATCATTGCCGCAGTTATGTAATTTCTGTGGTAACTTGTTGTGAGGTCTTGGAAAATTAAGACCGGTTACTTCAAAGTGAACATCACTGAGACTTATCTGCAGCCCCGGCATTCAGATAAGTCTTACGGCTAGCCCACTTCGAAAGGGAGCACTAGACTCGAGTTTCGCTCTTATTAGAGCTCATCAGTAGTGCATATCTTCATCTGGATCGAAATTCGTACTCCGGCCCCATGCTTGTGAGCCCAGCGTGTTGAGCACAACGTTTACTGCTACTAGACATTCAAACTCTGCTCAGTTGGTTCAATGAAGACAGTAACTTCAACCTAACTGAGAAGTCCTGATCACGGGGTTATCGATTGGATAGAACAGAGTGATTCTGTTCATTCTCCTTTCGAAATGATCGGGCAAGCTGAACACTATTCATACTAGATATAATCGCTCTGTCACGTCGACTGTGTGGTAACTATCACTGTAGTTAACATACTAGTCCCGCAAGCATGGGACCGGAGTGAGAATTTCGATCCAGACAAGGCTGTGCATTGCTAAAGAGTTCGAGGCCGAGAGGCTTATCGGAATGCAAGAGATGTGATCAAGTCTGGGTGGTTACTTTGAAATAATCCGAAGTTCCGAACTTGTGCTGACCAGTACAAATCAGGTTGATGTGCAGTTATATGCTGGAAGACTTTGTCCAAAATTTGCAAACGAACAGCAAGTTCGTGATTCATGCTGTACCTTGACGGGGTGTTTTTAAATCGCAGAGGGTCATCCAGCCTGAAGCAAATCCACTTATCAATAATTCGATGGGCTGTTTCTGTACCTGTCATCGATATGACTTTGAACGCGTTCGGGTATTTCGGTAGACGATCAGTCGGCAGCGAACTCTTGAAAATTATAATAGGTGGTTCACCTATTTTTTCAGAGTGACTGTTAATAAAGAATCATGATACTTCATATCAACCAGGCAACTTTTGCTTCGAATGGTTTGCCAATTTAGACTTTGGAAAATCAGCTAACCTATCTCTATGTGGTAAAAGGCTGTTTGTGATGGGAACTAATACATACTTTACCATCTCCCTGAAACCTTTATGTATCTACATTCTCAGTGTGGAATGAAAAAGTTCGGAGTTGTAGAAAGTCGATCTTCATCCTGGCGCGTGCTGCAGTTTCGCCATACAAATTTTACGGTGGAGCTTCAGCTGCTCATTAAGATATTGTTATTTACAAAACCGACGCGGTCGCACCGCATGAGGTATCCTTTGAACACTAGTTCAGTTTCTTTTGGTCGGAACCTGTTCCATGTTGTATTCTTTGGTGTAACCTGATATTTATCTGCAATCCTAGGCGCTTCAAGATTTTACTACGTTGGAGACATTTAACGGAAACACACCTACTAAGGACATCTGAGTTTTCCAGAACGATGGATTGTTAGAACTTATCTGGGCTGGGTGTACTCGTGAAGCTAGATTATGCAACTGTGACCTAACTTGCCTTTAGTCCCTCGAAATTTGTCTGGGTTTGGGCTAAAAACGAGAACTTTGGGGAACGCGTTGTCTAGTTGCTTGCATATAGCTGAATTCTATGATTTGTAATGATTGTGACCAAGCGAAGCTGTGACTATGCCCTTGTCAAAAACGTCTGCCTAGTTGGTGGAAGTGTACTTAATACAATATGGGTTTTATTCATTTGTCACCCAGTATGGTTCTAGGAATTTTAAAATAAACTAACACACGTTATTTTAACCGACTAATCAAGCCATCGCCAATTGACTGACCAGTGACCTAGTTTCTCTGTAATAAGTCTGATCGATATCTCGATCTAACTCTATTAACTCCTTATATAATTGTACCGGCCTGAAGATGAATTATCGAAAACATATGTTCGCCTATATGTTTTATTTCTTATTTGATCAAGTTATTGAATGCGACGCTAACATGTGTGTTAGTCAAATCGAAAACATAACTTAACGCTCTGACTGCGTGAATTTGCCCGTGTACGCTTTCATTTATCCTACCCTTCAGAGGAACAATGTGCAGTTCGACAGTAGTCTACTGATTCACTTACTGTGCAGTACGTTTGAAACATTCATAGGTACCAGTTGCGATTTCAACTATACGATGGTACGTTTGACCGCGATGCTTGAACATCTGTTGTGCGGCACCTCACCTTTGAAAAAAGGTTAAATTCCGTTCTTCTACATCGGATATCTTGTTCGCGATTCACGCAGTAAGATTACTAAATTCACATCTATGTTTGCCAAAATATCTGACTTTTTTATTTTTAGGTGTGTACGTAAATCCGAATAGAAAATATGTTTCACTATAGTTTCGCCTTCTTCCCACAGTTATACGTTTCTCTATCACTTTACACCGCTCTGCAGTGAAATCTTTCCCTTAACCTTACTTCATGTTTTGCAACGTATCTAGTGCACTCAAAATGTTTTTTGATTTGAACTGACCCTCGATTAATTCCAGTTGGAAATCTATCCACTTGAGCAACACAAGCGGACTTGCCAAAACCGTTTACTTAATTGACGCTCAACCAAGCTACTGACTAAATATCAGTTACTGGAAATCCCGTTTGGTTCAACTTGGTCCGATTGTTCTAGGTAGAAGAACTAGGGAAAGCAACGTCGTTCACATACTCGACATAAGTCAGCTTACTGCCTGACAACAGGTCCACTTCGATACCGTCGAAACCAGTGAGTGTTCATTGAAGAATATTCTCCAATAAATGGTTGAAGACGTAGGGACGACTGAACACACCTTTCGAAAGTTACTTGAAATAACAAATACTTAAGATAGCTATCCATAACTGTGTACCTTGCACTGACGGCCGACATTCAACAGTTTTAACAAGCTGGCATACTTCACTGAGCATCTCCTGCGATGAAAGGTTAAAAAAAGTGTGTCAGTCATCCGAATCACTATCTGTCTACCGATATTTCTTATCGTTTATTATGGAGAGCAGTCTAGACGGCTTCAGTGAAATAAAAGGCAAGCGGTGACACCAAAATTTACTCAACAAGAAAGCAGGAACAAGGAGATTCAAACCAAGCTGCATGGTTTACGACAACGAACAACTGACAAGTCTTTTCACTGGAGCAGCAAACGTTGATAACTTCAGCCATCAACTGAAAATTGTGTGATATGTTAACAAAGAGAAAAGACAAAAATAAAAAGGAATCCGTCAGAATCAAATTCTCTTCAGGGCACAGGGGTGTTATCATAGATAAGGCCCACATATCGAGACGAAGAAACGTTTTTCATAATGAGACAACTGTCAGAGAGGTGGCAACAGTTAACGCCAGGTTCCCCGCATAAATGTGTCGTAGGTTTTCAGGGAACCTAGAACAGTCAGTAGACATAAATCCGTGACTGTGTAGGAAGACAGTCCCAGTCGAAGAATCGGCTCAGCAGGGAGACGGATACATGATGCCACGAAAAGTGACAACTACCGATGAATGGGAGATAGAGTGCGCGTCATAACCCGTGGTATGGAGGGGCGAGTGAAGGACGGCATTTTGAAAGTCGGTTCCACAGTTCATAATCTTGTTCGTCCAAGTATACTGGTTTCAGTAGTAGTTTACTACACTGATCTCCAGTTTTACAGTGACGCAATCACGAACCGTGATAACGTCGGGTTTGATGAGGGAGCTCAGTGTCGGTACTTGTAGCTCCTCGAAAACTACCTGTCCCAGATTTCTGGTTGACCGCAGTTGCCACGATGGATAACTGAGTGACCAGTGTATCATGGAACCAATAGTTGAGCCCCGGTCGGGATGAAGCTAACATGTCATCCATAGCCAATAAGGAATGGCAGAAGCGACAATGGGTCACTCTGGTAAACACCACGCTGGGATCGGAGGAGGAAGCCTTCGGGCTTGACAGAAGCGTTCGGATAAGAATTAGTGATGTGGTATTTTAGAAGGCGGGGGAGCATCGTTAGCTTCGGCTGACCTGATAACCGGGTCTTGTGAGATAGAATCGAACGCCTTGACTTCGTTAATTGAGGCCACATACAAGCTAGAAGACGTGATACATGAGTTCCGGAGCAGCATGTGAAGTAGTCGGGTGGCCTCGAGGCAACCGTCACGGTGTAGGAATGCGAACTGAAGAGCGGGCAGTTGCAGACGCGTATTCCAACGATCAGCCAATATCTTGTGAAAACAACGTATCAACGTTGAAGATACGGCGATAGGTCTCAATTCGCTGGGAAAGGAAGGTTATTCACTTTGGAACAAGCGTGATGCGAGAGCGGCATAAGTGGATTGGACAACCTTGAGTTAGCAGGAAAAGGTTGAAGTATCCAGCCAAGGCATCAGCTTTCATGCGCTTCAAATGTTTGGGCACCAAGTTTGTCCAAATGAGCAGCAGTATTTTCCATGCACTTCGGAGTGCACGAAGCTACTTTCCCAATGATTGGGTCAACCAAGGACCAGCCTGGAGGTAGAATCGTACGTGATAGTCGTTCATCAATGTGTAGATCAGTGAATAGTAACTCGTACCAGTACTCGCTGGAGTTATCCGGGAGGCCGCATTTCATTCTCCAGTTTCCAGAAAAGGTTGTAAAAGCAGCATCTTTCTTTCGCTGATGGTACAGAGTTTGAATCGCAGCGTTACTGGCTATTGCTACTACCGTCACTACTATTACTGCAATAGCTGACTTGTTGTGACCGCCGAATACGCTTAGCCTGCAAGTCGTTTATTGCACGAACTCCCGTACAGGTCATGTTAAACATGGGACCACAAACGTGTACACTCATTTGCACGGCTGATGTGCATTCACATACATTGGGTAGCAGTACGTTGTCATTCGCCCTGGTGGCACTTCACGATAGCACGTAGACACTATTCAATAGTTGATTCTGGTCCGTCGTCTTCCTGGCGTTGAGGCTTGCCCTTTAGTTCCTGAATGTCGCTTGTGAGTAGTATACTACTCACAAACGAAACTGCCTGTTATACAACAGACTGAGAAGAGGAGCGTCAATCCTCCAATATCAATAAAAATAAGAAAGTATAATCGGCATATCAGTAACCAGGCCTGGAAGCTGCCGTTTTCCTTCTAGCTCGTTATCTTGTGTGTCAGAGACCGCAATGAACAGCTTGGATACAATTGCAACGGGACAAATATCTTTGTGGCTGTCAAATGATGTTCTTGCATCATTTTGTTGGTAAGAATGTTGATGAGCCCAAATTACGACGTACCCTTTCAGTCTTTTGTACGAAACAAGAAATTGCAGTCAGATCAGGCAACAACCCCTCATCGGTAGCAAGAAATTCTGGACTCCAAGATTTACTGCTTTTCAATAGTTCGGAATCCTGATCCAATTGGGTTTCCGACAGAGGGTCGTTAGAATATCGTAACCGACCAAGTAATCAACATCGTCCTTAGTTGAACGGGTTGGTCCAGATTAGTTGAACTATTCTTGGAAGTGTTCAGCCTATCCGTCAGATTACTAAACTATCTTTTTCACAAATAGTCTCACTAACATCTTGTAAACGGCTAGTGCAACCGCGAGGTATAATCACTGCACCTTGCTATCCCATGATAATAGCCTGTTTTTTTATTGATGTGGTTCACTCAGACAGGCAAGCTCCACGTTTTTTTTACATCGTCTGCTAAGTACTTTGCGTCTTTGCTCGAGGTGCTTGTTACAATACTCTGAGTACGTGGAGTGGATCAACGTGTGTCCGTCATTTCTACTGGATCGGCAAACGTCTACCTTCGTCATAGCCACCTTGTTCCATTGGAACTGACCATTTCACGAGAGATTCCTGTTGCTGTTGAGATTTCTGCCCGGTACTTGTTTGTGTCTTTTCAGTGTTGTAACCTGGACGGCTTAAGTGTAAGCGTTGCCTTATGGGTGGTTTGTATACTTTCGTAGCTCAGTTTCCAGCTGAGGACCTTGTTCACAACCAGCTGATCTCAACGCAAACAAAAAATGGGGCATGAATGACGTCAGAGTGTAATCAAGGTGGTTTCTTCAAAATGGAGGACAATCGTCGCAGAAAAAGAACTAAGAGTGAGACAATAAATTTGCGTTTATCGTTGCACTGTACAAGATGGTCTCCATGAGACGCATTTCGCTCTTTTATGTAGTAATACGCAAGTCGACAATCAGAGTCCTTTAAATGTGCATTCTTGTAGCAGCCGGTTGTCATCACCACTGTGGTGCTCCAGGAAACCGAACATACCATCCAACAGATTTTCTTCTGAAGTAGAGTTACCACGGTTTGCACTCATGTCGTCAGCAGGCATAATAGTGCCTGAGTAAACACTTTGTTCCAAACTATAAAGGAACTCATCGTAGAATGCGTTTATATCAGCATCTGAAAAAGTCTGTCAGTGTACATGTAGATTTGAGAACTAACCAACGTCTTTCTTGTCTGGGTCAACCGAATTTGACCGAGATGCAACATCTGATGGCACAGAGGCGCCCGTTCATTAGGTTGTAGTGTAGAAACCTCTGCCGTGCTTCAAAGCTCAGTACAATCCCCTTAGTTACCCGTGGTTTAGCAAAGACGTTTGATTGCCCATTAATGGTAAGGTGTAAAATCCGTGTGCGCGCGCTGGGTTCTGTCCTATGAAACAGACGTTTAACCCATTTGCGTTGAAGACACAAACTCTTGTTGTTCGACAGTCACTGTATTTACCATTTATCTTGTAACAAAGTGGGCTGATTGTGGGTGCAACGGATGTTAAATCGGCACGTATTTTAAAAATGTAATGGATGGTAACATACAAGCTGGCCATTTTTACTCTGACTGTCCGTTACACTTGTGGACCAACTTTAGGGCGAACGTGGAGACACCGGAGGACAGCGTTCTTCCGAAGTAGGGGTTCCAGCAACAGTCCTGTAAAAGGAAACAACACAAACAAGCATGAGCCAAAGGCCCAGTAAGCCATGCACACGACTTACACAAACGAAAACTAAAACGGCGTCAACAACACAGCAGCACGCTCTGTTACGCAATTCAAATTCAACCGTGCGCGCTTGCTGGTTTTGGTTACACGTTAAAAGATCGCAAACAATACCAAAGCAACGCTAATTAGGTCACATAGTTAGTTTAAAACCAGGATGGCTGTAACAACTTGTGCTGTTCAGGTTAACTACTGGTAGTTAGTGATGACGCGATGAGGAGCAACTATCGTCTTGCCCGTCCTACTGGACAGGGTGAGTAAGTGCCGTCTTCCAGATTGTGGAGTCCAAGATCGTCCGCAGGGCTGCGTAGAAACGTTCTCTCATATGGCAGTATGAGGTAATCATTGCAGAGCCTGTATCCACCAATTTGATGACATTTCCTTTTAAACACAAATCTCTATTGATTTCGGGCGTCACTCTTTCTTTTCCTTGTATTTTGCACATTAGTACGTATACTACTCTGTGACTCCGCTGCTGTTGTTTGGACCACTGGCAGCCTAAACCATGTCCATACGTATGACTCAAAGCTGATAAAGATATATCAACAGGTGTGAGGTGGTCAAGTCGAACCGGAACAATGGGACCTGTCATGCGGCGTGAACGTGAGTGCATGTGAACCAGTTGATCGGTAGAACCGGAGATAGCTTGCATAAAATGCGCTACAATTACGTAGCACACGTACTCATAGGTGTACTCACGGCGTTCATTGAAGCCATCTTAGAATGACACTGAGGAGGTGTTCGGGAGAGTTGGTGAATGTTTTTACTGTTTATCCTTGATATAATTTTTGTTGAACACGGTCAACTTTCCCAACCCATCTGGACCTCACAGACCTAAGATTGCACACTTGTGGCCGTCTGGGAAAAATCTCAAGCCAACTTCAAATAAACTGGTGAATCTAATTATGATTTGAATCACCTCATTTGATAAGCAATCTTTGACTGTCTTTCCCGCAGGTCATCCGAAGATATCAGCTTTCTTCATCAACGCGAAGCTAAACAACTGTCGGCAGGTGTTAACATTTTGTTTGTTCTGACCCATCGCCTACATTGAAATTCAGTAATTACACCCAATTACAACAATAATGATGTAGGATGAGATTCACGAACAGCATTTTCGTTGTTAACGTCAACCCGTGTAAATGGGTTTCCACATTTTTGCTCGTGACTCATCAAAACATTCTAGTTCGCACACAATTTACAGGTTCACTTGATGTCTATAGGACGTCTTAACTGGTAAATTGGACAGGATTTGAAGACATTGGATTGCTGAGTTGATCTCTGACTAAATATTTTACGTGATGAGGCAAAAATAACTGGCAATACGGTGTCTGAATAGAAAATTGGTTTAGTGGAATGTCATAGAAACGGGTAATCTAGTCGATCTAGTTACATCATATCCGTCTAATTCAGCAGTCAGTGCTGAAGGATATTATTCATAAAAATTATACAAATCAAACTGTGTCGTTCAGCGAATTGCGTATAGAAGAAGTAGACACAATCAGCACTGTTTTCTTGGAGCCATAAGTCGCTATAATAATATGCGTTGTGTTTAATCTGTATTCTTGTTACTTTTATCTAGTCATATATAAATAGGTTTTCTGTGCTACCCACAAGAATAAGGAAAACGCACGTACAGGAAAACGTATTCCACTAAACTAATCCAAAATCTAAGACCCATTGGATGAAAATCACGAAGCGCACGGAACCGACTGTTCTGAAGCGACACTAGGACAGAATAACAGTTTACTTTTTATGATGATATTGAGTTAAAGATTAAATGGCATACATAGGAACGATTATTTTCAATGCTCATAATCATGTTCTTTATCTTAAGAGCTGTTCCACTTCTGCGCTAAATGTATCTGAAACAATCGTAACACCGCGTTCGTGGGTCTGCTTTTAACAAACCGTTTTTAACAATATCGTGCTTCTGTTTACTTTTGAGTTCGCAGTGAACTTGAGAGAAGGAACTGGATGTAAGTGCTTCCCAGTATATCGTAAAATTACCAGCATCGATGTTTTTATTTTTTGAGCATGAAACGGACCGCCAAAAAGGCATCACGGTACAAGTTCAGTTCGTTCCATATGGATTGGCGAAAATTTGTTCAGTAATTAACTGTATTGATAATTGTTGTCGGTAATTTTTCCTGTCACTGTGTCTGAAGCAGTGGGAAGTTTCGCCGGTTACCTTATCTGGTAGTGTACCTGGATAACTTTGCATCAGTTCTTCTGTTCTGTTATACTACTGGGTGCCGACAAATGAGTGAACAGTTTGTTACGATTGGCAAATAACAGCAAGTCGCAACAACCGGATGACAAATTTGTGTGATCAGTATCGGATACAAACCAACGCTTTGTAAAGAATGCATGCTTTTTCATACGTTACGCATATTTGTTGAAAATTAACAATTTAACTTGCCAAAAAGTCCTTGTGAACACAACACCAATTTAATAGAAACCCGTGAAGTCCTTTTTGCTACATAATTGTTAAAGGCCATCAGGTTAGAACAAAGAACCACGATAAGGATATAAGGACGGCCGTTTGCAAGCCAAAAACAGTTGGATAGAGACAAGAACCATGAAATGTTTATCACTGTATCGCAACTTAGTAATTCTACTCCAAAATGAACGAGGTTCTTCTACTCGAAATTTTGAGTACCACTAGTTGCCGCATGGTAATAACAATCGGGTTGCTGAACCAAACCTCACATTCTAAGTCACGGGATATCGGACTTACATAGTTTACTCTCTTAATTTTCGAGTGACAACTTCCGAAGGAACATTCGGCCTCACTGAATTTCTGATCAGGCTCGGTACATACTACCTGGTCCCTGCTCACACTGAGTCTATTGCTCAAGTAATTTGTATTTTACATATTCCGGTATACTTCCACACTCACTCGTCCTATAAGCTGCTCACTGCGCAGATACCGAAACTGATTTATATCAGTAGACTTCATTTTCATCCAGGGGTGTTAGTTTAAGTTCGGTTTGCCAACTTAATAAGTGGCCAAGTTATTAAGCTTAATAAACTGGGAAGGCGGACACATTAGCGGGAAGATATACACATAATAGGTGTGAATTAAACCATAGCACCAAACCAGACTCGGTTAAAGATTGTGTAATATTGGCTTAGTTCCATGTAAACGAGTAATCTTTCTAAGTCATAAGTACTTCGATCACCCTGCTTATTATATCGCGATATATCTGAGCAAGCATATAACTGTTTTGCTCAATTCATTCGATACTCACAGGTCTAAAAACTACATTTACCTTTTTTCAAAAATAAACAAGAGATTGAACTGCATTATCCGCTAATATATTGGTATAACTGAACATTGTTTCCCAGATTCGATCAATAACAGACCAGTTTTGTCTTTTAATAACAGAAAATACTGCGGTCATGCACTTTTGCTCACCTGAGGTTGGATAATTCCTGCAAAACTCAACTTAAACTAAAAACGTTTGATATTTGACCATAGGACTGATAGTTATGACTGACCAGTTAAATCCACACATTGCTTAGCGTGCACTTCAAGGGAAGCCTCAACTCTGCGGACAAAATTCCACATACACTGATTTATTCAATGACGATATATCCTGTTATTGAATAGATGTGATAATTAAACGTTAAAACAAAAGAAGCTAACGTAGACTGAGTAGACTACCAGGCAGACAACAAACCTTTGTAGCTAAGACTTCTGCATAATGAATCAACTTGCCACATTTCAGCAGCCAAGACTGAATCGGTTGGAAGCTACAAAACTCTAACCGTTCGTCAAGTATATGGGCGAACATTTGTATCAAAAGTTTCATAGGTACCGTTCTATTCCACTTTCACAATTACGAACCCCAAATGTGCAATACTGCTGACTGTGGTCAAGTCATTGCTTGATGATGACATCACTATACGTAGTAACTTTTATGTAAACTTATTTAGCCCAATTCACTTATTCCTTAGATTTATGATTAGACCCAAACAGCTTACTCTCTAATCAACCATAGACGAGGAGAGCATGGGCATTCCTCTCTATAAACATGGGAGTGTAAGAAAACCGAAATTACAATGCAGACTAACCCGCAACTTACCATGAAACTTTAAGCATTTGTCGTATCCTCGTAACCTTTTTTCTGAACATTGGGAGCATTTGACTAGCGCCGATCATTCACACTGTATGCATATGTACTCAGACGTTTTATTTTGCTTCAGCCTTTTTATGAAAACGACCAATCAGCAATGTACTAATATGCGTATTAACCAAAAACTACAAGGTTGTCGAGCTGATAATTTCAAATTTGAGCGTTACTGACAAGGGCTTGCTTGAGACAGTTATTTTTGTTTAAAACGTTATGGTAAACATGGATGTCATAATCAAGGTATAACTTTTAGTTCTTATCAGAATAACCACACACCGGTACCAAGTCAGAAATTATCACGTTGCTTCGTTGTCATGTTCAGAGTAATTGCCATCTTTATATCTCTTTTCTGCTTGTAAATGTGTTAACTTAGCTGTAATTAGATCTAATTTACACGTGAAAACCACAAACGTGCTTTACTGACGTGTTCAGGGTTCAGCATATATCGTGTTAAGCAGTGTGTGTTACCATACGCCACGCGAATCGCAGATCGCCCATTCACCTGACCGTTTTGTCCTCAAAGTTCGCATGATTACATTTTTTTACCTCTTTCTTATCCACCAGGAAGGTTCTACTACCAATGAGGTTATTTACAGAGTCTTCGGTAATGTTGCTTATGGTGTGCGCTTTGTTGGAACTGATTTTAAAAAAAGTGATGGCGGAAGTAAGAAGAATGACTCGTGGGTCCTAGATTTAGTAGTTGTGAGGATGTTTACACACTCGTTAATATGAATGAACCAGGTGCTTGCCAAAATATTGTTTGCTTTAGCAGAGTAAACACGTGTGACCGGACCGCATTCAGTCATAGATGATTTGTGAGGTGAACTTAAGAGATGATCGATATACATCTTTTCAAATAATTTGACATTGCATTAGAACGCTGGCACCATTTCTTAGACACTTTTACGTCATGTAATTCATTAATTTTGCTGAATAGGTACTGCTCAGTTTTTCCAGGCAAATATGGTTAAACCTATAAAAATTTAATTTCGGTTGTGTCTATTGTGAGATCATTGATTTAGTGGCTAATAAAGTTGTTTCACGAAAGCCGGCACCATAGTTCAAATTTTGGTTTCGGTAGAGATGCTGTAGAAGGAGTAAAAGTTGAGTCTACGAATTCTGATTTAAAGAGTCGAACTCAGAAGACTAGCCAAATACAAAAGCTACGGCAAATATTAGTTGTGTTTGACACATTAATCGAAACCGTGATTATTTATGAGTAAATTACGTTCAACTACCTCAGTTTTTTTCTGACAGTCATTCACTGTAAACTGAAAAGTTATGCTAGCCAACTTCGGTCGGAGCCAAAGCGCTGTGTAAGTGTAAGTGAAGGTTAACTTCCAGGAGAACTCGTGTGATTTCCAGCATAAAACGAACAAAAGTCCGAAACTTGACCGAAAGTTACTTTGAGTAACCCACAAACCCATATGTACCGACCCCTCAAGTTGATTAGCTTGCTTCACAGTTTGTTGGTTTCTTTCTTTTCGAAGCAGTATACTTCTGTGACGGTATCCCCATGGTTATCTGAATCAATGATACATCTTAATCATTGGCTTATTAGATGTCCCTTGAGTAGTTGTTTTTCCTCTATGTGGTGTTTCTGTTCTGGTCGTCGATCATTATCATTAGCTCGTTAGCTTATCATTTACCGATGACATTGCGACAACAGACTAACACTGTCTCCGATGAAGATTCTTTCATCGTTTACGAGGGACTTTCAATAAAGGTCACGGCCGACAGCTGCTTTAACTCCTACCAAATTTTTGAAACCCGATACACGACTGAATGTAAAACGGGCCGGTCAGTTTGCGATAACTGGCAGTGACCAAATATACGAACGTAAACTGCATTGTATTTAATCGGAATTGTTGGACGTTTCTGTGCTATTTGATAATCCACTTAATCGTGTCCCGAAACATGCACAAATGTCGATGAATGAGCTATATCTCATTAATAATAATAAACGAGAAGGCATACCTTGCACAAACTGGAAAACAGCACTTATCAGTTACTTAAATTTGAGTGTACTTTAAGTCCAGCACACTAATCAGCACAGTCAATCTTTCGTTCTTTAAGTTAATCAGAGTAGTATATATATATATATCCTATCTGGATGTGATAACAATTAATCTTTGCTGAAAGCTTGGAACGTGTTAATTTCTGTGGTTGATCACACACCGTTTTGATTAGTTCGCTAAATTTATGTCTTGTCTCACGGTGTTCTTTGTGTGCGCAATCGTTTTCCGACGCAGGTGTCGGACCTACCCAATTGAACGACGAATTCCATTTTGTAAGTCGGCTTTCAAAATTCCATCATTCTTGACCAAACGGAAGGCCCTTCGCAATTAACGGCTCGCTTTTTTCGACGAGTCAACTGGATTCAGTCAAATAGGAAATAATTACTCTTGAACTTGTTTTGCTTACTCGACTATTCAACCGTTATGTTAAGGCATACCTACAGATAAATCTGCTCAACTGTGTAACCATCATGGAGTGTTCATGCACGAAAAGCACAAGAGTTCGTTAAACATGATGACAGTTAGCCATGGGGGACGTCCACCAGAGGCTAACGGTTGCAGGCAAATTTTATAAGAGAAGGTAAGACTACGTGATCACCGATGAGATGTAACTGGAATTTAACACATGAACAATAACCGGTGAATAGTGTTCCTTAAGTGTCACAAATTGTTAACGATGTCTTAAAACTTAACCTTTTGTTATCAATGAACTGCACATTCATTTAGCTCTGCATTGGATAACTGGATTGTTCCTTCTGAACCCTGCTGTTGACTCCGTTCGTCATTTTCAGTCAAGACCGATTGTAATATACTTTCTACTCAAACAAACTATTAACAACAGATGGTTAAAGCCGAGGTTCCTACGAGAGCTACAGGATCGCTTGTCACCACTACATAGGGCTCGCTAAGTCGGGTGGCTTCGGGTAACCTTCAATCCTTTGACCGGAAGCAATGACGTCTGGGCCAAACTTTGTTTTCATCTACGCTACTACCGACGTCATGCGTACATACACAAAGCTTGAAAGATCCTATGCTTCCACTGACTTCTCAGCAGCACCGGATCTTTATGAAGTATTATTCAGCTCTACGTGAAACTACCAAGCTCAGTGCACGAACCGACGTATACGACAGTGAAGTAAGAGGATTTGTTTACATGCGAAGTAGCCAGGATAACCTGCATGCAACCGTCGACAAAGTCCGTCCGTACATTACTGACAAGTGTGTTACAACTTGCCTTGGGTTTGAAAAGGATGTCAGTTACACAGGTATCAAGCTCTAATAAACGCTCATTCCTCTGGCTTCAGACTGAGGGTAGGTAAGTCTTTTCTGAATGGAGTATCTAGTTGTTTTTTCACCACAACGATTGGACCGAAAAAGGAAGCTCGGATACGGACAGGGCTTGTATTTATTACATACAGTGGAGATAAGAATAGCGGTCCACTAACAAAGTGTAGCTTACAGGAAAGACGTTGAACGGTATTTGGTTTTTCAGCAAACATCTTTTAAGCCTTCTAGGAGTTAGAAAGCGCCTTAATAAGCATGCTGGAATCGATGAACCAAAAAGGAGTACTTCAACCATCCAGAGGAGAATTTGATTTTTTGCATCTTTATTAACAGATTATCAAGTTTGGAAATGCTTGTAGCTTTTTGAACATTTCAACAGCATGATTTATTTTTGTTAACCACTGAGACTGACAGGTTTATAATGTTGTCTACCGGTTGTCCACCTGATTCGTGATCTACCATCCTCGCCTTCACATGTTTGTTCCGAGTCCGAACTGGACTTATGTACTTATTTTATCACCTATGCTGCTGGAAATATAAACCTTGTTTTTAAACTCTGTCGTCTTTATTCAGCTTGGTGCCTGTTGAGGTCAATGACTGACAACTCTCAATCTACCAGTCTGTTAATGTCATCAGGAGGAATAATGTGACGGGAAACTTGTTCCCATTGATGTTACAAATCTTTGTCTTCAGTATACATTAGCAAATCACGAACGAACGTTGTGATAGCAGAATTTGAAATTTTAGAATGTGAAACAAGTGTAAGATATCCGCACCAAATTTAGTACGAATGAAGTCAAACAGTTTGGGCGTCGTGTTTAACATGTTATTGATAAATGGATTGAGAATACACACACTCCTGAGGAAGGCCACCCGAGGTGGTTGAAACGTAGAGTATTACAACTTGCTCATAACGTTGTGTTATTCTCAATCCATTTATCAAACAAGTGTTCTTATCACTTTGGAAAGTGTTATATAATATGTATGTAACCGTGAATGTCTAACAAATCTAAGTCAGGAAGGTCTGGTAACAAACCTGAGTATTTTCCATGAACCTTCTAGTATGTGGGAATGAAACTATCTTAATTTCAAATATCGTTTGCACAAAAATTAATTTTGGACTTACAGTGTAACTACATTAACATTCAAAGCAAACAGAAGGCTACCGAAGTTGACTACTGAGGTTTGGCCGAAACAGACAAAAGGCGTACATCGCGAGATTTTGGCGTTTTGACTAACTTCCATTAGTCGGTGATGTAAAACCACCAAATTTTATACAAACTTCTCATAACAGTAAAAGAGTGAATGGACCAACTAAAATGTAAACTATGAGTTCCATCGTTAGCGCATACGATCCAAACTACATCAGACAAAACAACTCTACTAGAGCCTCACTTTCTTGAGGGTGGGACTTCAATACTTTCCTCTTTCCCCTGGGCGTGACCTTCATTCCCAGACATATTTTGTCTGAATCATTGATGATTGGATCTGTGTGCATTCTGTTTTCGTCAAAATTAGACGAACATATCACACATGTTGTTTTTCATTATAACTTACCTCGAATCCACCCGTCAAAACAGACTGCCATTAGTTGGTTTCGCACGGACTCACCCTGTTGTCTACAGTGATATGACACAAGCAATTTGCAATGATGTTTACAACTTTTGCGAAGCTTTTTCTCTGAAATAAGCGACCTACTTTAATTGCTTTAAAATTTAAGTTGCCCAACTCGATCGAGATTGTTCAGGTAACTCAGACAGGTCTGGTAGCAATCAATATCAAAAGAGAGTTACTGTTCCATCCTTCGTAGATTTCAACGCAGAAATGAGGACAGCAAGCTGAGCCTGTGACATCACCGTTGAACAACCGTGGTATGCCAAGATCATAAACCAGCTCGTTTGATCAGCAACTCAAATTTCAACTACTTTTTGTTCGAGCGTCTGACTGCATATAGGAGTGAGGTGGCTTTGTTTCTCTTGTTCCCGATAAACTTACTTTGACACAGTTGTAGAACAAATGCTTAGGGCAGATTATTGCAAACATCTACTTGTTTCAATATTCTGACTGCGCCGTTCATGTTGATTTACGTGAAGGCTAATATTCAGACATGATGTTTAAATTTAAACATAACATTATTTGTTTGTTTTATTACAGTCCGTTTATGAGTACGAATTTATTACCCCTAATCCGCCTCGTACGCCACAGTGCGCACATGGTTTCAGTTGGTTTATCCAGACTGTCTGAATGAAAGTGTAAACGTGATAGGGTTGTAACATTCCAGAAAACCTGTCTCAATGTCTTAGCCAATATACGTCATTGATCTTGCACGTGTACCTTGAGTGATGTGAAATTTTAGACACTTATTTAACTGTTGAACGGCATAGTCAGAATTACGTACAATTCGCACAGAAATGCCCAATATTTATTATTTTAAAACACTGTGAGGTGAGACTAACTACGGAATGAAGGGGAATGCAATAAAAAAAATCAATTCATATTAGCCTGATCTCATGCAAAACACGTCGAAGTTGTATGAACAGCTGGGTTATGATCCTCACCGGCTGCAGAACTATAGAATGTACAAGACAATACAGTGATCCGGATGACAAGACAAAAGACAAAGCAAGTAGTGTGGCAGATTTGACAATTTGAATGAGACCTAATCTTAACGAGAGGTTGTAACTGGATTTGAACCACCGACGAAAATAGTATACCAAGACGTGACAGACGTTTTACAAGCTGAGCCATAAAGTCACAGCCGACCGAGGTCCAAATGTTTTGCAACTAGATCTCTGCTAGAAGACGAAAGTGTACAACTATTTGATGTAGGTAGAATGTCGAGCCACGAAATGTTATCTCCATCCTGATGTTTATCGAACGGTGAGTAGATCGGTTCTAGTTCCAGAACTATTGTGACTGATATAGTTGTTGACATGACCTCACAGTTTTGCAGCGAACAAAAGCGGATTATTAGCGGCAGTGGGAGATCAAACGTATCTGCACTCAACCGTAACGATTCCTACTGCCAAACTGTTTAAATTCTCGGTTAGGTATTGTGAACGTGTATTTCATTTCTGCATCCCAATTTCTGTCCTGTTGATCTCGCCATGACAGACTGTGATAGGTTATTGTGAACTGAACATGCTGTTCACACGAAGCTCGTGATGTTGTTAGTTGAATGGGTTACACACTCGATGGTTTTCCGACTAGACAAAAACACACTTCGTAACGGTTGAGGAGTTTGATAGAAAACTCCGAAATTTAAGAGCAAACCTTCCCTGATATATTTGTAATGCTTTAAAAACTGTCCCAGCTGACACAACCTATCTGCAAGATCACTGAATAAGTGCCCTGTAACTTCTCACTAACGGTTACATTTACCACTGTACAACATATGTGATTGTCACCAGCCCACAGTAACAACGACAGGCAGTGAAATTTTGCTCACCAATAAAAAAAACGACTAGATCTTCAACTGTAAAGCCATGTGGCACACCGCTAGTCGCAGAGAATAAATAACCAACTGCACTGTTCAGACCACTATGTTGGATATTATAGTATGGCAAAATTACCATGAGACTATATACACCAAATTTGCAGCTTTGAACGATACACTCGATCAGTGATGTTGAAACGTCTTAAAACGTATCTTATAAATGTTTTGCTACTTCGTTCTTCCTTGACCCAAGGTGACTAAGTAACACAGGGAAAGCTCTTTCGAAACTAACAGATATGGTAAAAATTTGCCAATAACCTTCTCAAACAACTCTACGATTTGTGATGTTTCTCCCAAAAAGTTTCAGTGAGTCATAATTTGGGTGCAACGGTATTAGCTTACATAATGCAAGGTATACTTTGCCATACATCGGATTTTGCGTACCAGATTTTATCTGGAACTTGATAGCTAAATCTTATATTGAATCAATGGAATGCTTTTTGTATAATTTCACTTGTTCAAATTTTGGAATATGTTACCTTTGTCTTACTGGTTGAACCTTGTAGGTGACTAGCCAAATAAGATT
>LOND01000011.1:270516-284782 GCA_014220965.1 Paragonimus kellicotti
CAATTGCTCTTTAAGAACAGTCTGCTTTAAGACTGAAAAATACCGCCAGATCATTTTAGAATTCGAATCGGTATGCAGGAAACGCAATAAAATATTCAGGAATAACTAGAAACTGCGTTCTAATGTTTCAGCCATGTGATTGTTGAAGGGCGTACCATGCTTCGTTGGTGCAGTCTCTTGAAAAGTGACCGACAGTAGAGATGTATTGATGATTCCTACAGTCTTCTTACACAGATTGCAAAGTTTTGTGTCATTGCACGTGCGTACTGTATAGTCACAAATTTTTATGTAACGACGCTAGTGGCTGACGTAAACCTTCAAGGCCACACTCAGAGTCTACAACCAAGCCCAATCACTCTTTTAATCCATTGACTGGTAAAAAGCCATTGCCGGCTTCTTACAAAACTCACAAACTTTCTGATGGTTTGCTACGGTAGGATGATTTTCATATAAACACAAAGACAGTCTAGTGCATTACTGCGTTGAATTTCTTCAAAACAGAAAGACATCCTGGTTCGTTTTTTTCATGTTATGCGTCAGAAAACCCGCCAAAAAGACATTGGAGAACGAATTTTGTTCTCTTGTCAGCATGTCACTAGAAATTGGCCTCTCCGACGGATTTAGTCTCCGCAACATGATCGCCACACAACCGAATGACGTCATCTGGGTTAGTGGAATGAACCCCGTGTTAATTTTATGCTTGTTCGTTGAGGATATAACCACTATAGAGATGAATCGGATCTCATCTCAATCAACAGAACATTCATTTCCAATTGTACCAACAAACAGGTGGTTTACTGTGAGACACGTGTTTAGAATTAGTCTTTAAAACGGTAAATCTAGTGGTGAATCGTTGAAAGTATGTTTATATTCATTGTTTTTTTCTAACTTAATGGTAAGTTGAGGGTTGCCATTTCTATGTCAATACTGCTACGACTGTGTGAACAAATTTACGATAGGCGACATAGTTATACCATATCATGCCAAGTTACAGTAATTACAACGGTAGCTCTGGTCTCAGTATACTCGAATATACATGTTACGTTCAGGTTAAAAATGCAGAACTATACGTAGCTACTATGGTGTAGTGATCGGAAACTTCATAACCTGTTGTGAGTAGAAACGACTGAGAAAGGATCAAAAATGATAATCATGACGATTCCTGTTAAAATATAGAGCACGATGGTGATGGTATTTACCAAATAGAACGTTGAGGATAACAGTTGAATGCCGGCCCATTTCACCATTAACAGTCTCGTGTATTTGGAAACCTTGGATGCATATTTCCCCAACGAACTAAAGAGTCATTTTTCGAATCCTCTACTCATCTACTGATGGCTCAGTCCGTCTGCACTCAGCTGATAGTTTGTTTTTAATGCATCCGTTTTAGTTGGCGGGGCTTTGATTGACTGAGCTATCACCTACTGTTTGCTCTGTATTATCAGTTTTGCATATTATATAGTTGACTAACTGTCAGTTTGAAAACTCCTGCTGTCCGCTGTGGTCCTTATTAGGTTATGTCCTTTGTTGTTGCTCCAACTAGATGGATGTGTCATACTCGGTGTTCTTGAGTCGATTCAATGGTTTGGTTTCCAAGTGTACGCACACTGCTTGGAGGTGGCTCGTGGTCGTGTGCAAATGCCCAATAATGAATGTGTTGATGCCAGTGATGATGGTGACGATGGTGGCGAGCACAAGGATGAGGATAATGACCGCCGAATAATATGAACGGAATAACTCTATTGGCTGACGTCTAACCGAAGAATAATAATTTGATGCAGCAGCTTATGCATTAATACGGTAAGTATACATGTGCATGTGATAAACTGTGCAAAATCTATGGTGAGATTTATACGGTCACCACATATTATGTTGTTTGAGAGGCAAATTTGCATTGCAGTCTAGTCTACCGAGACTGCTTTTCGTGACTCAACTATGTCCCTGGAGGTGCTACTGCGTTAACGATGACAATGTTCAAACTAAATTGATTACCAAAGTAAGAAGAAACCTACAATTGTGAACTCTAAGCGTTGGTCAGGGTCGGACGTGACATTCCTGATTAGAAAGACAACTCTCTTAAAAATTCATTGATTCAAACCATGCTCAGTTGGTTCAATGAAGACAGTAACTTCAACCTAACTGAGAAGTCCTGATCACGGGGTTATCGATTGGATAGAACAGAGTGATTCTGTTCATTCTCCTTTCGAAATGATCGGGCAAGCTGAACACTGGTCATGCGAGGTTGAGCGTTTGAACTTGATGATTTGGCCTTGCCCTACTGTAAGGTTACTGGCGTTCAGTTAACACGCTATCTTCACAAGCGCCAGGGTCAAAAGTCAGACTCCGATCCAGACAAGGATATGCACTACTGATGAGCTCTAATAAGAGCGAAACTCGAGTCTAGTGCTTCCTTTCGAAGTGGGCTAGCCGAAAGGCTTATCTGAATGCGAGGCTGCGATCAAGTGTGGAGGGTGTTCCATTTTGAAATGCAAACGTACTCAACTATCCACACATTGTCGCATCATCATAGAGATACTACTTAGAAAGGAATACTGTTTCGGGGGCGCTTTTTTGGTCACTACATACAATACAAATATTTCGTTCTTTTTCACCTTGGGACACGTTTTTGGGCGGAACAAAGCTTGTTTTTTGCACGCGTCTTTTGGCTTGTCTTGGGAGCAGATCACGGGACAGTTGCGGTAATTTTTCGGGACCGAGATTTCCGTGTTAATTATTATCAGAAGGAGAGTTCGATTTCTGTCAAGCGCACCCCTATCTCGAGAACGAACCAACGTATCCTTTCGAGTATTACAACAAATACGTTGCGGAATAAATCAGGTTAACAGCTGACTTGACTGCGATATTTGAAACCTGGATACAAAGTGAAGTGTATACATAATGCAAACGTAAGTGATATGCATTTCACCAATTGTCTACTTTATTTACACCACGAATGCTCTTAATAAATGTGTTTGCATGCAAAAACGTGAGGTATCTAACTTTCAAGTCTTATGCACTTATGCATACTGGTAGCACTGTTATATTGACTAAACCGCAGGAACAGTTCCATAATCGGTCTCACATCCGAATCTGGTAAGTGGCAGACTGTTTCTCCCGAACGAATCCAATGTACTGGTTCAGCGTCACTCAAAAGCCTGGGTGGGTGTTCTTTGGCTCTACGACATTGTTGCGGCCAAGGGAATGCGTGATCGTCTCTCGGCTATCACAAACATCCGCCCAAGTTGAATTCGAGTTATATCAGAAGTTATCTCAGTTAAATAGCCTCCGTGACCATTTTCTTGATGAATTGATGGGGAGACAATGCGAAATTTTTAAGTGGCGCATCACGCGGGTGATGTGCGCGGGATTGGATGCACCACGAGTCATCGGCTTGTCAAGTCCGATTATTGTAGGCCAAGCGAACACCGACGAACACTGGCTGTTGATCGATTGAATAGTCAAAGACAGGGACGGTTTTTCAACGTGCCTTCGCTGGTTGTTTCAAAGACCTACTTATCCACTACTCTGAAGGCTTGTGTGAAAACTGCTACAGCAGCCAACGGAACACTCGATATCCAGCACCAAAACCTTCCAGATTGGTTGGACGACAACGATGGTCATTTTGGGTCTGCCGCTGTTTTTCACGACGTGCCCGAAAGATGAAAACAAAAGAACCATAATTTGTGGCGCTTCAAATCAGCTTCCTGTGCGGCCTTGGGGGGATCAAGGGTGAGTGGTGGATAAAGCAAAGTGTGACATGCTGACCGCCACAAATTGGTTTGCCCAGACTACCATAGCACCGATGACATTTCGTACGAGCAACCTGAAGAAATCACGGAGGTTTAACGCGAGTAGTCTGACAGCCTAATAAGTTGGTTGGCTACCAACTGCCTAGCCGATCTAGAATAACTTATCAGAGCAGACCATCGCGAGATTACTTGTCTCTGTCCTGTGCCTAGTGGGTGTGCAGAGGGCTATCGAAATGTTGTGGGTGAAGACAGATTGACAGAGAATCTTTGAAATAAGTCCAACCAGTTTCGAATCTTGTTCTGTCCAGCTGGTATACCTCACCTGAAAAGAAGAAACAGTCCGAAAAGAGTTCTAGGCTTCCCCAATCATACCTTTGTTTCAAAGTAGGAGGGGGGGGGCAAATAAAACATGAGCAGTCATCCGAACAGCAGTCTGTTGAGCTGCAGTAAAAGGCTCTTGCAAAAGTTTTCCACAACGTGATTATTACGTAAGTTTTCGTGGGCAGTGTGGATTTCGGACGAATCATAGGACAGTGACATGCTGTTCTTTGCTCACGCGCTTCAAGTAAAATGTTATGAGTGCAACCAGCCGCTGTACGTCTTCTCCCAAAACTTCACCACGTTTTGTGAATCTCTGAGCCGTTGAACATTGTCTGCGTTGCGGGGCAAGTTGTGTTGTTCTTGTGAGCCAGTAAATTGAAGTAAATTTCTGTAAGTAGGTGAGAAAGCGGAGGAAGAGTCGTGTGGAATTGATCTCCGACGATTCTTGACATTGTTATAGACGCGATCCATTGCTGTGTCTTGACCCAAAACTTTCTCGGCTGAAGGTTTGTCACAGTATTCACAGTTGCCCTGAATAGCCTTAATAATGAGGTTTAGGTTGAATGCCGTAAACTTGGTTGTCTACCAAACATACATTTTGTGATTCAGAGCCTAGTACGTACTTTGCCCCTTTGCAAGTTGATTTCTGCAACTGACAGAGTGCTGTTTGATAAGTGAAGAAGAAATCCTGTGAACAATCACGACCTTTACCGCCAAAGTAACTGAATTCGGGTAGGTTATTAGCACCGGTGAAATTGTTTCCTTCGATCTGTCTTCTTCGGATGAAGATGTCGAGTACACGTCTTTCATCATCATCAACGTGTACGTTGTGGAAAGTTGTGCAGACGAGCTATTTCAATAGCAACCTATCGTTAGATTTGTCCGTGGACATTTTGAAGGGCCCGTAGCCTGAAGCTGAAAACGAAACTGCTTGCTTACAAAGTCATGGTTTGATGAATATTAGGTGCCAGCGAAGCTTGATCACTATGTAATTTATAGTCATAATGCACGCAACGTCCAAGGAATATCATAGGAAGTGGACGATCAGGCTAGGTCCCGGGCACCGACGTAGGTGGCTGAGAAGATAAGGAAAGAACTGAAATCAAGCTGCTGTATAGCAAGCTTTGATGGTTAGGACACGTTCTGGATGGTTGAGTGGCTGATCACGGAGCAGCTGCCGTATGGGCAGCTAAGAGCAGTAAGAAAGATCACTTTGTCCTGAGCCGCAACACAAAGACCTTATTCAGTTAAACCTTTCGGGCTATAATATTGACCTTGGATCATAAGAATATACAACCTCGAACCGGATCGGACGTTGGCAAATTTAATGAAACATGGTTGTATTGTCGTGAATTAAAGTCTGCGGCTAGGAAGGGACCCCCAGGAGTCATATTTGGAGACTGGACCACGTGATGCCGCGAATACGCTTTCCGACTTTGCAATTATTAATCACCAGCGTGACAAAGAGAACAGTAAAACAAGAGATGGCGAGTGAATTGGGCACGGGCAAATTAAACTAACAATACACCTCCCGTTCTTATCAACCAGTGCTACCGGTAGTTTGGTAAACCATCTGTACCTCGCCACCAAAACTTGGGTAATGGTGGCCTGCTATTTTTCAACTAGGTGTCGTGGGGGTTTCGTTTGGTTTCCCAGTCGAACTGTATTTTTTCTTATTCTATAAAATTCAATGTCATGTGCCTACCTAATATTCTCATTACTTGCCTATCCTCCTGGCGCAGAAGTTATTATTCGATAGCCCCTCTAGTCTTTGTTTGTGCGAGGTAAGGATTATATTTTTCTGTTAGTCTACCATCTTGCTAATTAGCATTAATCCAATGGATTAAAAAAGTCTTCACTCATAGGCCCTCTGACCTTGATTCTTCGGATTTACAGTGCATACGGAGTGTGCGTGGAACTTCAAGTGATACAGTGCAAGTCGCCTGTGGTGACACATTCGAGAATTTTCAGCTTCAGTCACCGTGACAGGCTAATGCGGAGACGGACAAGGTCGACCAAGCATGTGTTTATTAACCTGGCTAGAACAACTTTCTTATAACGAACGACGTTTTTATTCACCTTTGTATTTGATGGTAACGGAAGACGTTCACAGCATTTTCTTCACTTTTGGGAATCTTAAACAGTTCCCATCAACGGGACCGCACACGATAGACAGACAATGAAGCCGTATGTATTTCTGTCCTCGCGTTTAGTCAGGGTAAAAGTTGTTGAACAGTTTTCAAATTTCAGTTGAACATTCGTTATAGTAGATAACTGGATGTGAGGAACTGCACTCGTGTACAGCATACCAACGTTGCAAACAACACACTGGTCGGTTCAGTAATAAATACTCACAGGTGGATGTAAGCAATCTAGTGGGCATATTGATAGATGCGCAAAGCAGATGACCTTTTGGATTGTTTTAAAGAGACGAATAAGAAGACTGTCTTACCGGGTGACCTTGATGCGGTTGCTGATCTAGTAGAGTTTTGAAAATTACAAACAAATCTGGCGTGACCATAGGTTTAGACAATTCAAGAATGGGTAGAATTCAAATCGGAATTACCTAAACGTCTTCGGTCGCGACCTACCTAGAATTAATTGTTGGGGTCAAATGTCCATCACATGAACACAAATTATTTATTCAGGATTCATGATTTTATGACATTGTGCTTATGTTCAAAGCCAATTCTACAAGTAGCCAAAACTTTATCAAGACTGAGTAAGTCCTCTTTAGTTTTGATATCCTAGCATCAATTGTTGTCACCAGGGCGACAGCACTAGGAACCACTAGATAACTATTTATATACAACATTATTCTGGAGGATAAGAAAGAATTAACAGCCGTTTGCATGTTACCCGAGGTTGCCATGCCGTTAGACATGAATAGTCTTGTTTACAATTCAAAATTATACATCCAAGGGGAAGAGTGGCAATGAGGTATGCAACACTCCATTGCTTCAGCAAACGATTATATGGAAAAACTTAAAGAAGAAGCGTTGGATCAGGTTGACAACATATCAAAAGCTCGGTTATACACCATGGACGACAGTTTGTGATTACGGAATGAGATCGAGTTAAAACTTCTCTGTAATACCACGAAGGTACAGATTCTAAAATCAGACGAATAGTGGAATTAAAATCTAGTTATACCTTCCCGCTATTTCCGGACCATTTGGTCCAAAGAATGATCCCAGTCAATCACGAGACCTCAGACTTATTTAACATTCTTCGTTGCGAACCTCTTTGACAGGAGAACTTTGAGCCACCATTGCAGGATGAAAGTTTCATAGACCAAAGCACCTGAAAATTGGTTCGGGTGAAAATGTCAGCACCGAAAGGATTAGTGGTTACGCTAATTAACAAAGTTGCTGTAACCAGCTTCTTAAGTGGGAGTGGTATCACATGCATCGAGAATTGCAAAAGTACTGATTTTAATCTATTTAAGAAACAGACGACTGAGACATTTTTAGGTTTTTGAACGAAGCAAGCCTCACGACATTTTAGGGAATGCATATGACAGTGTGTAAAATTCTGGTGCACCTTTAGGTACTCTTCCTTTAAGGGAACTAGTTGTGCGTGTGTAAGAAAAGCGAACGTTGCTCACACGTTTATTGAAGATAGACGATATAAGAGCTAAGAAATAGGATAGATGAGTGCCTGAGAAACATTAGACAGGCACTCGGAACTCAGCTGGAGCACCTGGTCGCAAGTAGGGTTCTTGCAATCAATAGTGATGCGTTATATACAGGCCATGAAACTGAACTGGAAAATATTGTAGCTAGTAGACAGAATTTTAGACCTGTATACGACCACTTAGTTGCAAAGGATATTGGATTAACGAGGACCAAAATTTTCGTTAGCTGATCTAACAGAAATGAACAATCTAGTATGTGACGGCCGGTCTTAAATCGATCAAACTGATTGATATAGCAATTTTATCAAATGAAGATTATGATCCTTGTATCTACTATTTTCTTATTAAGCTGCTACCTTGTTTAACCGCTTTATATCGAATTCAGTTTTGCCTCGAAATTCACGTTTATACGGTTTATTGTGATTAGCAATAAGAATCTGGTAATGAGCCTCTGTCTATGTTCATCTGACTTAAGATTCTTTTAAACGCATACGCCCAGTTCGCAACAACTACGCCAAATGTGTAAGTATCGATGAGTATCTGGAGGTTCGGCCAGTTTCCAGTTTAACGTCAATCAGATTTGATCGCATCCTTCGCATTCAGAGAGACTTTCCGATCAGTACTGATAATTTGATCGGCTTGACGTTAGGTCATTGATGCAGTGGTCAACGTGGCTGTCTCTTGAAAGCGTGCCCCGAGTTCTAATCTCGGCCGTGGTAGGGACATTCACTACTGACAAGGTCTAAATTGAGAGGAAACCTGAGTCTAGAGGTTTTTTTCGAGGGGAGCTGGCTGGGAGCTCTACAGGAATGCGACAGCTGTGATAAGATGTCGGTACTGTTTACTCTGAGATTTACATTTGGTTCACGTGATCCGGAGCAACCAATAAATTGTGGTGCAATTATTAATTCATTGTTCGTAGTCATCACAACAATAAAGTTTTTCAAGTAACGTCTGATTTTTTTAGAGGATGAATAGTATCACTATAAAACTAACGACAAAACTAATATCACTTACGAAGTTTTATTTTTGCATGTGTCAGATCCACCTGTAGTTGTTTACTGACGCAAGTAAACTCAAGGAATGTTGGCACCGTTGTGTTATGAAAAAATGATAGAAAGTTCAAAAAACTGTGTATGTTTGGTAATATGGTTTATTTGCATTTTGCTGCTGACAGGGAGTGCTTATTCATGGATTTGATTGGGTAACCCTGACTCCTAACACGACCTCCTCATCTAGATAATAATAAAGTTTGCTTCCGATAGTGTTTGTTCAGAAAATCCACCCAACGAGAGTGTGTTACTACAATCAGTAGTAAGTCCTCGACAGAATTTCAAATTTCAGCATATTTAGGTTGATGTAAGTCATGAGACACCCAACCTCAATTTTCAGCATGTTCAGTCAACATTTACATGAACTGCACTTGCTCAGATGTCACTTTGGAATATAAAAATCGTTGAGCTCCTTGAGCGATGTTTTGATTACTGATAAGTAGTGGAGACTACGGCTGACAGAAGCCGAAACATCATTTGCACTCCTTATGATTGAATCACTAGTAAGTCTGCGTTGAAAATAATGATTTCCCTCAACAGTACAGACTTTTAATACATCACCAGCAGTACGCACAATCTGAGAATTACTTACAAGTGAATGTGGCTGAGGTTTCATGTGATGATTTAATCCTGCCTGTCGTGAGGTCCTCGGTTCAGTGTTTAATATGGTTGCTTCCTGAAAGTATGGCTGGATTTCAGATTTCTGACGTGGTTAGAATTTGCTGTACTGACAAGATCCAACACACAGGTTAGTTAAAAACTCGCCATCTGGAACCGTTTCTTTTTAAAGGGCCCAGCTGAGGGGTCTTAAGGACTGCAGGCGTTTTGATTAGCATTGGACGATATCAACATTATACTAACCAAATTTTCTACTGCATTTCATGTATATTCAAATTATTATTGCGTTTTTTCTACGACGAAATATTCATGTTATTGGCTGCCCTGAAAGTAAACGTTAATGCAACAGAGAAAGAACAGATAATTTCACTGAATTTTTATCCGTATGTCGATTCTACCCTACGAAAAGATTCCGAGGGACATTACTTATCACAGAAACAATTTTTTTTACATAAAGTTCTGGGGTAATGACAGAAAACAGACAATAACCTGGTTTGTGCAGTAACGCTTTAAGACAACTGAACGTGGTTATCGAGCCAGTCAAATCTTGATTCCTTCCCCACTTCATGCTTTTACGACGAGAGGGTCTTCATGTAATATACAGCTGATAAACGATGTTTGAATAAGCATGATTAGCACTTCTCATTGAAAAACCAATATTGGGACTGACCATTACAATCGTAATGTCCGTACAAACAACAATACGGCAATACACATTATGTAATATTCCTCGAAAACAACATCAACTGCACAGGTGGTGTGCAAATAAATCATGGGACCTACGACTAATTTACGTGACAACGTCTTCCGCTGATGCGTACTATTGGGAGTACTTAAAACGTTCTTCCTAAAAATGTGTAAACATCTGGACTAATGTGGGAGTTTCCGGGACACCGACCCCCGTCGCTGGCCAGTGTGTGCAACTCTAAATGAGTAAACTTCCTGTCTACACAGTAATTTGCCCTTTGGAAACGAGAATGTAAGATACTGACTTAGTTGATCGTTTTTGTTTATTAGGTACAAGCCTCCAAATGGGAGGCAGGTGTATGTAGAATCTTCGAAGGTCCGTTTAGGACCATCTTTCACATTTGTGTTACACATTGAAAACTGACGCAAGGATGTCATTCCTTTTAGGCAAAATCTAATCCCGGGCAAAATGATTATTGTAGTGGTCTGCACTCAGTTCAATATTTTTCAAGGCAAGGGGTTTATTTGCGTCCATTTGTGAAGGTATATTAGAAGTGAACATGTGTTTCTCACCAGCTATAACAGTTGTGCAGTAATTCTGCAGTATTTAGTTACCTTAGATTAGTTAAATAGTGACCAAACTGTTCATTCAGTAAAAAAGAAGGTTATGCCTCCATGACTTACTAAATGTAAGATATACATTTCGGGTGGGTATTACCAAAGTGAAATGTAAGTAAAATTATCCTTTTTAGAGTGAACAAGCTAATGTCTGCCTATGGTAACTATTGTCACTTGTAAGCAGTCTACACGTTACGGCGTATTAAACAACCTAATACTCATCGTCACTATTTGCAAGTTGTTGTCGACAGCGGAAGACGATGGCTCAGCTTTGTTTCGAAGTCCATGACTTGCATGTATCTAGATTACCTATAGATGTGTCGTTATTGATATCGTGTAGCGAGAAGGCGTCCAATAAAGCACAATCTTTATTGTCCAACACGATAGTTACCACGCTACGCATGCGCTCGCGTTTATGAGTCATCATTCCAGTCCACAACACGTCCAGGTTTCCGCTCACGCGTCGTGTGCACTTCTGCCCGGTTTATGTGTGATCGGCGCCTTCTACCGGGGGTTTCCGCCTGCCACTCCTCGTCCGTTAGTCCGATCTTGTTGAGCGATAGCTCGTCCGGTCGCTCGTGTTGTCCGCAATCTATCCACTGTGGGCTTTGACCGTATTCCGCGGCCGTGTCGAGATATTCCTTTGAGTGTTGGAATAACCGCGCCCCCGATCAGGTCATCCATCCTATTTTGCCTGCCATGCCTCGCCGTTGATCCGATCCAGTCGAGCGATGACTCATCCGGTCGCCCACGTTGTCCCCGATCTGCTCGCTGTGGGCTTTTGGACGGACCTCCCCCGCGTTGAGGTATTCCGCCAAGTGTTGGAATACTCTCACCTCCGGCTTGATAATCCACCACAATAGGATTCAGTTAAATTCACCTTCGTAGCACTCACTGTAAATAGAACGTCTTCGAAGTTCTCTCGCTGTTATTACGAAAAACAAAAAAAAACGCCCGCGCATGGTGAAATTAATTCAATCTCAGATTACCAGTTTCAGACGTGCAAACCCATTAAAAATAATGTTAGCCTTCCGGCTTCGAAAGTACTGGAACAGTTTGCTGTTGACAATTAGGTAAGCAAGTGTGTCTGAACAAAATGCCTTACAGCGAAGTGCTAAAAACGTGTTTGATAGAACAAACGTCAAGTTAAGGTGATTTGCATTCTTTGGTCTCAGTGGACTTCAGCTAACTTTTACATAATGTGCTTCGACAAACGGACCAGTAGTGACACTACTGTCTTGTTTTTTTACTCGTCAGCTAATATGGCACTGTCTGGAGGAGGGACTATCTAAGCAGGACTAAGGCGTGATGAACTGCATGGAATGATAAGTGTACAGAAGATGAGCTCTAAGGTAACCTCAGCATCCAGCGCGGTTGTCATTTACCCAATGAACAATTATTGCAATGTTGATTCGTTCATTTCCCCTAAAACTTCGCCTGACTGAACCAGGATCACAACAACAAAAGTCACTAATTAATGGCCGGAGATGTAACGACTTTCTGTGTTATCTAGACTAACGCTCAAACATGCCCTGATCTTACGTGAACCAGTTGCCTGTGACTGTTAATATACGTACACGTGCAACTAATGATTGGAAACTTTCGGGATGAAATGCGGTTTAACTCAAAAATTCTTCCCCAACGACAACTGAATCACATGAGCATATATTTGTCAATCGGTAAACATGAAGCGGTCAACTTCACTTCGAAAGAAGTAATTAGATTTAGTCTTTCCGGAGAGAGTTTTACAACTTCCAAATAGGTTGGTTGGAGCCCATAGTTACGCCGATGCTAGTATCTGCGTCGGCGATTATATGAACACTTCTCAAATGGGCAATGAATTACATGATGGCAGGTAGTAGCCAAAGGAAGTTCGGAACAGAAACAACCTAGGAACATCTTAAGATCCTCACTGTTGTGTTACTTGGATGAACTTCAAATTGTTGGCAAGAGGTAAAACCGCGTTAGTGAAACAACACAATTGGATTGTGGTCGTAGAAACTAGTAGTATGTGCCGTCAGTTTACCATGTTCTTGGTCATCTGACCTTTTCACTCGGTCAGTTCAGTCATTGAAAACAGGTCGTGCAATGCACGTATCCGGCCAGGATTTTGGTGAGCGGTTAACTAGATTTCCGAAAAGTAACTCCTCGGAAAACGAGGAGTCGCCTTCTTGTTATCCCAGTAAATGGTGCAGTGAAAACCAAGTAAATCATAATCTGCAGAATAGCCGATTTTGAACAGAAAAAAAGGATGGTGAATTGATCAACACGGCTGGAGAACACGGTGAACACAGTAATTAGTTTGGAACTTGTGCCACTTTTGGATAAGATTGAACACATCTGGCTAACTCTAATGTTAGTTGTGAAATGTGCTGCTTTTGACTTCGGTTTTCGAGAAGTAGGAATAACCAGCACATTTAAAGAAGCACGCAGTCTCAAAAATTATAGTGGTGACCACTGACATAAACTAACCGCCGATAGAGAAAATAGATGCCTTCTAATGACAGTAAAATTTAATATCTTTGCTTATGGTCATATTGTGAATAAATGTAACATCTCAGTGCACATTACGACGGTGCTTAATTAATAAGTTTGATTGACGTGTGTTGTATTTGCACCCATTCTGACAGTTTGAGTTTCCATGCTTTAGATAACGTGAGTGCGCAATTTTCGCGCCAATTACTAATACGCCTTCCACCCAACTCACATTTTCTGGTAAGTACTATGCAAACCGAATGTAAAATCCACTAACGTCTGCCCATCATTGTCATCGGACAAAGGTAAAAGAACACCGAACCGCAGACATGCTCTGGCCTTACTAGGTATGGATTGCACAGACGCCACAGAATGTGACTACGTACACGATGAGTCATTTCAGGAGTATGTGTTGGGTCAACTGTGACGGTATGATTGAACGTTGAGAGGAGTCCCGGTGACTGATTGCTTCTGTATCCACGTTTCTGTTTCACCGTGTGAATGCCAGAGGGATTTTCTATCTTATTGTGCCCATCATATATTCTAAATCCGTTTATAATTCAACTGTTACAAAACGGCGAAATAATTTGTTCGCTGATTTTGGTTCTAACTGCTTGTATGTATGTTGATGATGTCTACTTGAAATTGTGATCCCTCAGTTTTGTGTTGTAGCAATGTTATCGTCACAACAAGCTGTACGCTTCTTTCAAAAGGCTCATACTGCCGCGCCATACTTTGAATAAACTTCCCGAAACTTTCACATTATTAACAAATATACGTGTACTTTGTTGATTCTTGCAATGTGAACTGGATCTGCTGTGTCACACACACAACGATCGGGTTTCGAGTTATTGGAATCCCTTCGCGTTTGAAAAAGAAGAGGAACTCACTGAAGAAGGTCACAATTACACTGCTAAATCCTAATGAATCTAATTTTCGTTCACGTCTATCGAAAGGCAGAAACGCTTGTCAAAGAGGCGGGTTGTTTAAAAATTAGTTTATAAAATTAAACTTTTTTGTAATATGAATTTCTTCTTGTGCACCACAACTGTAAGGTGTCCTTTCTGCGCAATAATTAAAAATCTTGATCACCTGATATAATAGAACTC
>LOND01000011.1:294813-315521 GCA_014220965.1 Paragonimus kellicotti
GACCGTGGTTAATCTTTTGTAAAAGTTCCAACTCGGTACGATATACATTGTGATAATAATTTGCCAGTACAGTGTCCTTACCAAACAAGGAACACCCCAAAACCAAAACATTTTTCATTGTGGTTCCTTGACGCGCAACAATTTTTACAGTTTCGTTTGCTTTTTTTACTAGCGGGGGAAATAATGAGATCCGAAATTATATCACCTCTTTGGCTGCTCTTACCCTTCTCAATAGCTCAACCGGGTCACCTGTTTTTATTATCCTTGATTGCCTTTTCACAGTGTATTCTCAACCGCAAGCGTGCAGCCGATCACTTGCACTATGGCTAACATAATGTGAATCGTTGACTTTACGCTTAATGTTACAATCATTACAGCAACCTATCTTGCGAACAGATTCAGCGGCTAAGTTTTTCACACTCGATAAAGGATATTCAAGAGAACTGGCCAATTCTTCTTTAAAAAAAATAAACAAAGACAGTTCACCAAGGCATAAACAGAAAATATATTTTACAATATTTTGAGGTATGCTTCATGAGCAGTAGCGCATAAACAGAATGGAAACGTGAGTGAAGAGTATAACTAAAAAGGTTATGCAAGCCGTATACATATGACTCGACATTATTCAAGAAAGAAACGACTGAACAATGAAGTTAGGAATTCGCGTAATGATTACTTCAAAGCCTTATATTTCCATAGGTTTATTCTTCTGATAGTTAACTTCCGTCCCAAGTTTTTCAAAAAAGCTTGTTAATGTACAATGTGGCCAAACATAGACCGGACTTTGAAGCAATTGGCTGAACAACGAGAATCCCAATGGCACAGTGCGGCAGAAAATAAACAAGGAACTTTTAACATGACTATTGGCAATGTATCTGTCAGGCCTTTGAACAAAATCAGACACGTGACCACTCATGGAATGGCTGTGTTCGCAATTTTTAATCGCAGATCTCTTTTTCTCGCCCTGCAGTGTTACAGATATGTGGTCCATTGACGTTTGCTTACCCAACTCTGTTTGATGCTTCGTCTACCTAGTCCCCTCACACTGTTGCAATTCCAGTATGACATTTCCATTTCTGTTTTCCGCTTCAACACGTCAGTGCGATCTGGATGATTTGCGCCATGATCGATATGTAAAAATTTACCTGATGAACCATATGCTAAAACTGGAACTAACTACGGGTGAAGGAAAAGTTATATTGGGGGACCCAAATATGTTATCGTGACATTTATAACTGTAGTGCAGTCCAGTGCGATAAAAACTAAGAAATTATGCCTCACAAAATACATCGTTGATCACATCGGAGGTGAAAATATTTCTCACATCGAAATATAGTATTAGAGGTGTACTCTTTTTTGGCTAGTATCCTCTCACACATGGTCCTCGAAGTTTCGTATTCTATTAATATCCAAGGAGGTTCGGTATTCTAACAACAATCGATATTTTGAAGCAGCCGATTTTTGCACACAGATTGCCAAGTCCCACATGAGAGACATGGGCCATAGGTGATTGGTCTTACAACATGAAACCCTCTTCGGCAAAACAGACGGGCGATTTCCCGTTAAAGAATAAGCGAGAAAATGTAGCCAGAATCCCAAGTGGAATGCTTTAGCAGAAATATATCGGTGACTCCCTAGTAGGAGTTGGTGACATCTAGAAGGTTAAACAGATATTGACTTAACTGAATTATCTCCATCCCTTTGGAAAGGAAGATTTTGCTAACTTTGATTGATTTACTCACATGCACGGCAACAAGATATATTCATCGCAGAATGGGGGGACGGAACATTATTAAAACACTGAAGACTACGTATTCCAGTGCTGGTAGGAAGACTTCGCAAAAGTTAGCCAATGAGCACGAGTCTTCGACATGATAGACGAAACGGGCGGAAAATAGAGATACGCAATGATACAGTGTAAGCAAACAATTGCGCCAACGTACATTAAAGACACGCAAAAAATTAATGCAGGCAGAATTAGTAGCAACTAGGTTGTGCAAGAAGCAGTTCAGAATATACCAATATACAGATCATTGTTTTCCTAACGACTGAAGTCGGCAATTAGGATGCCTCACTAGGCCGCAAAATTGTTTACGCTTACTAGAACGATGTACCAATCACTAGAATACTGAAGAGATATATTCGTACATTTTTTGTCTGCCACACATTGTTTGCTTCACCTGTCGCTTCGTACAGTCATAGATTTTCAAGTTCGTTCGTCTATTGATAAGCATTCCGTGAGGCTGGTCACTGTTAAGTTAGGAAATCCTTCCTCAAAACAACCAACTGAAGCAGGAACTACCGATCGCCGAAATTTAAGGGACTACTCTGGACTCAAAACCAACCGGCACAGTTGTGAGCAAACAGTCGTTTACCGCGCAGCTGTAACTGTCATGACTTTCACCGATGTTTACAATTTGTTGATTTCATTTCGTGTATTTCCTGTATTGGTACATGACCATTTGCGACGTTTATGCCACGTCTGTTAGTGGGCCAGATGTGATTATTTCTCAAAATACGGTACCTAATAACATTTTACATTCGGGCTGAAAGAAAACAGGAAGATACAAAAGAAATATAATGCACACCGTCAATCGGAAAATGCTACTGGTTGCTGAATTTAAAATAAATACATCAGCCAAACATATAGTTCCTTTTATCAGGAGTACACACCTGAGGTCTTCGTTGCCAAGTTTTTTCACATTTTAAGGTTTGAAAATCTTCCAAGCAATTTATTTTTGCAGTTTGTTAAAAATTTGTGCCTTTGGGCGTACTAGAGAAAAAACTCTTTGGGAGGCACTGATTTATAGTTTGGAATAATTAAGAATACGCAACTTGCTAACCTTGATCGTAATAGAAAAATCCACTCGTGAATTCCGAAATGGTTTTTGCAACGGTTCGGGAAATCCCATTCCTTATGCGATCGTTTCCCACTTAAAAGACACTGACTATCAAATAGGGCCGGATGAAGACATCCGAGTCGTTTACAAGGTTCGTCAAGCCCACTTCAGAGCTGTCAGCTTGAGATTGTTATCAACGACCAAATCTATTGCTTCGGACTCTACAATCTCTCTCTCTGTGCCCCAAACCAGTTCGTGCAAGCTCTGTATCTCCTTTGGTCAGTTATTCCACAGTCACCTGTAACCTAAACAATTGCGGATCGACTGTGACAAACGAACTTGTCTCACAGCATGCATGTGTGGCAGTCACATTCCGCAAAACGCCAGCCCGTTACTGAGAACTGTGTAGACTGCGATCCGTCCTGCGATCACGATTTTTAATGACCCAGTTGGCCTGTTCTAATTTTCACATATAAACTACATGTACCCTATGTAATTGTAAAAGGTCGATGAGCATAACCGAGAACAGTCGTTTGTACAACTGACGTCCTATGGATTCTACGGGAATATGGAAACGATGAATTATATAGCTAAAAACTTACCAAACGTCCTGTTTGTAAATTCCGAATAAATGTTTTTGCCAACAAAAGATGCCAGTAAGACGTTGATTCCTTCGTATGTCTATGACGTCCGTTTTGCATGTTTGTCTTCTATCAATTAGTTGTCGATAATGACATGTGCGTACCAGTGTGTGCATTCATTTGATGATTAAACAATTTCTAGAAGTGATTGCTTGGTGTGACCTTTACTGTTCTCAGTGGGCCCCTTATTTGGTAGTTAATTTTCAAGTACTATTCGGAGTTAATTCATCATGGGCTTCTGAATGAGGCAAACAATAAATATGAAATTGATTGTGTAAACTATAATAGTGCGTGGTAGATACTTTGCGAGTTTTGTCGATTTACGAGAAGGCTGGAGTATTCTCATCCACGGCCGAAACCTGCGTGAAAAGTAAACCTTTCTTGATCATCTAGCTGTGGCGAGCTGGCTCGGTGTCTAAGCAGATCAAAAGAACATTCTTAGAAACTGTTCACTTATATATATATATATATATATATATATATATACTGAGCAGGAAACCAGAATAATTGTTCGAATCTAGATGACTTTATAGAGGACTGAAAACTACCAGATGTAGTTTTATTTCACTTTGTCCCTTCAATGCGACTAAGTGGTTTGATTTATGGCGATTTTGCTCTCTGAACTCGATGGTTCAAGTTCAGATAAATGGTATTCACCGTTGGTGCTCGGACAGTTCTTTGGATGCAGAGTCGATGAATATTTTGAACCAAACCGTCTGCTATTCCTGAGTAATTGGTTCACAATCTTCCAATGCAGATAGAACGTTTATGCCACTGTATTTTTACACGCGTTGGTTGAGACTTGTTTTCTAGTGACCTCGATATCACTTTGAACCGCGTAATTGGTCTTCCCGGTCGTATGATGGATGGTGCTAATAATTCACGAATAGGCTCTTTGAATTTCTTAAAACTAGCTTTGAGTATCAATTTTTGAAGAAGAGAGTTTTCAACATGTCTTTAGGTGGTTTACGGTATGCTTTCGTTTTGTGTATTTGCACAACTGAGAGAAAGCGTGACTATCAACAACTTCTTATTGAAGAGTGCTAAAGAACTGTAAACAAGAAAGAACAATTAGGACAGAATGTTCGTCAAATTATTTCGTTGATCTACTACGGATACTCGTTTTGCACCTACCGGATTATTTCAATTCGTCTCTGCGCAATAAAATGAATGAGTTCCGCTTTCCCTTTCATGTTATCGGAAATGCGCCGTGTACAACTAACTCTCAAAAGAAATGTATGAATTTTTGTCATCACGAAGATTTGCATTAACTAGCAATGTGTGAGTGAGTGTTAAACAAAATTTACGGGATCAAAAGTTCACCCGAAATAGACTGGACGTTACACAAAGCTAAGCAAATAAGTTTTCATTTGACTTCAGTGTTAGCAAGAAAACAATTCCAGGGGTATTTAACTCACAACGTTTAAGACGTAATTACAGTTTCTGAAATATATATGATATTCAAACATTATACAGTATATATAGTAGGATCATAGCTTCCTGTGAACAGGTTTCAAATTGCATATCGCATTCATCTCTCTTATTAACTAACCGATTCCTTCCTCGTCCTACGTTGTTATGTTCCTAGTGGTATGAAATCGACAATACATATTCGAGCTAAGGTATATACATAATGCAATTTGCCTCAAAAAGAAGGTCACAATACCTAGTCGAACCGCATACAACTTTTTGCTATTGATAAAACAGAATATCATTCTGAATTGACTCGCGCAGATTGAAAACTTCACACATGTATATATGCAATCTTTCGTGATGAGTCAAATAAAGGGCTTACATACATTTCTCTTTGAGAGTTAGTTGAACAGCGGCGCATTCCGATGACATAATGGGGACATCGCAGGAACTCATTCTATGTTATGGAGAGACGATGAGAATCCTCTCTAGGTGCAACGGGAGCCAGGAAGTTATAGATCACGAAAAATATTTGACGATATTCTGTCCTAATTGTTCTTTCTTGATCAGCTAATGCACTCCTCAATAAGAAGTGGTTCGATAGTCACGCTTTCTCTCGGTCAGTCTGCTGGCTAAACGCAAACGAAAGCCATAATCGCCATAAACAACCTAAAGAGACATGTTTGAAAAATCTTTCTCTTCAAAAATTTGAGTGGTGGACTCAAAGCTAGTTTAAGAAAATTCAAATGAGGCCTTATTTCTCGTAGTTTTTCTATTCAATATAATGCTATCCATTACCATCAATACGTTACGGAAGACCAATTACGCGGTTTCCAAATAGATATCGTGAGGGCTGACTAGAAACCAAGGAGTACTCAACCAAAACGCGTGATGGTATAAAATTTACTTGTGGCATTAAACGTATCTATTACTGCACATTGGAAGCATGTGAACCAATTACTCAGTATAGCTTAGACGGTATGGTTTCAAATTTTTATATATTCATCGACTCTGCATCCAAAGAACTGTCCGAGCACCAACGGTGAATACCATTTATCTGAACTTGAACCGTCGAGTTCAGAGAGCAAAATCGCCATAAATCAAACCACTTAGTCGCATTGAAGGGACAAAGTGAAATAAAACTACATCTGGTAGTTTTCAGTCCTCTATAAAGTACACTCTGATTCGAACAAATACGTAGTCGCTCAGACGGCGTTATTATAGTGAAATAGTAACATAAACCTTGTGCCAAATAATTAATTCCCACATTAAATATGACTAGCTTCGGTACATGTTATGTACCGACGTGTGCGCTACATTCATTTTGAAGTTTCGGATAGATTCGTTCACATGTGATTGAAACGGAGATTTACTTCAATCTGAACGCAAATCTTGAACCGAAGTTTAGTACTCATGAATGTACCTCGAATATATTAACCACACACAGGTAGCGCTCAGAATAATTTGGCCTACGTTCTGCTCATTGATTATTTTAATGATCACACCACGTCGTTAATCTTGTGGAGATGCCGGAGATCGTCTACACCAGCCGGACTTCTAAAACGTCGATCGATGCTCACTGAGGTCAGGCAGTCCCCCACGGAGCCAAGCAACGAATACACTGACTGATACACTTGCAAAATTGGATGGCACCTATAGGTGACAAATTTTTACATTTCAAAGCCATCCCACAAATATATGACTATCTGCATGTATATCGGTAAATCCGTCGTAGCACACCTGCTGCGCTCAGTTATTTACCCGTATCAAATAAATTTCAGTCGGATCGCATAGTTAGTCAGCTATCTTCAAAGTGCCTCTGACCAAGTCATAAAATAGATATTTTTCAGTCGATTATAGCTATGTGCATATTGTTCAGTTTTTCAGTACATATTGTAATTCACAGTCATTCTGTGTTCCATTTGCATCCCCTATACGTGTAAGCAAGTGCACTCGCTATATGTATTCCAGTCGAATTTATAAATAAACTGTGAAATTTAAAAAAAATCACCTGTCGTAGAATATAGTAGTTCTTTATAAGGCAGCTTCAATAAACACTTGGTCTTGTTTTCAATTCTTGTACACACAGCGATATCTCGACAAGTTAAGTAAAGCAATACACCGAAGTTTTTGCTATGCTGCTATTAAGTTGGTTTAATAGCAAAAAACGTCAGAAAAATGACACTAGTATACATGATAGTAGGACCTGACTGAAAAAATGGTAACGTTGAGGTTTCTACCATAAGTTTTGGCTGTTTTAGTGTGGCTGTTCCCGCCTACGCAACAATTACTTCGTTATTTCGTATTCAAAGGCAGCCGTAAATAACCCTAAGTACGATAGGTTTCAATGCAGTTTTTCAGAGGGAAATGGTGCAATCTGAATGCGACATGATACTGTGAGGTCACATCACTCACCACTTGCGTCAATAAACTGCTAAGAAGCTTAAAACCAAAAGTAGATTGAATGTGCTTACATGTTTTGAACATTGCTGTAGATCCAGTGGTAGGATAATTGACCTGGTTTATCTATTTCTCCTCAAAACGGTTCACATAATATCAAAACGTCACAAAAACGGAACCTTGACAGCGATACCATCAGCACTTGGTGATACGACAGAAATGCTTCTTAAGAAACCAGTTACAATAACTAAGACTTACCAACGCAGTCTATAGTTGAACTCAATGCTTTCCCAACTAGACTGAAGAGTAAACCATAAGATGGAAGATACATAGAAGCAATGGGTCTAGAGAAACTTTAATCCCTTTCGCGTTTTGACCTATTGCCAAAAGTAACAGTTGCACAGACTCCGAGCCACATTTTGAAAGGTCTACTTAGCTGTATTCCAGGTGGTTGACCGTAAGCAAACAAATTAAGTTCAGGATAATCGTCCTTCAGCATGCTGAACTTCGACAAACAGGTCATGACTTTTTGTTCCGTATGTTCCCCTGTCAAGAAGGTCTATACACATCATCGTTTTACCTCCAACCACCCTATGAGCACGCTGCATGAGCTACTCTATCGTTACACCTAGGTATAAGCGATGGTTTGACGAACGACTTACTGTAATCAAGATACGCAATCAACCATCCTCCGTACAGCTCTCCAATCCTTTCTTGTGGAATCTGAGCTCTTGTATTAGTGCACTTGAGTTCTTCCAACAAACGAGACTGATGTACGAGGAGTATGGTTTTACATATAATCTGTTGCTGGACGCAGAGCTGCAAACGACCTGGAACCAGTACACAAATGCATGTAAACAACTTCCTATAAACGGCAATGATCAACAAAATACTGCTGGTGAACATGAAAACATCGGTCTGTAAAGACAAAATCCGACTCTGAAAGCTAGACTAGAAGATTTTTATTAGTGAATATCAGTGGATTGTAGGCGATCAGAACTCGCCGGTATGGAGTGAAGACGAGACAGCACAACCAAAATTTCCACACGCGGCTGAAAATATCCCGTCAAACGTAAAAATGTTTGCAATTGTTCGGAATTATGAATAAAAATCGCACGATTCATTTCTGTAATGGGCTTATGTTCAATAAATTTTTAACTCTGGTTGAATTTTTGCACTTTTCAGTTAGGCCGATAGGCACGGTCGCCGATGTTTGCACGAATGAAACCGGTTAACAGTCAAAGCGATGTACCATTAAATAACACTTAACACAGTTGTTTCACGAAAGTGTGACCGGAGTTCTAAGCCAAGTCCAGCAAGGATACGCCATACCGGCGAGCTGTAAGAGAACAGCAAACTCTAGTCGAATGCTTCTTTTCGAAAGTAGCTGACTAGAAAGTCTATCTTACTGGAAAGGCTTTGATCGCCTGTGAGTGATGTTCATCTTACAATTAACTAACTTCCGCACTACTTACCAGTAATTATTTTTATACATAATCTGTCTTATCTCTCACCAGTCCATCCTACTGGACAGCTTATTCCCAGAAACTTGATTGGGTGAGCATCTGTTGATCAACTCAACCAGCGGGAATTCGCCTTGAAAAGGACAAGTGATTCTAGGCAGAACTGCCTCAGTCGATAACACCGTCAATATCCTGAAATTTCTGACCATTCCGGATGAACTGAAATAGCAGCACATATTTTGCAGTAATTATCTGTGGCTGAGACTACTGGCGTTATAATACAGGAAAACTAGCCCACTCCTTCTAAATGACCAAACGTCAATCCATTCACAGACTCATTTGTCAGCCTCTCCAGATATTCCGTAGAATTCGTAGGAAGTCAATTTTGCAAACAGCTGTTTTCGGTCATTCTCATCAGGCTTTTACAATTACATAAGGTAAATGCGAATTATATATGAAAATTATAACGTGTCAAATAGGTCATCAAAAATCACAGGAGTGGTACGGATCACAGTCTACTGGGGGTGGGTGGGAGTGTTGGTGAAATGTTTGAGTGTTACACGCGCCTGTCATGAGACATGCGTTCATCAGTGTCGAGTGGTTCATGCTTGCTCGGGTTTCAAGTGGATGTGGAATGATTGGCCAGGGGAGGTGGAGGGTTTGTACGAATTGTTTTTGGGCACATAGGCAGGGGTTGTGGAGTCTGATAGCAATAGCCTCGGCCGTTGATAACAATCGCACTCTGACAGCTCTGGAGCCGGAATGACGAACCTTGTAGATTACTCGGAACGCTTCATCCGGATTTATTTGATGGCCAGTGTCAAGTAAGTGGGAGCCAATCGCACTGGAAATAGGCTTTCTCGAACCGCTGCGAAGCCATTTCGGTAGGTGTTCACGAATCCTCATCAACAGCCGCCTTGTGGTCCTCCCAACGTAACCTGCTTGACAACAACAGGTGAGAGAGTAGATACAGAAAGACGAAGAGAACTTGGGCAAACTATCCTTAAGGCGTGGCACCAGTACCGGGCAGGTGTCGAACGATACGATAAGTCTCGCTGCAGGGTAGGCATTCTCGACCACGTTTGATAGTCTGTGGCAGACTTTTTCATTGTTAACCTCACCTCTATATGAAAGACAGATGAAAACCGGCTTTTTCTCGCTGTCTGGACGATTCAAGTTTCGTACCGGACCGCAGATTTTTGTCTATGAATCTCTCAGGGTATCCATTTCCAATGAGAGTTTCCCGAATATATCCTACTTCCTCCTGGAGAGTGTCCAGTGTACAGATCTTTTGCGCTCTGTTCAAGAGACAACGTATCGAAATTTTTTGTACTTCAACGGGACAAAACTGAAAATGTGTGTATTGACCCGTCCACGTTCTTTTCCTATGAATTGATCTTTGAATTGTTCCCTCTGATTGACGAAGCAACGCGACATCTAGGAATGAGAGTCTGTTGTGATGTTCTAGCTCGACTTTATATTCGGGTGTGCTTTGTTGAACTCATCTAGTATGACCTGGGGATCATCATCGTTTGGAAGAAGACAAAAAATATCGTCCACATAGCGTTTGTAGAGCTTGCACTTAGTTACGATGATGAGTTCAGTGGTCTCTAGAGGTGAACCCATTGCTACTCCATCTTTCTGTCCTATATAACTCTCCATTAAATTGAAATTGAACATTATAGGTGCAAAACAGTTCTTTCAATTTTTCTCCCGTAATTCCGACATCAATCTGATTGTTCTCGATATAGGTGCACAGATAGTCAATAGTTTCTTGCAGTGGAACATTAGTGAATAGAGAAGTCACATCCAAGGACAACATGTTGTCATTCCCGATATTCACTGAATCGATTGAGTCTACAAAGTCAAAGGTGTCCTTTAGGCTAAAAGGAGTTATTCGTGATTTGATCGGTTCTAATATCTCCACTAGCCACTTTGCTACAGCATGATACGGCGAATTGTACATGTCTAGAATCGGTCTTAATGGCACTCCGTCTTTATGAACTTTGGGAAGACCGTACAAACGTGGAATGACCGTTCCTGTAGGTCTGATACGCTCGAAAGTTGAAGCATCCATAACGTCTGCTTGTTTCACTTGCCATCGTAATACAATACAGAAATGGTCGTGCTATTGGTAGATTGCTCACTCATAAACCTGTACACATACCCTCTTCCATTTCACCAATTGTAGTGAAATCATGACCAATCAGTTTGCTTTATATATTTCCACTGTAGGTCAAATGCCTGCATTTGATTATTAGTTGTCAATTTTGGTGACAATGGGCTCAGCCGAGTTAACTGATAACTGAATGGATGAACGATATTCAACAAATATCAATTAATCGATCGGTGCCGAAGACTGCACAGTAATAGCAGGGACAGTGTTTTGTTCTACCTAAACGGGAAGATATTAAGAATGCCCAAAGAGCAAAGGGCATTCAGTTGTGAGTGAAGGATAGTCATTTCCACGTTATGTTCACCTCTATTAACTATTATTAACAGCCTATGTTCACTGACTGTTCAGCATGACAGCTGTCTGTCAGGGTTGGAATGAATCGCAGAATCTGACATTTTTATTCACTTGAAATTAAGTAATTACTGAACTAAGGAGAGGATGTGGAAACAGTATTTTCCAAAATAAGCAAAACTGGCGAAAGGCACTAATCACGACCAGTTAAATATAACAAACACGCAATTATATGCAGGCCACACAGCTCTCCGAACACAATCTGCTCACTTTCTGTTACACAATCGAAAATGTGTCAAGTTCCTCTTCGGATATGCTAACACCTATGATTGGTCGAAACGTTCCAAATTCCTGTAGACTTTTAAGCTTATCCCTACAAAAACACTCGACTCAAGGTCAGTTCCTGCAAAACACCAATAAAACTGAAATTAGCTCTGATTAAAATCATTGATGTCCGATTCAACAGATTGTGAATAGGACGCGCTGGTTAATACCCAAGTAACACAGTCGGTGAGCGTTTGTAAGGGTGTATTTAAAAAATTACGATAACAGTTGACTATTAATGTGTGAAAATGAATCCGTCGTGTTTACTGTTAGGCCTGTTAGACATCAAGCAATATGCTTGTCTCACAAAGATTGGAGCTGGAGTTCGACTCTCATAATGACGAACAGGAGTTCAGCTCAAATGATCTGTACCAAATGTTTCAAAGTTTCGAAGCGGGTCAGGCGAGAAACAGGGCGAACAACGTTCAATTCCAAATGACCAAACTCTCTGGCTTCTAACGAAGTATTCAACATAATACTGATTACTCTGTTATTCTACTGCTTTTCTGATTCCACAGCATCATCATATCAGTGGTTGCTCACATTGAGTTCAGCTGTGTTTTATTTATTGCCTGAAAACAACCTAACTTCTTATAACTAGAACGGAGTGGTAATCATGGTTCTACCGCAATATGCTTGTGGATCCATGTTCCTTATATCAATTTATCGTACAACACGGAAAGTTTGATCATACTTTTTTCTTAAAAGAAAATGAGAAGACTTCAGCAAATTATCTATACTTAAGGCAAACCATTAATTTGGTTTGTTGGAGTCAATGTAGGATTCTTATTGCAGACATTTTCAACCGTACGCTGTTACGAAATATAAGTTAATATTGACATCTGAACGCACATACGGCGTTTATAATATATTCCAGAGGCATTCATTATTGCTTTTGAATAGGTGGAGTTCACACCAGCTCATCACATCTATGTATATCCGTCCTCAACGTGTCTCTCAATCGCCTCGCGATTCAACAATTCAGTCCAGTTGTACAAGAAGGCAGTTTTTCTATCTCACTGTTATTTGATATAAAAATGAATAACAGAGAAGTCTAAATAAAGAATCAGATTTTACAAAAAAAAATCCGTGATTTTTACATGTTACCAGCAATAAAGTTATTGCCATATTAGCATAATTTTACTCTGCATGATTTATCATGAGTTCATTCAGCATCCGTCCTCAACAGTTATAGTGCATACGCTTGCGCCCCGATATACACTGACCCTATCAAAGCACCTGGAAAGATTCTCTGGAAGTTCAATCACACTACAGGCTATTCAATCTGTTACTGTTCGTTTTTGCAAAGTTACTGTTTCGTCAGTTTTTCCATGCATTGGTGTAGGGAAGTAGACATGTTATAACATTGTGGAAGATGCCGCACGTTACGTTTGTAGCCAACACTTCTGAGTAATGACCTAAAAGAAGGAGTACTCCGTATGGCTGTTGCCGCAGTTTAAGTATACGTTAAAATTAGCAGAATCAAGCAAGTTTTGCAAAATGCAAACGCTTTATCACTTGGCAACAACTGCATATTTTTGTAATTCTATGAATTGGTTAAACGCTGTAGGAATACGTTTTGCAAAAATAGATCACATTGATTTTATTCCAGCGGCTATATTGAATGAGTCGACTTCCGTACATTATAGACAATAACATCATTTTGACATCTGTTATTGTTCGGTCTTTTGGCAACAGCCGTTCCTCGATCTGTTCCCACAAATATAGTTTCCTACACATGGTAAGAAAAGTCAGTCTAAATTCGTGTGGACACCACGAAAGTCTAGACGTATTTCTATAATCATTTTATACGCTGATCTAGTGGTGACTCCATTAAGTTGCCCTCAGTGGAACTCCCCACTTAAATTAAAGTTTTCACATGCTTGATTCAAGCTGATTCGGATGCATACATGACAGTGGTTATATTCAATTTAACCTCTTGTTAACAGCTTACCAAAACTTTGATGCCCGATTTAGGGGTCTTGAGCAACAGCCTCCTTTATCAGACATTGTGGTTTGTCCCTTGATAATCAGACATGTCGAAGACTTTCACATGTTGCTGCAATCAAAGGCGATCATTACTCACAAACGGAAGTGGTTAGACGTTGAGATACGTTCATTTGTTCGCGCATGATGTAAGTTCAGTTGCACAACGGTCAACGTGGTTATTTCGTAAAATCGTGGCTAGGGATTTACTATTGATTTTGTCAGATATCTTCAATTCTGACCAGCATTAACAAGACCAAAACAAATGTCTACTGATTGCTATCAAAGGGGAAAATCAATCTGTAAGTAGAAACTGCGAATAGTTATGAGTGGTGTCAAAAACGCTTGAAAATTTTTCTGTGAATATCTTCAGGTTACGTGCTGCTGGACCTAACACCGTTAGTCTTTTTAATATTACTGTTCTCTCAGTTTTCCTGCACACTGGAAAATCAACCTAATAAAAAGTTACTTCACCAGAAACACACCACAATTAAGCGAAGTCGTGTTTATCCAGCTTTCTTTTGCGATGCACTTTAATCATGCCTTAATTCGTCAGTACTCGTAAAACTCAACAAGTTGTCTCCTAACTCGATCAAACAACGACCACAAGGAAAGGCAGAAACTTTCTGGTAATATAAAAAAAATATGGGGCCATGAAGTTGATGTAGTCACACCATTGAGTGCGATAGACCCTAGAAGGCTCAGAAGTTTCCATTCTGGAAAGCGGCGCTTATCGGCTTACTCAGAAGAACTACGGTGGTTTTCATATTCAATGTCTATTATTTTCCGACCACCTCGTGGTGGTCTCGGAAATATCGTTCCATGAGATGAGCGCTCAACTGCCACATTAACTCTGGCATGCAGCCCAACCAATACAGGCTGTTTACTATCATTTGACCAATAGACCATGTCCGCGAAGGTTCGGAGGAAGGCAGTGGCAAGTCTAAAATTTGCTCATTCGGACAACCCAAGTTAGCTGAGGGAGCTAACGATGGTTAGACACTGCAAGTTCGTCAGAAGGTTCGCCATGACAGAGTCACGCGTCCTAAATATAATTCGTAATGGTCCGTCCACTAATAAGGTGCGCCGTTCTTCAAAATGAAACACGAACATTCATCAAAAACTACAGATGGAGGACACTGATGAAGAAAAAGCTTGGTTTTGGCCAACCTCCGCAAAGCAAACTGAATAAATTGTGTCGACTAAAAGGATAGCACAACCCATAACTTCGAACTTATCGGAGATCTGAGTAACGATGCGCAAATCTCTCATAAGGTTCTGTGCGTTGTAGGAACGAAAAGCAATCCATGCAAACTATTCTTGTAATTCAGCTTATACAACATGCTACACACGCCTTTGGAAGCGAGTCCAAATAAAACGATGCTGTCCGCATGCCTTACGTTAGTTTGTTGTGTACGGAAAACATGACGCTCACCAATATGGTTGAACTTTCCAAGCCTACCATTCAGAATGTATTTCTTCACAGGATTGACCATAAAGGAAGAAACTATGCGTACATTACAAGCAGCGGTCAAAGTGATGGAAGCCGGGACTGTTCTCCAAGAATCTCACCTGTCCTGCAGGTGGTTTACGTTCAACAAATCCGCACAATAAACCGGGGCTTCCTCAAAGAAAAAAGTTCCAGTGGACTTCACCGGCATCCAAATTAAAGATAGGTTCTGAAATGAAATAGCTACCACCCCCGCTAGTTATTAGTCAGATAACTGACGGTCTCCGACTATTACCAAGTCAACATTTGATTTTTAAGTCGCTGACCACGTCAGAATTCCACTTAAAGTTGATTTATCCTAGGTTTTTTAAACCGACATGATATTAAGCTGGTGGGCAACACGAACGCAACAGAGTGGAGACTGATGACCATACTACCGTAACGTGGGTATCCAGGAGGAACACTCATCACGTGCGACCACGCTAGGTTTTTAAACCTCTCAAAAGTGTGCAGCTGACAGTTGTAATCATAAAACATTGAGAACTGATCAAGTTGAACAATGAATATCTCAGTGAACCAATCTGGTGAAAACCACTCCAGTCTGAATAAGGACGATGGCGGTTACTTCGTAAATTTTGCTTATACACAAATAACGTTGAAACGGCGCTTGCTACTTTTCGCCATCAAATCGGGCCATAAAAACTAGATTTCGAAAATTTCAGTGATTATTCCGCTGCAATGTGAAGAATTGTTAGCGCGTCTTGTTGATTGGTTTTGTTTCGTGTGAGATTCGTCGAATATGATACTTTTTCAGTGATTTGAATTTGGATAATCATGTTTCAGGTTTGTTCACTTCTACTTGAGGATGTAGAACTTGTGACTACTGGTTAAAATAAGAAGGAAATGTTTTTACAACGTTTAGTTATAACATTTACGGCTGATTTGAAAGTTTTTTGAAAATTGACGAGAAACTTAGTTGCTCTCATCAAAATTTTCCTACCTCCACCTGTCAAATCACAACATGGACGCAACTCGCCCTCACTCAAAGAGTAAAGAGTGCGTCACACTTCCGCTGATAAACTATTTTAGTGTTTAACCTCCGCGATAATATTCAGTGCAAAAATGTTTGTTTCCTCCAGTCCAGCGGACAACGACTGGATCAATGCAAAAAAGACCTTGAAGTATATATGACAATACGTACACTAAAGTCCTTAATTGATAAGTGCTCCATCTTGGTGCAGTCTTTTATAGGTTCATGGTCTGGCGGTATTGGTTTTGTGCGACAGATCTGACTACCTGTCATCTAGGTGTCACTGGATTCGCATAACTCATAGGGGACAGATGGAAATCACAGCTGTTAGAAGCGGCAGTCTTGTGATTTGCAGTCAGTCTCGCAGAGATTGAGTAGTCTCGGACTGCTCCAAATACCAGAAACAATCTTCCGTGATGATGTATTACGCTTGGCAAGATGACACAGCCAGGTGAAGTTGCACGACTAAACACAGCATTCGTTAACATAATAGCCAAGCCATGGAAAGAAAACGAGAACCGTTTTGTTCAAATTCTATTCAGGTAGACACTTCCAACGTTCATCTTGTAAGTTTGTGTTCGTTATGTGTAGTTCCGAGTACAAGAGGGTTGAAAAATAACCCCTATTATTGGTTCTGGTACACTGTTGGTTAGGTGGACGCAGTTAACCTCACTGACATTTTACAACCGTTATCACCATGTTACACTCCCTCCGTTTGAAAGGCAACTATTACAGGGAATCATGTATTATAATGAGTAGACTAGGTTCCACTGACAATACCGTTCAAGTTCAAACAAAGGTAACAGGAAGAGCAGAACTTGATGCTGCATATCCACTGTCGTAACTTAGTCGTTGTAAGAGTGATCAGGCAGCTAACTGAAAAGAGACGCAGGTACGCACGGCTGTGACAATAAAGGCAGTTCGTGTAAAAGTGCCGCAAAATATTAATCCCGAGATAATTCTTTAATGAACTAGTTTTCTTGGGAAACTTCAGCTTGAAATTAGCCGTTCTGAGGACAATTTACTTCGGGACACCTTCGGCCTTGAAAATGTCATCCTGAGACAGGTAGAGACCACCAAATTTATGAACGAAGCGCCATCGAGTGAGGATAGTCTTCACGACTCTGTCGTTGTCGGTGTACAAAACAATGTACGATGCAGTTATGTTTAATGACGTTCAGTCTGAGTCCGCGCACCCTCTGTTCGTTAACTATTTTATCATTTCATGAATCGATAGGCATGGGAACCGTGTAGAACAACGGTGAAAACTTCACTCCGTCTGCTTTTCGGAAAGTTTTTTGTTAATTTGTTTTTCACGTGCTCGTCAAGTCAATATAAACATTTCTTAATGGTATACAGACTACAAACTTGTTCAACGACATCACCGGATTTAGTAACTGTAATTGCACATAAGAAGTGTTTAACTCAGAATGGCCTAGGTGGTAGATGAGTTTCGAAGGAAACATCCAGAACGCAAAGGTTAGTAGGTGTACACATTTCGTGCTGACACAGAAGCACCAAATTTACAGTAAGGCTAAGAGTTTTTATCAGAAAAAGTAATGGGCTGACAGTCATTCCTCGGCTAAGCACAGGTCACTGTGTCCAGGAAAGTGTCAATTTTTCGGAAATTTTTTATGAACAAAACAGTGGCTCAAATCGGTTTATTGTCACCGCCCCAGTAGACCTCAAGAATCTTGCATTTGAATGACGTGACGGAATTCTCCGTTCACAAGCCAAATCGATAGCGTAGGCACTGGTCAGGACGTGTCTAGTCTCAACAGAAACCATGTATTTACGTGCTTCTGCAATATTGCTTCCATCCGATAACACAGCCTGGCGCACGCATTTAGGCAAGTACTCGTTTACTACGGATTTCAAACATTTTTCGGTTTGTACTACGTTGCTTCTTCCGTAACTGTAATTTGGTGAACACAGGGTCAGACGGTACCGGTATGNTACGGTTATTCACTGAGGAGACAGTAAGTTGCGGCAATTCGAACTATTAACATTAAATGTGAACATATAGTACCATTGCCAGGTATAGGTTCATTTCGTGTCTTCTGGTGCAAAAATCATTCATATACTGTGCTTGCATTTTTTACTGAACACCGAGGATGACCTTCATAGACAAGCGTATTACGGTTTACGGCAAATAAAATTACTCAAAGTGTAATGTAACACTCTGACGCAGTCAGTCTGCTAGATAATCCAAATCACGTAGTCGGTCAACCGTATAAAAAGAGACAAATATGAACTAGTTAGAAACCAATATTTCGTTCTTTTTGTTCTTCACTTACACGAAACAATGACTAAACGGATCGAGTAAACACAGGCTAAACATTGTGATTCGTCTAATCAATGATCAGAATGAAGTTGGAAAGGAGTGCGCGGCATAGGCTAGATAGATGAATGATCAGTAAGCGGAGAAACGTGATAACTCTCCGAACAGAGAGGTGCGTTGCAAACAATTCTATGTTTATTTTAGGCAGAAATAGGCAGATTATCACACATGGTAAACTGAAATTAAAAATCGTATGAACGTATCAGTTATTAAAGCATGAAGGCGAAAAGACAAAAGAATAAGTCAGCTAATCTTCAACATTGCAACAAGTTGCTGCGTGGCTTCTACCATCAACTTCTATATCCACAAAAATGGTTTTCTAGAATGTATGAATGATACCTCGGGCAGGACAATCCGACATACAGCATGGGAAACCGCCATGGAATAGTAGACTGAGAAGACTGATTCTGGTCACTGCATCATTGTGTCATTCCTGGTTGTCTATTTTTGGAATACAAATATAGATTCTAATTTGCCATTTCCAGTGTATGCGTTACACGTGACAATCGACATATACACATAGATACTTAAATAATGCTAGAGTAGGTGAATGCTATCACTGGATCTCTCCTCTAACTTGCATTAAAGTGGGCTGCTGGGCACAACAAGCACTGTAACGTCAGTAGCTTCTCCGGTCCCATTTTTACCGAAGAAGCAGGTGTACAGGTGCATACCGGTTAATACGTTATCGTCCTGATGGATCACCAGTTTGATTTGATGGCATTTTCAATTCAGCGCACCCGCATTTTATTCAGATGAGGATGGCATGGAACCATCTCTTTCACATCAAAAATCAATTGTCTAAAGAGAAAGCCGTGCATCGAATAATCGTGACTTGAGGAAATTCCTTCGGTAAATGAAAAATATTTTGATGACGAATCGGTGTGAGGGGGGTGGATAGTTCAGAAACTCCCAATGACCGAAAAGAGTAGAAAAGATTCATAGGGCCAGTTATCAATTATAAAAAGCTGTAGCATTCGAAAACTTCTGTGCCGCTGGACATTGTGGCATCCTGCGTGTAGAGAGGGACAACTTAAACTGAAACTAAATTGAAGACCAAGACAGTACAAAGACTGACCGTAAACAAAGAAAAACGGTTACATTTGCAATAATCCACTGCTATTTCAACTTCTTCAAATAATAAAAATATGTAGGTCTTGATTTTATGAGGTGACACATGGTAACCGATGCTACTCAGATGCCCGGGAAACAGCTTGAAACTCAGGTGCGATGTCTGATACGATTGTACAGACTGTGACCACGAGCTCTTACAGAAATTAGTAAATTGATACTCTAGCGTACGAATCGTATGGAATGGAACCGGTTTATTTTACTGCTGAAGACGATACCGCCTACAGAAATTTATGCATAACGAATTTTCACGCCGATTCACCACTACTTACTAATTCATTCGTATTTCGGTAGTCAGCTTACTAGCCCTGTCAATATTAATGGTAAATAATCGTATTTGATGACAAGCGAAACGTCCCTAAACATAATGATTTGTAGTGCTAAACCATGTAAAATATTGTTAACAACCATAATCTTGCAGTAATAAATCTCAAATTGCGGTACTCCCAGACTCACTCTGTCTGACAAGAAATGCCTCCTTTTTTAGAATCGTAACGTCAAAGTCGAAGAGTGGTTTCTTTTAGGTAGGGCATTCCTTTTAGATAGCGATTTAAGATCGCACCTTTCGAGCTCTGTATTTTGCTACTGCACTTAGTGGTGAGTTTCCAAACCCGACCTTCCGTTGAATCTACAACCAACGGCATTTTCTATCGTATGCATATGCAGCATCTGCAGCAGAGTTAGGTTAGCTCAAAAAACTTTTCTTCACTGTAACTTCCAGGTAAATCGGTTCTAGGGTTCGGAAGTTTTTTTCGCCAGTAACATATTCATGAGCGGGAGTAAAAGTTTGGAAAGCCGACCAAACTTTTCACACCCTTCAAGTAAATTAGTCCATTTCATTATTAGATTCAGTAATTCATCGATAACGGCATATAAGGATATTGTAACTCCACAATGTCAAGAAACCTAAAATTGCTTTCTATTAAGCACAATCCATTACTTCCCTTGACGAAATGTGAAGTCGACAACAAATCAGACTCGAAGTGTTTTTTTCAGATACAATCGCGCAGTTACAGGGAACCAAAATAAGGCGACCACGAAGAAATTCAAGTGGAAAGGTCATACCTGCGTCGGCAAGTTGACCAATTGGGGTTTTAATTAGGGATTCGTCCTAGTAATAACTGACAGGCGACCGTTAACTTCTAGATGAGCTGTGTGCTTGTCAACTGTTCGGAGCAATCTGGTATTATGGACAACGACCGCTTGCCGTGCTTGAAGGTAG
>LOND01000011.1:320490-340852 GCA_014220965.1 Paragonimus kellicotti
AAACAACTTATCATTGTTGGGCTGTGTTGGATTAAGGTGTTACTGTTCAAGCTGAAGTACCGACCTGACCAATCCAGTTTCTTACAGTCAACCCTTTTAATCGACCCACCTTCTTGCTGGAAACGGCTGGGTGTTGTAGACCTCATATTCACACGTAACATTCAGATCAGGATTATAACTATCTAGAGTTTGCATCAGGCTGTCTGCTACCCGTTTAAATAGGCCGAGTATCAATATGTCGTTGACAAAACGCTTGTAATATGACAGGTCTGTTTTATCCGTACATAACTGTTGTTCCATTCTTAACACAAAATACTCTGCCAAGATGGGACATAGTGATCTTTGCATAGCTACTCCATTTATCTGATGGTAGAACCGCTCCAGAAAGCCAAGGCTAACATTTTCAGTGCAAACCAACGGAACTTCCTTCAACATACCGTACGAATAAGGAAACGTAATGTGATTCGTTTCAGTCAGCTCACGAATGTAATCAGTCGTTTTGTGCAGCGGAACACTTGTGAACAGTGACAAGACATTTGTAGAACATCTCAATTTAATAGCAAGTGTTTTTCTTCAAGCCATCAGTCAATTCGAAAGGATCACTGAGAACTCGCGTCTGAAATTCGCATTTAAATGAAGTTATTCGGTTTGTCAACCGACGATGTGGGTAGCTCGTCATTTTTAAAATCGACTCAAGCGGCGTCACGGAATTGTTCTTCCTTGGCAAGCAGTAAAGTTAGGATGCTGCGAGTCCATACAGTTCAAAAGGTTCATGAGTTATTTTATGTACAACCCGAAACTATGAGATTATTTGTTAATTTCATCCTATGTGGCTTTCGATTTCTCTATTGGTCAAAATTAACCCTATTAATGACAATCTTCTGCACATAAACAGCTTTCTTCAGGATGATGGCCCTAGAACCCCTATCCTGACCAGCACATGCGTACCTGTTCAACTCCACACACACGCTGCACGGAATATCCGTTGACTGAACCTGGTAGGCAAGGCATATATTTCTATGAGTGCACTTCTTAACTATTTGCCAAATGATGAAAACGGAAAAACCGTTTCACAAGTTTTGGGAGTCAGCGTGTGTTGTCAAGTGTTCGTACAACTTTGGTATTAAAAGAAATCAGTAATTTCTGACTGAGGCACGGCACAAATTTCAGCGCATAAGACAAGCGATAAAACGTCATTGATTAGGTACACCTACAACCTAAAGCAAGTGTTGTGTTCGCCACAAATAACTGGCAGTCGGTCAAATTGAGACCACTGAGATAAAGTTATATTCCACCCTCTGAAAGATTTTACCGCAGTTTGTCTGTAACAGCCCCACTGCAAAAACATTTATCCCATTTCGAGTTTTCAGCTGTTTGGATTCTTTTTATTTCGGGTGTTCAATGATAACACATTTTTAATATTTGGTCATTTTATTAACCATGATGTAAGATCGTTTATCAAACCTAATTCTTGAAGTTAATCAGAAAATTTGAACCTGCATACAACCAACTTACATAGCATTCTTTAAAATAAACAATTGAGCTATTTGGTGTACGTTTTTAGGTATATCGCGTGGCCTGCTAAGTATCCTTTTACCAATGCATGCCAGTTAACCATTTTGTTTGCTAGCTTGTTTAGCAGCTCTAAAGTTTTAGTTGCAGATACGGATTTGCCAAGAGATTTGAAATTAAAAAGTTCATAGTCTAAAGCTGAATGATGTATCCTGAAGTATTTCATTACCTGTTTATAAGTGCATACGGCAGTTAACGTCGGGTAATGGAGAATAATTTGTACAAGCAAATACACAACGAAACTTTCACGAAGGCCCTGTTAGATTTGTCACCATGGCAATGATGCCTAGCTCACATTGTTGTACCGTATGCAACCTCACGATAAACAACCTTCACAAAACAGAGAAACGGAGGCATTCTGGTCACAAAACCAGTCCCGAAGGCTTTGCACCACCCTCCATGAACAACGCAACCTTAACAGTAGGTTTTACTTACCACAGTGGCAATCCCTGACAGGCTCACCATGAGTACGTTTGCATGTGTGCAGTGAGTTGTCATTGTTCAACATGATAATATTTACTTTCTGGTTTGTTTTTCCTTACTTGCGTTTTACAAGCATGACCTGTTGTATTGTGTACTTTTGAAGGTGCAACTTAGTGTCGCTGAATATATCGTTCGTTATGCCTTCGGTTCTCCCCATCACTATCCAAAATATTTAGTCAGTGAATGTCTGGTATGATGAGACGGGTTGCTGATTTTGTTTTGGTCGCTTCAACTCTATAGCTAATTGTGTCTCCAGTTGCAATCACTTCGGAATAAGTTGGAATAACTATATCTCGGATGCTTCTGGTTTTATTAAAAGAGATGATGTAGCAGGCTAACTAAATTTTGGATTTGGCTTAGAGACATTGCATCGTTCCTTAGGTTCCTTCTTACGCGAGCAGTGGCATGCACAGTGAATGACGCATCAGTTGTGTCCAAATGCACAGGGAAGCTGTCAAACTAGTGCATGACGAATGTCATCTTTTCTGAATGTCAGTTACGGACTGGTTTTCTGTCCCAACCGTATTTGCTAAGTCACAACTGCTACATTACCGTTCGCGTGTTTGTTGATGAACTGAGACGGGTGACTTTTGCACATTGCAAATCCTGTCAATGATGTCAACAGCGTACATTTGGCATGCTTAACAGAATAGTGGTTTCATCCTGCTGTTCTCTGTATGTAAATTGAACGGAACCGCAGATATTGCAACGTCAAAATTTTTAGAAAACAACTGACTTGATCAGAAAATTGCTTCGCAGATGAACGGTTTCGAGAAGAAGCAGTGGAATGCGCTTTTGCTTTTTTACCGTTAGAGTAACATTCGCGTTTTTGAATGGCATTGTCTAGAAGCAGCACCTTTTTCTTATATCGGAATATTTCGAGCTTATGAAAAAAGTCACTGAATGACAAATTTTTAACCACAACATTTCCTTGCTTAAACACAATGTTAGACATTGTTGGCATCCGTGACCATTCTGTCAACTTGAAGATAAACCAACCATATGAACTACACGGAGTTAACAGACATTCTGAACTAAGTGGTGGAATTCCAGTACCCGGCTATTTTAATTTGTTTTCGTGTTCCAACCCAACTGACAGAATCCGATGTAGATCCTGAACGTCGTGAAACCTTCCAACAAGCGTGGATAATGAACAATTGAATAGTCACTTTTGTGGGCATAAGCTTGTCAAACACCTTCAACATTTAGCGAGTGTGCACACTTAGGGGTAGTGTGGAGGTACCATTCTTAGGGCGTATACTTATATTTGTAGTCATATTGTAGCGAGAAGGCGTCCAATAAAGCACAATCTTTATTGTCCAACACGCTAGTTACCACGCTACGCATGCGCTCGCGTTTATGAGTCATCATTCCAGTCCACAACACGTCCAGGTTTCCGTTCACGCGTCGTGTGCACTTCTGCCCGGTTTACGTGTGTGATCGGCGCCTTCTACCGGGGGGTTTTCCGCCTGCCACTCCTCGCCCGTTAGTCCGATCTTGTTGAGCGATAGCTCGTCCGGTCGCTCGTGTTGTCCGCAATCTATCCACTGTGGGCTTTGACCGTATTCCGCGGCCGTGTCGAGATATTCCTTTGAGTGTTGGAATAACCGCGCCCCCGATCAGGTCATCCATCTATTTTGCCTGCCGTGCCTCGCCCGTTGGTCCGATCCAGTCGAGCGATGACTCATCCGGTCGCCCACGTTGTCCCCGATCTGCTCGCTGTGGGCTTTTGGACGGACCTCCCCCGCGTTGAGGTATTCCGCCAAGTGTTGGAATACTCTCACCTCCGGCTTGATAATCCACCACAATATGGCATTCCGCAATATGTTGTGCTAGATAACAGTATGTAATCAAAACGGCTAAAGGTTGCGACAACACATTCGGAGGGCCACATGGATCAAATGGACCGGTTTGCTGACGCACGTACAACTACAACGGGCCACATGTCAAAATGAAAGTATTCATATTTCGAGGGGGTAGGATTAAGTAAAAAGATCTGTAAGCAAAAGACTGGACGCTGCACTGGTTAGTATGTGGTACCCAGTAACAGCTTGATAATATGCCGACCACGATACTATTAAGCAACCCACGCTTCGGTATCAACCCAAAAGCAGCTAACGTAAGAAATACGAACTGAGAATGAAGGCTATATTTAGCTAGACAGTTGAGGGAAAATTTGGGGTAGGCGAATGAATGTGAAATGTTTTCCTGCATTCTCAGTTTTGGTTCATGCAGAAATTGCGTCAAGCAAGGCGGGAAAATTGTAGACTCTTAGATAGGTCACGTTCTGTACGCAACTCAGCCCCGTCGTTATTGACGTTTATATTTTTGTCTGTTCCGTATTATTCAATTAACCTAAAAAGGCATATACCATTCACTAGAACAAAACAATGAATAGAATGGTCTGTTTCACCCATTAGAAAAATTTAATCATTTGAAGGATAGGTCCTATTTTAAAGTGCACACGGCGCCCTGTAGATAGGCGAGCGCGCTATAAACAGTCCAGTCAGAATGGCAAGAGATCCTCACCGACGAGCATCACTTACATGCTCTAATCTTCTTCTGGTGGGCGTTCGCTTGATATGAGTTCTACCAACTCAGCCCATGGTAATAAGTGATCCCACACAATCTTAAATCGAACCGATAGTGACCAGCGCACTGTTTTCTTAGTTCCTGAATCAAAACTGTTGAATTGATCCTATTTCTAGATTAGTTTGTTATAGATCAGATTCTAGTCTGTCGGAATGGCATGTGAATATTATTCACGAGTGGTTTCATGCGCTTAAATGGTTCACTCGTTGGTCATCATGTGAGCAAGAGGGTTTCGACCTAACATGACTTTCAGTGCAAAAAGTCTGTAGCACTCTGTTTGTTCTTAACAATTCTTTATCGTGGAGCGTTGTGTCACAGTTTATTGATGGGTTTTAATGTTCGTTGTGTAATAAACCCGACGCCCCTACTGCCGTCATCAGTGAAGTTAATTTGTAACCTACGGAATATTTTCTGCTGTTTGTAAATTCAGTATTTTATGGAAATGCAAGCTTTGGACATGAAACAATATACAAATGTTTCTTACTGTTTGAAGTCATCTTCACACTTTGACCTAGTTTAGATTGACTGAACAGAAATCCCAGTAAAGAGGATTTAAACAGGAAGCCTTTCTTTCCTCACCTCGATCACCCATCCCACAAACAATAGTCAGCATAAAGAAGTGGATTTCTTATTAAGAGGACTATTAGTAAAAACATCTGCTGAGTACCCCATCTCCTATAAGTTCAGATGAGATCAAAAACGCTCACGACCTACTGAATCGAGAAATTTCGGAAAAACTCTTAACTGGTAGTTGAACTTTCTTGTCAAAGGCCATTGTTAGTGTCTGTCCTATTCTCGACAGCCCACTGAATTACAGTTCAAGTGCTTTTAAGGGAAGCATGTTGATAACCGTGTTAACGACATCCCATTAGACTAGCTTGAATAATTGGTGCTAAACGCTCTACCACATTCGCTTGTGAATAAGTGACATACCGATGTCCATTAAGTTAAATCTAGCAACTTCACCTAACCTGCCGGGTAATATTTTTTATTTCTGAAATGATGTAGGCTATGAACATATTTGATTGAAGTTCACGTCCTCTTGGTAGTTTTCCTGTTACCTTTCACTTACTTAACACGCGTATGTTGAACGGATTAGTTGGTCCTTAGGATGTACTTTAGGTTGAAAGATCCTCCCCCAAACAATATCGTAAATATATTGAAAATGAACGTTATACACCGGCGAATAGAACATTTGCACTCTTGATATTTCTATCGGGGAGGTCAACCACCACAGCAATATTTGGATACATATCGCAAAATTCACGTTGCCTTATGGTTGCCTCAAAGGTTGTTCACAGTCCAGGCTAGTGAAAGATAAATCAGGGTAACAATGGTGGCTACTGACACGTGAACATCTTGCTAGCATACCGGCTGTATGCTGAGAGCTGTGAACAGTTTGAATCGATCCACGACCAGCACATTAACTTGCTGGATCTTGGAAGGCATGACTTCACATGAATAATCAGCTAGCCCCCGAGCTTAGCCATTTCATTCAGCCCCGTTTTCAAAGGCTGCTGTACCTTTCGTCCCGTGAGAAGTGACGTTGTATAATGTTAACTTGACCAAACCCTACAGAGAACTTTGGTCACCCTTCTATCAAAATCACTTTTCAAATACGTCTGTGTGGTTCAAAATATAGAGGTTAAGTATACAGCATATTAGCCTGGTTGCAACAGTTTTTGGGAAGGTCCCTAAATCAAGATGAGACTGGCAAATTCAGTTTCCTTTCGTGCATGTCACTTAATCTTCTATTCTGCCAAAGTCTGTCACAAACCAGATAATATACTTATGACTGAGGGTACTGCTGCTGCATAGTTACGTGTAAATGAACCCACGACATTCATTTTCAGAAACTGCTGAACTCGCTTACCACTCGAATCCTAGGAGTTGACGATCTTCTTTCCATTGGCTTAATTTTACTCATTGTAAGTAGACTGTGCAGACCAGAACCATCGTCACAACGGAAGTGCATTTTCATTTGACGTAAATTTTGGTACACTGCTTTTATTTCCTGGTAGCGGCTGGGTGCAGTCCCATAAATAAGTCCGGCTATTCCGGGTACTTTTTCGCAATAATCTCATGTTTAGTTGCAAAAATGTGAGATCGTACACTTGGTCGTTTTGTTGCCTCACTTATAAATTTACCCGTTCGGAAATCCTATTGTTCACTAGATTTTGGATTTCTGACATGCATTACTTGTTGATCACGACTTATCACAAAGTTTGAGGAAACCACCACTGGGAATGTGCGACATATTGCACAACCTTGATTTGCAACCGTTCGAAATACTTAATACGCCACTTAGCCATGTTCGAACCTGTACAGTTCGTGTAACCCATCACCTATCGCTAAGCGTTAATGGGTGGTTGATCTTATGGAATTATGATATGTACATAATAAACTGTCACCCGCATTGTCTGCACTCAGATACAACATAAGACTACTTTTGTATATTCAAGCGCTCAATAATGCGACAGTAGATTCCACGACGAAAGACGCGCCCGTACTATACGTGCTGTAAGAATAAGTACCACATGGGTAAATTAACAGGACGCCAGCAAAGTTATAGTGAGTCATGAAACGATCATTATGGTAATGTGTTCGCAATCACGGATCACTCCCTGTAGAAAAAAGTGCCTAACCAGCCGTGTTAGTTGGAATACATTTGTAACAACAATCGTCTGGTGTGACAAATCTGTTTCTTGCATTCACCTTAGTCACGCAGCAGTGCACGAAAGCTGGCAAAAAAGAAGACGAACCATCAGAACACAAAAAGTTTCCGTGCGTCATGGTGGCTTCAACGTACCGATCAGTGCGGTGTTGTGGATCAGCAAAGATATTATGCACTTGATTAATGAATGATTGAATGGTTCAGACCCACATGATGGTCAATCCCCAACTAATAATTAGTGATCGATAAAAAGTTCCGTGCAAAGGCTCAGTGATTCTCGTTACCTGCTCGGTAATTCGTTTTGAATTGTGTGAATTCTTTTCGATTTGCTGCAGCCGTTTCACAGATAAAACCCCATATTACCTGAGAAGACAAGGATGAGGCTTGGAAAGTCATCCATTCAAGGACGGTAGCGGTGATTCGCATGTCTCTGACATCATCAATGAGTCCACCTATTGGCATTTATTCTTATCGCATGCTTTGATTGGCAAGCTTACACACTGGTAGTAATGGTCTCGTTTCTTCGACAGGTTTGGACATATATTTTTTTCATCGCTCTTGTCGACTTTCTTCACTGTACTCCCTCCCTCTGCTCACATTAGAATGTCACCAAAATCTATGTGAACTTTACAGAAAGAGAAAAACTGTCTGTGTATGAATCCTGCCTGGGGTACGCATAATTCTTGTTCTGTCTGAAAATAAGTGAGTTTACCTGTTGTCGAGTTCTCACCGGCTAACGATTTATCGAGTACCCATCGCCTCCGTTTTCAGTATGGGTGAATAATGATTCAAAGAAGGCAGCGTGTTATCTTGTGATTAAGTTTGACTGCAAAAGTTGTCTGGAGAAACTGCAGTGCATCTATTGTCTGTTTGTTCTGTCCAGTATTATCAGTTATGGTCAAGACGAAATCGGCATATCGGATACGAGGTGTTACTCTTGATTTGATACGTTCGAACAAAAGCCCAGTCTTTGATACGTAGTTCTCAACGCAGTATTTTCTAAGCGCAATATTTGCATACCCATCATCAAGATATCTGGATCGCTTGTCAAAATAGTTTACAACACAATAGCGCATTTAACGTTCTGGAATTTGACCAAGTGTGTCACGAAAACAGATAATGTTGGGATCAATAATTAGATGCAAATGTATGCTCAAAATCAGTGGACTGATAGATACGTTAGTCCGTGAATCGCACGAAAGTTGTACGCAAATAGAGGGAAGTTTTACAATGTGCATATGGTATTCGGAACGAAGAATAGTTGTACAAAGCTAGGATGACCCGTGTCCCGCAGGTTCATTTGACGCCTCACTTAGTTCTGACCACGACAGTTTTGAAACCGATTTCAAATAAGGATGGTTAGATAAGCCATCCTTTTACGTCTATGAGTAAAACAATACAACACATACTCGATCTCTAATTGGTGTAAAGAATTCAGAAAATTATCATCTCGAGAAGCCGAATGTAGAAGAGTTCATCTTACCAATTACAAACAACAACTGGAAATTTTCACTGAACAATGGTAGCGGCGAAAACTACCATGCGGCCAATTTCGAGGATAAGTTGTGCATTTAATATACGCGCTCAGCACCCGATAATCCATCCATGTCCAACCCTTAAACGAGAATCGCGGATAAGCAGCACTAGGGATCGGTTACTGAAACTTAAATGGGTGTTCCATCAAACTGCCATTTTCGGCGAGAGATTGAAACAAAGAATAACATTCCATTCAAATACAACCGTTGAACCAATGTTATACTTTTCGACGATTGCGTTTATACTGCATCGCAAGTGCCTGACCGGCTGTCCTCCGAAGGCAGTCTTCTATTGCAATAGCATGAGACAAAGTTGGATTCACCTGTCCCAGTTATTCCAGCTCATTTAACGGTGTGTTGCTTTCGGCGCCGCATCACCTGATCTGTGCTTGTCTTCTCGTGCCTTTCCATCACATGTTGTACACGTAAGGGATCTCAGTGATATGTAATCATTGACATACTGAGCATTTAGGCATCAATAGTCGCCATACTCACTCATTTCATGATAGGAAGCGAGCGGCTTTCGTCTCGTTGTCTTCAGAAAGCGTCAGACATTTCTGCCAGTGAGTATTTCAGGCCTTCCAGTTGTAAGGGAACGTTTGAAACAAGAAGGTCCCTGCAAACGTACCACTTAAGAATGCACAGGCTTTTTTATCAGTGAACTCGTCCATTTTCAGTATTTCGCACGCAAAGGTTTTCAACAGTTTGCTTTTGTTTTGTCAATAGCCTTACTGCACAAACTTGAAAGTGCTTCTGAAGCCTGATGTATCTTAATCCTGTTGAGCATGGATTGTGTGGGGATCGCACTAACCTAGCTAGTGTCGGTTGAGTCATTTTATGAGGGCAGGTTGTGCTTGCCATTCTGCCCTGATTGGACGGTGAAGAAAATTTAAACCATCCATCACTTGCCTCCTTTTCGTTGCTTTTGTGACCTTGTGTATGTAGGCTAATTGTGTTACATAGGTTGTTGCCCAGACTTACTTTGGTTTGTATATTCGGTGTGTGTCTGATCGGAGGTACGTAGATGTAACCATGAATGGTGGAGTGTAAACTACTTGTTTTTTCTGTACGCACGTTTGCGCCTCTCTGGTCTCCGTGACAAGTCAATCCAAAACAAACGCCATCAACCTTGGTCGTAAATTATTACTTGTTACATTCTTCCTGAATCGCCAAGAAGTGTTTGCTCACTAATACTTCTCTACGTTAAAGACGCACAAGAGTAGGTTTCTGTGAAAACGTCTGGTAGAACCGGAAATTAACCAAAACGATGTGTAATATCCACTGGTCCAAGAACGATCACTCGGGTCATCATAAACAAATGTACAATCACACAGATTTATTATTAATTTTACCCTCCATACTACCTTTACGGCACTGGACTAGACACCTCTATACAAAGAACACTGTCGAAGTTGTGTAATCACTATTGCGTATTAAAAAGTAGATTTATAGAGCCCTCTATCACGGATCCTTCTCGATTCTTCTAAGTCTAACATTCTTTCTATTCAACGGGCCTATTTACATTAGATCAGTCGCAGATACCTGATAAGATACTTTATCCTCATCCACAAGCTCTCTAACACATAGAACAGTCCATTTAGGGACCTGCTCTTATTAAACAGGTATCAACAGAAAATTCTGGATTTGGGGTATAAAATCGACAGGCTGATGAACCGTGATATCTTGTTTGTGATTAGGATAAACCCAGGTTTTTGAGCACTTTTCAACGGTCAGAGCACGGTTGAATCGGTTGGCAACATATATATGTGAGGCAACCCGCGTCACAGTTTCGCCGATACTTTCTAAACCACGCGTCAACAGGTATGCTGTCAACCTGTGTTGCAATAATTGATGTTGTAATAGATATATAGGGTCAGAAGCCTCGTCACTATTTTTCAAGTCCCTCTGTTTACTTCTGTTTATACGTTTATGATCTACAATTTTTTCCGGTCAGCACAAAGACAGGAATACCTAAGAATTAAACTCAGATTATCCAACACAAGGGCGATAGATCTAAAAACGTCATTACGTTCGTAAGCAATATTATGAATTTCATAGCATGTGCAGACAGGCTGCTCCAGTGACCACAAGCAAAATGTTAGACAGGCGGCTCGACCAACATAGGTCTCAACAACAGCAAACAAGGCTACAAATTAAACTCACGATCTGTGAACGTTGTCACGATGGTAATTTATTAACTTAAACCATAGGCCATGAGGTTGTGGTCACCGCGGTTGTAAAACAGTGGTTCAGTTTCTCTTACCGACTGTAGCACTTCTTTTTCTAATACACTGGAAACCATACGTTATTGGTGTCTGACTCGTGACCTATCATATACCCACTGCGAATGCAAGAATGTTTAAGACATATTTCTGCAAGTAGTTGATCTCAACTTAAAATGGTAGTATAACAACTGAAGAAACTAGGTCATGGAGATTCATGCGACTTTCGTGATTTCCTCTCTGTTGTTTAATGGATAAGTGGAGCAACAGCAATTCTGACGTCTATTCACCGGCCATATGTTTGCGGTTTGTGTGAGGCCGATGAAATCAGGCTAAGTCAAACCAACTGTGTCCCGCTTAAATATTAATCAATGGAAACAAGTGACCTATATCAACCCCTGTAGTTGGTAAGCGTAAATGTTATTGGTTTTTGATCCGACCAGGGTAGTATTATTGTAGTTAATTTGGTACGATGCAAATAAAATGACTGTTGTTGGCCTCAGTTCGATCGAGGTCCTAATTTTTCACAGTTATTTTTCTTCGGAGTAATCAAAGTTACCAAACTGCTCAATACTGATACAAATTAAATGATCGACCGTGGCGTTGGTCGATACCAGCGTGGACTGCTTGAAACATCCCCCGGGGCCAGCCAATCCCCTGGATTATTTAGTGTAGTCCATATGAGACAGTAGGAAAGATGAATAACAGGGCTCAAATGTGAAATTTCCATGTTCCCGATGTGGCCTTGTGGCTCACCTGATAGAGTGCTTGCCGCATATAGGCATGTCGTTCCTGTGACAGGTTCAAATCCAGCCAAACCCTTGTGTTTTCACAGTTGGGTCTCCTCTAAGTACATCAGTTTTAATCAAGGGTTACCCTCATAACTGTGAGCCAGGGAAATCAGAGTGACGCTTTAGTACTACTCACCAGCAAATCACTTTCACCGGAACTTTAGAATAATTTTGCGTTTGCCATAACAAACACCAGTCATCCAGTCTTCCAGTATGATATATTGGCTTTTGTTGATTTTATAGATGGCAATGCCACCAACAACGCGACCGTTTACTCTAAAAGACTTTTTATCTTTGAGTGGTCTTGCTGTTACAACGAGTCATTTGTCATCCATGGTAACCGGTAGTGTCCAAACCCGGAGCAGGCCAAGTACGAATTTCGCTTCTTCGCAGACAGGAATGACACAATGGAAAATGGATCCACCCAAATCATCACAAAATGGTGTTGAGTTCTCCAGGTGTATAATGAGGCACAGTCAATTATCTCCGGAAGTCACGTTGAGCCGAACTGGGGAAAATGTGTATGCAGCCAAACAGCTGACGGCCTTGAATATTCTGGCAAACAAACAGCTGTCACAAACCAGACCACTTTTACGTCGTTCTAACACTGTCGGGACCAGCAATATCGGAACAAGGCTTCCCAATTCAGCTTGGCAGGAATTAACCCCACACGATTTACGCGTAAAAATGTCTGGTAGTGTACAATCTTCCAGTGAGAATTACCTCAATCCGAAGGACACCAGTAGAAGAAGCTTAACAAATGCAGATGCAGTCCGATCAGTCGCTGATCGTGTAAATTCGCAACAACTGATCAAACAACTGTTAGCACAAACTGGACGAACGACAGCCAACGTGAGTTTTCGGGGTAATCAACAAACTGATCAATCTCCCACGGAACGTGTGATGCGGAAATTTGGGCATCCAAATACCTCTAGTCTTGATCGAAATACCACAGTGTACCCGAGCCATGGTCTCCTAAGGCAAAATCAGTTGACTGCGGAGGCCGTGCTTCACATGCGCAATGTTCACGCCGATCCTTATGATGCAGTCGTGAAGGGCAGGTGAGCATTGAGTCCGTTTTTACGGAACTTTCATTTGATTTAACTAATACTGAAACAACACCACAAACTAAGTCATCATTTCATTCTATTGTTCAAAGGAGTGGGATTATGATAGCCTACTCAAGAGGTTATTCGCGGACGAATGGTAGATCAGCTTTTTTTGGATAATTACTAACCATTCATGAATTCTACCGTCTACATTTTGTAGTAGTTCCCTTGTTTCATGCAACACCTAAAAGCAACTTATCCGCGGAACTGTGTATAATAAGAATATCCACGAATATCGCGTGAGTTGTTTCAATATCACTGCCTCCTACCTAATGTTATGAACTGCTGGTAACATCCTTGAGTGGTATACAATCTTCGACCAGAAGTGACAGAGTTTGGGCTCAACAACCAGACTTAGGCAAAAACGGGTCAGTGAGATGTTCGGAAAGCTGAGGGCCCACTACCTCTTTTAGCCAGGGACCGTTGAATAAGACATTAATCCGTTCGGGCAGACACACTAATTTCTTTTACCTTTAAACCACGCGTTCTATCTGTAGATTTAAAAACCAATTTTTCGTTGATTAGAACCGGGTGTTAGAAAGGGTCCATTTCTGTTGTGTAATCGGTTATAAAGATTTTATATTTTTTTAGACTACTCGGCGCAACTAGACTTTTCTCTCCAGGCTCTTTAGGGAGGAAGGCACGAGATACAACCGTCTCGACCGTTAGAGGTTATTAGTTACGCCTATTCTTGCGTCGATCCAAGGCTGGCCACAAATCCGCGTGCTTATAAAATGTGTGTACTCACGTGACGAAGGACATGACCAAACTGTCACGTCCAAATTTAAATTCTGATGCCAACTCCGATACTCCTCATCATGCTCGAGGTGATTTGTTTATGAATTGCACGGTCACATTTAGTCAGTCGGTGATAACAACACTTATTCTCTGCACGAGGAATCTGTACACTACGAAAGCTCAACTTTCATGAGTATATTTACAAAAGTAATTTTGTTTACACACGCCATCTCGATTAACATTATGTTTCGTTCCTAACTACAAACCGTTCGTGTCCCACCCAGTGAACGTAGAAAAAATGACATTCCTTCTCAGTACGCTGTGCGCAAAACGTGATGCAGCTGTTTCTTTTAAGACAGTCAAAAAAGGTTATTGTTGTGTCCCAGTAGAGACCGCAGAACGTCGATTAGCGTTAACTGAATGTTTCCAGAATTCTGACGAGGATGTTGCGTTATTCAAAATGTCAATCACTGTTCTTGGAGGATGCGATTATGTTTGATATCACATACTTTGAAAAGTGATCAGTTTCTAACTAAAATCGTGTATATGTGGTGGAGAGTCCAAAGTGAACAAGTATGATCAGAAAGTTACTTTCCACAGAATCTAGTTGAATGAGATAATCATGACGTCGTTGCTGAGATGTGAACAAGCTTCTTCCCGTCAATCTTGCAAAAACATGACACGCACGACTACAAATCAGCTTCAATTAGGAATATCCTGATGGCCATAAACTGGTACGGTCCTGTAAACTGTTAGTACGCCGGTTTTTATCAAATTTGTTGAAATCCGGTCATCAGTTATATCTAAACGCGTAGCGTGTGCCTTAGCGGATACGCGGGGAATCCACTGTGATATCGCTTATTGTATTAACTTCCAGGACATTCAATGGAAAGTGGATACCTTTCGGAAATATTCCTTTTTAGTCCAATGCTGTCCTACCCAGCCCCTATGGCCAAGGCGTGTCTTACCCATGTTTTAGATTGCATATATTTAATTGCATGTTGTGAATTCAGTAGACACACACAAAATCCAATGAGTTCCCACTGACTGGACTACCTTGAAAGCACATAAACATGTCCTTTGAGTACCTGGTAAGATCGGAAGAAGCTCAACATAAGTTGGTTTCAGTTAAACTGAAGTGACAACCTTGGTTTTATTGTGGTTTATCCGACTGTAGCTATGCAAAATGAGTATGCACTAGTGATAAACAGTAAAGCGCGTAATATACTGATCAATAGTCCAGAATATGGAAGTTACACTTTTTGCTTGAGGTCAGCAAGAAAGAAGGTGAAAGTTTCAAAAAAGCGTTAATTTGAACGTTATTACCTATGATGAAATGGATGAACCGCGTATTTTCGGAGTGTGAACTGACCACTTATTCTATGCGCTTGCCAATATCTAGCAAATTATCCCCAATTCTTAAAACAAACGTTTGTTTACGATGGAATTACTATTCTGATGGACTGTGTCTAACTTTCAGTAAGGCTTGTGTTCTGTAACCCAAGACACTCCAGAATGATTTGCTAGAACTAGATGATATGAAATTTCACGTATATTCTATCGTACAGTTTTTTCCCAAGCACGGAAACCCTTACTGAGGGCGCAGAAGTGTTTCTAGGGTTGATCGGTCTTACCTTGTGGCGAACTTTACTTCTCATTCCTTCCCATTGGCGCATGTTGTATAAGGTGCCTGAGACAAACCCACTTTGTAAAGAGACATGAGCTCACAGTTGTTGCATTTTTCACACTAGGCTCGTACTAGATATTTTGAAGTATTGTAGGCCCTGGATACGTAATGACGTTAGTTATTTGGAGTAACGCGTCCTGTCTTAACAATTACAACGATGATGGATAACATGTTTTGGTAGATAATAATAATGGCCAAAAACAATTTGTTCCGTATGATGGAAGACACGAAATATATGCCAGTGTCAAGCCATCCGTGAAACAGTATACTCAAGTACAATTCCTCTTTGTTCCGCATTATCAAGCGGTGAATAACACCAGCCACTAAGGCAAAGTTACAGCGAAATTTGTAATTCTCGACCTTATGAAACACAATTTACCATTGAAAAAATGTTTTCTTTCGGCAGAGCCGAAATACACTCTGTAACTGAGTGTAGGGTATCCCTGAGGTCCCTGGATTACACCTACCAACTATCACTTCACGAGCTTACGATTGGCGTGGATTCCGCCAAACCATACATGCACGCAAATGACACCATACATGCTTCACAAAATAGTTCGATACAGAAACACGGTTTGCTTGGTTTAAGAAACAGTTCTACGCTGTCTCAGAAATTTTGGCGGTCATTCTTCAGATTAAGCCTCTACGTAGAATGTAGGTCAGTTTTAGCATTGTATAGCGATGGATACAGCATGCTCATCACGGGCTTTATGAAATTCAATAATCTGGCATTGCAACAAAGCGTAAACAAACAAGATTTAGTCCATCAGGATCATCCTACTGTGTCTCCCGATGAAGTGGGCGCGTTTTCGTTTACAAAAGTGTTTCCTTTCTGTTCGCGCAGACGAGTTAGTGTATGGTGCGAAAAAGTTTGTAACTTGCAAACACGTCCGTTTACCAGTAATACTTCCTTTTAGACCATCTTTTCTCAGAATAAACCTGCATTCGTATTAACGGAGTATTCGTGGTTGAGTAAATTAGAAGTCTCGATCAGAGGTAATTTATTTTCCATTTATAAAATGCCAATTCTTCGAATAATGATCATGTTTGTTCTTGAATAAACAAAATATGAACCCATGGAGTAGGTCCCATTCAAGGCGGATTGATGATGCTAACTAAGTTCCTTGCTCCGGTAGCAATTGCCATGCCAACATGACTTCAGTACTCCTCATTGCTTTTGACGTTTTTGTTTAACAATAGTATGATGGAAGAGTTTGAGTTGGACCTGTCCTATCAAAAAGTACATCACCGTTTCTCGTAGGAACTCAATCATTCGGCGTAACATATCAGCTTCAGGCGGATCGTGACACGAAGTTTACCTCGTTGATCTACAACGACAGACTTTTTTGAGAAACGTTGTTAATCCGTTGCAGGAGTCATGCACTTTGTGCTCAGTTAGTCCATGCGTATGCACTAAATAAGTTTGCGTCTCTTCAGTCTGCCCTCATTTCGATTCCCCAACCCAGTAAATGTTATTGTGATCCATAAGGCGTTTATAATTCTTTCATGTAATTGAATGAAATTCCGACGTTTCATACGAGTAAATGTCATCATAGTGACACGTCTTAGCTTCTAAACTTAAATGTGTTTTGAAAGACTTACGTATACTAAAGTACGGGATAAAATTGTGAAAGCAAATAAGCATAGTAAAAATCGCAAACTATGACAGATTTGTAACTGCTGTTTATCTGTGCAAACTTTCACATTCTCTCGTTTTCTTCGCATTTTTTTCCATAGTTATATTTCCGTTGCAAATTAGACGAGACCCAGTTGAGACGCAATTGTTCCTTGGGTAGAGACAACAAAATAGCAGACAGGTACTGCGTACTGTGTTTGCTAAACAGTCTAGTTATAAGACAGCGACTATGAAAATAAATATCAGAGTGAGTACTAGAGAAATTGAAATCAACGTGATTGTTGACAGTTGGGAAATGTCTGTTTCAAATAGCTTGTTTGATTGATTGATAACAGATAACACCACCTGGAGTCTAAATTAAAACCGCGGTTAGGAATGACTATTGCTTAACTTCATCAGTGCAGAAAGAAGTATGTTGCGATATGTTAACATTTCGTTTACTCTCATCAGTCGCAAACGTAAAACATGCGAGTTATATATGACACAAATAGAGATAGACAGGGTATGGACACGCATACAGTCACACCACGTGTTGTCATCACCACCACGGCAACCCTATGGGTTGCTTCAACCACTTTTGTGCACATAGCGCCGGCTGGTGAGTTCTGATCAACATAGCTTCCCTCGTTACTTTTTAGATGAGACCCAATTGTGAAAAGTCAGGGCTTCGGCTGGATTCGAACCAGCGACAGAAACACCATGCCCAAACGCGGCAAGCGCTCTACCAGCTGGGCTACGAAGTGACAAAAAGTAGCTTGAAAACTTCACATTTGGACTCGGTTACCCACCCGTCCCACTGTCTCATATGGAATCCACCAAATGATCCAGGAGAGTCGACTGCCTCGGCAGGATTTCTCGAACAGTTCAAGCTGGAAATCACTGAAATACAACACAGCATCTGTAAAGACCAGTAGCTTCGGGCCCGAATACGTAACAGTATATTGAATGGCCTAAGTGAATCAACTTGATGACCTGCTGTCATGATATGTCTAGCAGCCGATAATGCGGGGTTTTAAGTACCGGATTGTTGTATCGTGAATTGTCTTTAACCAGTTCGGGACGTGTTCTGCACTCGCTGAGATAGCTGTCGATCTGTTCTGCCTATGTAAACGTCACCGCAACTGCAAGTGAACTGGTAGGCTAGATGAGAAAAAATAGTCAGATAAACTGTGTTCGCGATTGTGTAGAACTGGTCTTTCGTTGGCTTTGGACCAACCGTAATTGGGCAGCAGCATACGTATGGGATACGGCCGACTTCAATTTGTCTGATATCATTCGCCAGATGATCCCGTTTGAATTGCAGAAGCAAAATATATCCTTCTTTTAAATCGTTAGAACTGACTCATTGCACTCGTTCATCATACTTTGAATGTCTATGAACCTTTCAGCATATCCGTTTGCCAGTGACGTTTGTTTAGTAGCCCTTCTTCTGTCTACAGCTTATCAGGGGTGCAAATACGCCCGGCCCTATGAAACAGAATTTTGATAAAACCCCGCTTGTATGCTATCGGGGCAAAGCTGGAGAACTGAAGATATTGTCCGTTCCCATGTTGCTTACGATGGACCGATCTTTGTAATGTCCCATCCTGAAGCCTGGTGATGAGTACGTCTGAGAAAGCCAGACTATTATTTGGGTCGGTTTTGTGAGACAATGATGAGCACAGGTGAATAGAATTAACCAGGTTAGAAACGACTCAAAATGATCAGTATCCTCAAAAGCAAAATATCACCGACATAACGCTTGCACAATAAGGTAGTGACAATATTAACTAGAACGTCTTCCGATCACTTCATGGCTAAGTGGACTACCTATAGCCCAGCCGTATTTATGTCTGTAAGAAAGTCCTTCAAAATTAAAGCTGCTGTTTTCTGTTCACAGAAAGATGGGATCCGTAAGATATTCAAACGTATCGCGTACACCATTGTTCTGGTTTGAAATAAAATCATATAGATCTCGACCGTCTCGCGAAGAGGAAAGTTCTTAAAAAGAGAAACAACGCCAGTTAAATATGCAGCTTGAGAACTCACGGACGTGCGTTCTGTTGTTTCTGTTGGTTCAAACGAGGGGATAATATTTTGTGAATGGGGTCCAGAGTTCCAATCAGCCATCGCGCAACATTGTGGTCTGCCGAATTGTTCATACACAGGATCGGTCGCAGAGGAGCTCCATTATTATATATTTTCGGTGTACGTGTCATTGCTGGTTCCCGTGCCACTTAGGCTTCATGTGCCTATATTGATTTTCAGATATATGGCCGTGCATCAGCAGTATCTGAAGTTGCCTCGCTATTTGCTTTTCCAGCAGTATGTTATTTTCTGTCGTTTTATCTTAAACTTTCGTTGGTCATCCAAAATGGTATTCATTTTCATCATATAATCGTCCTTGCTCATGACGACAACACCAGAACCTTTATCCGGCTTTAAAAACACCAAGTGTCGCATTTCTCTCAATTCTTTCATGGCTTGATAGTGCTCCTGTTTGAGAAAACATTATTGACGAGTAGATGCTGGTCAAATTTGACTTGGAATATCTACCAATTTTGCTCTGAAACAGCCCGTTTCATAAGAAGGCGTGAGAGACAGATCCTTCAAATGATCGTACATATACTCGAAATGAACTTTACCTAATAATTTTGTTAACGTTTTTCGGTGATATTTCGAACTTCACTCCGAACTGCGCTTGTGTGAGCTGAGTTGACGAGAGGTTGTGTACAGGTGTTGTGCACAGGTGTTGGCTGATCGTGAGAGGGAGCTTCGTAGGGGCGGAAGAGTTATGGCCTTGGTGCTGTAAACGGCTTCTCCAGAAAAATTGACAAAGTTGATACGGCAGACCACTGACAATCTGTTGAGGGTTTCAGCAAAACGGTGGTGGGTTTCTACAAAGCTGTTTATTTCATCTCAAGCAGCATCGATGTACGAACTCGTCAACCTCCCGTGATTAACTTTCTTCCTCGGTAATTTCTCCTCAGATAATAACTTGATAAACCAGACCAAATTTACTCCTCATGGAAATCAATAGGCGTCCGTTCCACTACCATCTTCGAACATAACTACAGCATCGTAACACTAACCGGCGCTATTTGCACAAAAGTGATTGAAACAGTCCATACGGTTGCCGTGATGTTGATGACAACACGTGGTGTGACTGTATGCGTGTCCATACCCTGTCTATCTTTATTTGCATGTCATATATAACGCGCATGTTTTACGTCTGTGACTGATGAGAGTGAATGAAATGTTGACGTATCGCAACATGTCTTTTTTCTGTCATGATGAAGTCGTTAAGGGGCACCCCGTGTTTCAAGTACTGCTAAAATTTTAGC
>LOND01000011.1:346018-379165 GCA_014220965.1 Paragonimus kellicotti
CGTATCGCAACATGTCTTTTTTCTGTCATGATGAAGTCGTTAAGGGGCACCCCGTGTTTCAAGTACTGCTAAACTTTTAGCGTCTTGCACGACGTGTTAAATGTTTAACCGCTCACTATGCTCTAATTATCTCGGTGATCAAACAGGAAAGCAAGATTGAACAAAACCATTAGAGCACGAAAACTGGTAGATGCAAGCATTTCGTATTGACTCGGTTGTCATGTACTCGCCGTCAACTATTTTATTCGACCGCTATTTTCTAAGTTCATTGCTTAAAGACTGATAGCCACTCTTGATGCTGTAAGCTATTGCATGCAAATAAAGCGCAGATCTATCACGCGAAACTAACCTACACATTCTATCATTAAAAGCTGAAGTACCGCGTACTTCAGTGCATGGGGATGACGTTCTTTCTTAGCCGCACAGCCGATTAATTTTTGCAATATTCTTTCAGGCTGTTTATCTTAGTGTTGAAGATCTATCATAAGATCTCTTATTTGTGCCTATCTCGCACTACTTCCTTTAAGCGCTCCCTTGGGTTCGTTTACCTCGCCGATTATCAGACGCGCACGACTACGGCGTGAATACACCATCGACGGTGGGACTGGGTCAGTTTTGCAGACACCGCAATCCACGGCTTGTGTTGGTCCTATACAACAAGGCCAGCTACCAGAAAAGAACGGAAAATCAATTAAAGAGCCAGGTTTCAAACTCCCCAGTTCTGACCAACATACCAGCCAGTCACTTATGAGAGAATCGGTTGACGATCGAGCACCGGAAGAGTTGTACTTCACCTCCGAACGTTTCCAGGGTAAGCAAATTTATATCCTTTCAATTGGCAATATTATCAATTTCTGCTCAGTTGTTAAATGGATATGGCCAGTTGAATATTATTGACAGATAACCTCACCAGCATACTCCATAAGGTAGGGGCTCTCCGACTTGTTTAGAGTCATCCGTCGTTGTGGGCTGAAACTGAACTCATGGAGCTGTTTAATAGCAGGTGATTTACTCCGAGACTTTATAAATTAACTCATCTTCTCCGAGAAGTGATCAGGCAAACTGAGTGCAGCTCATATGAGAATGAGACTTGAAGTTTGCTAATCTGAGATCAGTGGAAGATTGATAAACACGGCTGCCTACTTACCTTTCTTAGTTGTTACGCCGCCGGGTTTGGCATTAATCGAACTATGACCAAAAGAAAGCGCCACAGCTAAACTTACTTACTTTCCTGCGGTCCATGTGACTGCAACCTCCTGATCCAGTGAACAATTGCCTAGACCACAATCTGCTGTTTATTCACGAGTTATGGTTCCGATTCTCCGACATGCGCAGTTCTGATGAAACCCAAACAAGTTGAAACAGTTGTCCACCACCTTGGTGTTGATTACTGGGACCGACTGTTTGCAAAAGGGCTTTCCAAGAAGGCGTGGACGCATTTTAGCTTACGACCGTGAAAAGCACACACACTACTGACGAGATCTAAGACGAGCGAACCTCGAGTGTATTAGCTCTTTTCATAAAATCATGACTGTAATGTTTATTGGAATGCGAAGACTGAAAACAGTTGGCAATAGTGTTCCGCTTAACCCAACAAAAACCTTTATTACTTACTTGTAAATTAGCTCCCCACTAAATACATATAAAGAAGTCTATGCATAAGTATATATCAGAGTTGAGTTGGTGAGCACAGTCACTGAAACAAAGCTGACAAAAAGCAGAAATGCTAATGAACTTTTAAAATCTCTTAAAATGTAGGTCAATTTTCCAGCCTGCATTATTTTGACAACCAATTTGATCGCGGAAAAAAAGCACTGTTTAGACCTGAGTAGGAAGTCGTTTACAATCCAAGGATCGGGACCGCTATCCCATGAATTAATATCGTAAACCGATCCCCTGACTTTTAGCTTCAATATTTCTCATCGGATGCAAGACGCGATGAGTTATCATTAACCTAGTGTATCCGAACCATAAAAACCCAGACAGCTAAGCCAACAGTCTTGCAGACGTGTCAAAATTACTATATTTCCGGATTCATTAAATTCGCCGAAAATGTCTGTGTTAGCGGAAATAAATATTGCTCATATATATCTATACTTCCGTTGAAGTATTAGGACTTGTTTTGGTAAAATGTAAAGTGACCATACTAAAACAGATTATCAAAATTAACAACTGCAATTCTGGAAATTTTAAAAAAGGAATTATCTGAAATGAGAACGTAGGCTCAACCACATACTACCAGACTTTGCAAACACACCTCAAGCTTGCAATGACAAGAATTCAACTTCATTATATTTGAATGTTTTTGTTGGCCAAGCTCTTTTGGTTGTTGGTTTGATGTTTGGAACGTCTTCACGAAACGTGCACCGACTGGAGACTTTGCAATAGCAAGATCGGGATTGTCCAATTAAGAAAACATATTAGTGAATAGCATCACAGCCAATACGTGCTTCAATCTAGCCTGTGAAATCCTATGTTGACAGTGAACCTAGAAAAATATATTTCAGAATAGAGGCATATTAAGAAGCGTTATACACCGTTCTTTCGGGGAAAGACTGTTGACATCGTCTGTTGCGTCATCATACGCACCAACCACTTGGGCATACGTTCAGCCGTTCATTGTCGTAGGCATCGGTCTGTTCTGCCTATGTAGACCGAGTAAACCGAAATCCTACCTCACCCACAAAAAGGCATATCATATAAACGTGTCACGTTGTTGACCTTGTCAATACATTTGACGTGTTATTGCGTATCTAGAGTTTGAAAGTTCTCGCGTTAATCAGTAGTTGCATAAACTGTATAAACAGGTGACCCACACAATTGCCTACCCTGGAACTGATAATAGTCCTGCTTTTATGCGGGGCCCAATGGTTGACCGTTTCTACTGTTGTTGCTAGTTAAACGTCCTATATATTTTGATGTTTTACCTTCACGAATGACGAGAGTAAACGAAGTGCTGACATCTTGCAATCTATATTTTCTTTCGCTTTTGGTGTACTGATCCGATGGAATGCAGTTTTGTTTTATATACATATATATATATCATTTTTTTATATGCCGATAAAATACAACAACAAAAACAGCACGTTGGGAGAGGTGCACAGGCGTGAATTGTAAGCGTCTTGAGAAATTCATCGCGTGAAATCGGAACTTCGGCTGTCGAGTTGATAATCGGATGCGCATCCAAATTACCCATTTAGAGTGCTATTGGACACGCAATATGTCGCAATCAATCACACGAATGACTTTACTCGTGAGTTTGTTGATTGATCTCCCATGATCAGACTCCTTAAATTTGTGTGACAGCTCTGTTTTATGCTGTAAGATGTGGCCTGGCTTGAGCAGAAATACTTCCAGTTCTCCTTACGACCGGAGATATTTTCTCTTAACTGAGTTTCGTTCATAGTTTGGGGCCTTGTTCTTTCACCGCAAACAGAAGTTACGGACTAGTTCACATAACTAGAAAATGGGTCTTGTAAATCGAGTGCCACCCACATCCGTTCGCAGATTTTACATTCGGATAAACTTTCTCTCCAGCTCATTCTGAATGGAAATGTTGATCTTAGCGGAACTCGTCAAAGACTGCAAATCCTGCAGAATGAAATTTATACTGCGGTACTATTGGTTGCGAAGGTGGCGTGTTTATCGTCGTTACATCATAATAAGCTTGACCAAGTAGTCATTTTAAAATTTTCAACCATAGTATGTTGTGAACGGTGTTCAGATCGTTGCCTATTTCGAGGGGATGAATCACATCCGTATTGTTTATCCAGCTGAATCCACTATGATCAGTACTTCCAAGTTGGGTTGAAGCACCTGGCCTCATGGAACCAACTGAAGAGAGTACAGCCAGCGAACTTGCGGAAAGCTTTTAGCGGGTCAGTGAACTGTTGGTTTTTCTACATATTTCGAACTATTGCATTTCATTCAAGACGGTTAAGTCCCCGGTTCTGTTCTACCCTCTGGCAAAGTCAGCGCTTCTCTCACTTTGGTTAAGCCGGCTTATCAACTGTTTCGGTTGGTTCCGCAGTTTTTCGTTAGTCAGCACTTCTGTTTTTCGTTTTGTTATGATTGATTGCCCTCGTTGTGACAGTTTAAAGGTTCTATTCCATCTGAAGACTCCTTCCCTTCTCACGTCATGTTACACGTAAAGTTGATCTGCCTTTTGAAAAAACTAGTCGATTTCAAGCAATCACACTGGAAAGCCATTAGACGCGATCCCACGGGGTTCACTCAAGAATCCTTTGCGTACACCTATACTGCATAGCGCAATACGGTGGTGTTCTGTGCGGTTCACTTGTTTGTTCGTTCGTGTGCATTTTTGTAAGTCTATGGATGTTTGTCTCCAGAAGCGAAAATGTACGCACTGTTTATCCAAATCTTAATGTGGGCGATGCACTTTCCCGAATTCTTCCACGTGAATCATTCTGTTTCGGGCAGTCCACCTGAGAGTAATAAACAAATTCAGTATCCACAGTGCACTAGTGCTTCAAGAGGGGCAAGCCGTTCAATTTGCTAATAGACGATAGACGTGGTCTGGATTGTCACTGTGATCTGACCAATCAAAGACACCTTATAACAGGAGGCAAAGGACCAACAAATTTTGCAAAAAATTCACCCACTCTCAATACGTCCCCAAATGCATCCCATCAGATCATAAGCCTTTTATCTCAGACAAAAAAGTGGGACCTTACCTGCAATGAATCTGTTACGTCACATATATGTGTATGTGGACATAACTAATACATCACGGTCGTCAACAAAGGCCCTACTTGAAGTTATTGTCACTCAACTAATTTCAGTCCATTGCCCCCGTACGAACATGTTTTGACCAAACATTCACTGCTAGGTAAAAATAATCTTTGAAGTTATTTTACTAATATTTCGACAGTTTTGTTTGCTTGAAACACTGGGTTCCCTCTGACAGTTTCACCAGAACGAAAGTAATATACACGTTGCAATATATTAGCGGTAGGTTTGAAATCAGTTGGTTACATACGACAAACAAATACAGATAGGGTGACGACACGCGTACATTCACGCCGTTTATTTTCGTCAACATCACAGAAACCCAGTGGATTCCTTCAACCATTCTTGAGCGCAAAACACCGGTTGGGAAACCCTGGTCGATTTGGCTTCGCTAACAGATAATGGCCTCGAACCCGGAATACGTAACAGTATATTGAATGGCCTAAGTGAATCAACTTGATGACCTGCTGTCATGATATGTCTAGCAGCCGATAATGCGGGGTTTTAAGTACCGGATTGTTGTATCGTGAATTGTCTTAACTAGTTCGGGACGTGTTCTCTTAATTACTGAAATAGCTGTCGATCTGTTCTGTTTATGTAAACGTCGCTGCAGCTGCAGGTGAACTGGTAGGCTAGATGAGAAAAAATAGTCAGATAAACTGTGTTCGCGATTGTGTAGAACTGGTCTTTCGTTGGCTTTGGACCAACCGTAATTGGGCAGCAGCATACGTATGGGATACGGCCGACTTCAATTTGTCTGATATCATTCGCCAGATGATCCCGTTTGAATTGCAGAAGCAAAATATATCCTTCTTTTAAATCGTTAGAACTGACTCATTGCACTCGTTCATCATACTTTGAATGTCTATGAACCTTTCAGCATATCCGTTTGCCAGTGACGTTTGTTTAGTAGCCCTTCTTCTGTCTACAGCTTATCAGGGGTGCAAATACGCCCGGCCCTATGAAACAGAATTTTGATAAAACCCCGCTTGTATGCTATCGGGGCAAAGCTGGAGAACTGAAGATATTGTCCGTTCCCATGTTGCTTACGATGGACCGATCTTTGTAATGTCCCATCCTGAAGCCTGGTGATGAGTACGTCTGAGAAAGCCAGACTATTATTTGGGTCGGTTTTGTGAGACAATGATGAGCACAGGTGAATAGAATTAACCAGGTTAGAAACGACTCAAAATGATCAGTATCCTCAAAAGCAAAATATCACCGACATAACGCTTGCACAATAAGGTAGTGACAATATTAACTAGAACGTCTTTCGGTCACTCCGTGGAAGATTCCATCTGATTTGTTGCATGTCGGAACACCCATTGTTATTCAGGCTATCTGTATACAAGAAAACCTTTTAACATCAAACCCGATGTTTTCTGTGCACATTGAAACCACATCCTTGAAGCATCCAAGTGGAATTGCTTTATCGATATTGACATATTTTCTATATATCTTCCTTCCTCTCCGATGAAATTTTATCTACTATGGAGGCTGCTTAATCAGAAAATTGGTTAATTTGCGCACTAAAAGAACTGACACGAATCGCCTGGTACTGATAAACCATCTACGTTGCTAACGTAAACTACGGTGAATTAGCCAACCCCAAACTTACTGAATCAAGCCAAAAACAATCAGGTTTTCCAATTTGTGTACGGCACACGTTAATGAAATTTGACTTTACAATGCCAACTTCTATTTTTTGTTTACAGAGGTGGTCTCTTGCGATTCTTAGCCGTAGAACGCATGAAACTGTTAACATGCTGTGTTAACTTGCTTATTAACAGACAGGTAAATAAAACAAAGTTACACTGTGATGCCTACGTTTTCTGGAAAAAAGATTAGCTGAAAAAAATTACAATAAAATTACCGTGGCTTTTACTCCCTGTAGCTTGCAATTTAGTTCATTGAATCCTCGTTTATCATGTTGATACGATTCAGTTCACCAAAATGCAGTGAAGATTATCTATTCATTGACATTAGCGTTTCTTTTAAAACGCATTTATATGGGCAGACTGATCGAAGGCTGCGTCTATACTGCAAAGATGAAGACCAACTTAAGAAGTATTTTGGTTCGCAAACTCTGGCAGTCGGAGTTTTGTTCGTTTGCGTTTACCTGCCCGTATGACTGCTATTTCATGTTACACACGTCCTCTGTTTTACACATGCAAAATAGCTTGCTGAAACAGTTGGCTGACCCTTAAAATGGATTTACTCAGTTCCTGTTCGACAACCTGATCATCATCATATTTGGAATCATGTACCACGACCGGTGCTGGGTAGTCGCCTTAGATTACGTGATTGAATGTGGCTTGGACAACACCCACTTTGTTATGGTGTCAAGGTTCTGCTGGTGTATAGCAGTGTGGTAGGCATTCTGACCTTAAAACCCGTTAGCCCAATTTCCCTTTCATTCTAAGCGTCTTCTAGGCGTTCCTTTCTAGTGGTCCGAAGGTGAATTAACGTTCGGCATGCGAGTTCGTGCTTTTTGGGGACAGGTCGCTGGAGAAATGAATATGTAGGTCACATATTCTTCAGCGATTATCTGAAATTTCATTACTGATGCGGATCTCATGCAGGGATGCAGCAACTTGCCCATAGGTGGCTGCAGAAAAGAAAGCGTAAAGGTTTACTGAACCTACAACCGTTCAACGCAGTAAAAACTGACAATTAAACGCAACCGTACTTCTTCGTAAGATAATGCAATGCTGTCACCTGCAAACAATATCGTGCAAATGTATATACACACATAATCCGCGCGCTATATATGTTATGTATATATTTAACCTTATCTCGTGCTGCATGGTACCTCTTCCACATAATCTAACTAAAATTTGCAACCATATTCTGAGACTCGGCGCACGTACATTCTTGGAGTAATCACTAACATCAAGGTTCATTCCCGGTAAGATTCTAAGGGTTTACTGAAAAGTTACTGAACAACAATGTGCAACTTTGATCGCATCCATCAGCACAGATAACGCGAAGTGCAAGTCGATGTTTTTTGTAAGAGTAGGTATGCGTTCTTACCACAGTTCAGATTATCCTTTGTTGATTCCAATTCCACTTTAAGCAGTCCATAAATATATTTTGGTGGGTTTTGAGTGAATAGAATTTTTAAAACTTTTCGTAGTTACTTTAACACACTTAGACAGAGAAAGCGAATGTATGACGACGTTGGTATGAAAGGAGTGCAGAAGATTAAGGCAAATAAACAGGAACGGATTCAGATTCACCTTTAATTATAGTGAAATATTGCGTCTGGACATCTGAACATCAATATAGATAGCTTACAGCAAAGTTTATACCCGACATTCGACACTTATCTGCATTACTCAGGAAGACAGTTGGCTTTTCATGGTTCACTACAACGTAGTTTTCTGACTGTTTAACCGTTCGGAACGCTGGATTCCCTTTAATTACTTGGTCTGATCGGAGCGACTAAATATATTCAGAGTATCTACGTTGTTGCATGAAGCACACTATCGTTCACTTCCACCCTGGCGCTGGTACCGTACGTGAGAGGCAACCTTTACGGTGTTCTTCGTCACCGTATGTTTATTCCCTCATCTCTTATTGACTCGTAGGTTAGGTTGAAAAAGCTACAGAACGGTCACCAGGAGGACTTTGTGAAAGTTTGAAGAGCCTATTTCTAGCGCTATTTTTTCACATCTGACTGACACTGATCATCAAGTAAAACTGAAAGATTTATTCCAATCTGTTAACAGGGTTTTGTAATCTCATTCCAGAGGTGTCATGGTGTGACTGCTATTAGCGGTATAACTGGTGCCATCAAACACTGAAACTATCGTCTGTATATGCAGAAGAATTTCACACAAACCCTCTACCTCCGACTCAGTCAACCGCATGTCAGAACAAGTCCAAGCGTGCTCAACCCACCTAACACCGGGTAGCAAGCGTCTCGAGGCAAGCAAGTATACCACTCCCACAGATTCACTAACACCCCTACTCCACCTAAGCAAATTTTGATCTGTCTCTTTTTAACTATATGTGATAATATGTGTAGCTTAGTCCTACGTTTTCGCGTAGTTCACACGCATCTAGTGTAATTGTAAAATTCTGATGAGAGTTACTGAAACAGCAGTTACTACAAATGATTTCTGACTAGTGTGATGGGAATATGAACAAAGTATAAAGACCCATTAACATTGCTGAAACACTGGATCATTTTAACCAGTTTATCGAAGCTGAGATGATACACGTCATATATTTATTCTTGCTCGGTCGTATCAGTCGCAAATGTAAAACCTAATGAGCATGTAGATCAGACATATGGGAGCCAAGTGACCAGAGACGAGTACACTCACACTGTGTATAACGTGATTTGGACGACAGCAGCCCGATTGGTTGTCTTAGCCGCATTTGTACACACGACGCCAGTTGATAAGAAAGGATAATAATTGCTTTCGTATGTGCCGACGACTTCAGGCTCGAAACACGCAACAGTATCTTGAATGAGCTAATTAGATCAACTTGGTGACCTGTTGCCACGATGTGTTCAGCAATGGTTGACGTGGAGTTTCGAGCAAAAGGTTCAATAAATTGAGGTCATTGTTTCGTCGCTTGTTTCAACCACTTCTGAATGTTCTTTTCTCGTCATCATCTTGAGCAAGGTACAGTATCAGTCAATTGTCTTCCTTATCCAGAATTCCAGATGTCTGCTTGCTGTGACAAAAGTTGTTTTCAAAAGCAAAGCAACCTTTTCCCGTAACAAATTTGAACAGAGAAGTCAGAAACAGTTTTTGCACAATGTATCTCTCGAGCACATTTCGCTGCATCTCATCAGGTACATACTGCAGTCTATGGGTTTATATAGCAAAGTTCAATGGGCATTGTGAAGCTAAACAACAAAATCAACAACCACAAACACACACACACACCGTACACATCACGGCAATCTGGTATTGACGACAAGTCTTTCTGTACGCAAAAGGTGGCTCCATTTGCTAATTGCTACCGCCTCCGCGAACCGAAGAAGCCTTCGATTTTTTGTTGCGTAACGTATCCGAAACGCCTTCTCCAGGTTCAATTTGGGTCGACAAGTCAACAAGTGTCGGGCGATCGATGACGCTGGTTCTTTGTGACTTGTCACATTCTGACTTGAGCCCGTTATCTTTATCATGAGCGTTTTGCGAACCCAAACTGGAATGTGTTCGTTGACCCGATTACGTAACTGCCGCTCCGTCCTGCCTATGTAAGTGGCCCGGCACTCACACGAGAATTCATAGATGATGTAAGATTTGGCGTTGAGCGGTAGCGGTGTTTTCAGAGGTGGTGTTGGGATTCGGGTGGTGGTGAACAGCATGACCAGTTGGGCTGCATGGAACGTGCGTCCGATAGCCCCTGTGAGACGGGTTTTTAACAGAATGGCAACGTCATCATCCTTGTATGGCAAGCGGAGGTAGACATTTAGTTTAAGCTGTTGAACACATCGCGGCGGCCGGCTTTTGTTTGCTGAATTTCTCAACAAATGCCGATGGATAGCCATTTTCTTTGAGCGTGGTTCTCAACAATGACAACTCTTTGGCCAATGTTTCTCTTGAACAGATTCTTCTTGCGCGATAGAACAAGGTTCTCACCAGACCCCGCTTGTACTGGATCGGCACAAAACTGTGAAAGTTCAGGTACTGTCCAGTCCAAGTGTGTTTCCGGTAGACGGACCGCAGTAAGCAACCGTTGTTCTGGCGCTTCATGAGAATATCCAAAAACGCCAAGGTTTCATCCTGCTCGTGCTCAATGGTGAAGCTTATTTTGGAATTCAGCTTGTTCATTGAATCGAGCATACTCGTTGCCATCTCCTTGGTATCGGTAACTATCAACACATCATCAACATAACGCCGGTAGAAATGAGCCTGACTGATAACAGCGTCTGCGTTCTGCTCCAGATGGGCAACGAAAATATCGGCTAGTATCGGACCGAGTGGACTGCCCATAGCAACACCATCGATTTGTGTATAGCCAGTTCCCTGGAAGTAGAACTTTACGTTCGCTGTGCATAGTAGGAGAAGGCGTTCTAGCTCAGACGTAGGCAATCCTATGTTCAATTGATGTGAGTCAATATACTGACAAATTATATTGACCGTCTGCATCAGAGGAACATTTGTGAACAAAGAGGCGATGTCCAAACTGGCCATATGTTTGTTGCTGCAGTCCAAACCATCGAGTAAATCGATTAGTTCAAAACTATCTCTCACAGTTTTCCGAACCATCGATTGCCTTACGGGTTGAAGAAGTTGGGCTAGCCACTGTGCCAACTTGTGTTGTGGTGAATTGGACATGGATAGTATTGGCCTGAGTGGTACACCAACCTTGTGAAGTTTGGGTAAGCCATACAGTTGAGGAGTATGTGATCCTCTAGGTATAATTGACTTTGCCGTTGACTGATCAATGAAGTGTCCTTCCAGCAGTGCTTGCACTTCCTTGTTAATGCGTCGTTCAATTTCAGTAACATTGTCTGCTGAGGTATCCTGACGGAATTTGGTTGTCATTTAATAATGGCTGCATTCGTGATATATAGTCAGCCTTATCCATGACCACAACGCCGGAGCCTTTGTCTGGTTGTAGGATTATCAAGTTTTCATTGGTTCGTAGCTCAGAAAGGGCATCAATATGTTTCGGAGTCAGGATTGTGCTCTGCTTGGAGGACGTTACTCTGTATTGGTGCTCGAGGTCGACTAGCCTGGCTTTAAACCAACTGCGGGCGTCTTCTGATACCGGACTGAGTTGTGAGAGTTGGTCAAACAGAAGCTCGAACTGGGCCTGTGACTCGATGCTGTTGTTCTTCTTTGGGGGTATACAAAATTTGAGACCACAAGATAGAGCTTCCAATTGAGTGCTGTTGAGTTGAATTGACGACAGGTTGGTCACATACCTAGCCGGATTTTCAGGAAATACTGAGTCTATCAGATTGTGTCTCAGTGACCTCTGTAGATTGCTGAGTAGATTGATTCTCGCCTGCTTAACTTTTTCACTACAAAAGTTGATGAACTTGATACTGCAGATAAGGCTGAGTTTCTCAAAAATCCACCGGTTGGAATTGTACAATCTGGTTAGCTTGTTCAGTTGATCTGTGGTACTTTCCATGTAACATTTTGTCAGACGACGTAAGTTAGAAACCGTGGGTCGAATTTTGTCATGTCGGAGACGTTTGTGATAATATAGCGGATAGGAATTCAGTTGAAGACATTGACCATAGAATGACAATCTAACGCGCTGGGTAGCGATTTTGCATTTTAACTTCACGATACCATCGAGCTGCTTCACCACAGATGTTGGGAGCCGAGTTTTCAGAAAAGCAAAGCAACCTTTTCCCGTAACAAATTTGAACAGAGAAGTTGCTTAGCTTCACAAGACCCATTGAACTTTGCTATATAAACCCATAGACTGCAGTATGTACCTGATGAGATGCAGCGAAATGTGCTCGAGAGATACATTGTGCAAAAAACTGTTTCTGACTTCTCTGTTCAATAGTTGTTTTGTTCTGCCTACGCAAAAGTCACTGCAGTAGCAAGTACACAGATTGGGAGACAAACTAGTCGGGTAACCCGCGTTCGTGATTAGGGAAAACTGGTCCTCTAATTGTTTGAATTAAAAGCCACGACTTAGCTGCATGCGTTCGGTATACGTGACACTCTAATCTGTGCATGAGATCGTTCTCCAGATAATGGTGACAGTGATCTTCAGTATTGTTTTTCACGTATGATCGATGTAACGTGACATTTTTAATCCATTATTGGGTAAATCTACAATTAATAAACTGTTGCTCGATTGAATTTCGTGGGATAAAACGGTTGTTCTGGTAGTTGAAAATAAAACCGAGATAATCAGTATATGTCACAAGTAAACACTAACAGCGTCTCATTTGTACAATAGAGCGTTGGCAATGTCATCAGATATTTGTTACTCAGTCGTTCTTAAGAAGGTGTTTCTCTATGTTTCGACTAACAGACTATCCTTGGCTATATGTCTTTACGAAAGTCCTTCAAAATTGAATCGAAGGTTTTTGGCGCATGATAAAGTGATAAAATTAAGATGTTCAGGTTAGACATTAATCGCAGTTCCGATTAGAAATATGATCACGTAAGCTTTTATCTAACCCTCGTATAAACATTCACGAAGTTATCACCATCATCCAAGAAATCCACTACTCCTACACTCAACAAATCGTAATATCAAATTTCTGAATGGTCAAAAAGTCGCCCAAAAATTATGGAATAAAGTTTCGCGGATGGGGTCCAAGATGTCCACTAAATAGCGAGCAACTCCGCGGTAAGCCGAACTTTTAAGGTAGAAGTGCTGTCGTAGTGATGCGCTTTCAATTTTCTATTTATGGAACACATCGATTGGGAGGTATTTTTGTGTGGACTGAATTCAGCTGTTTAAATATGTTTTGCATGTATGGTTATGTAATATACGTGAGATGTCTTTCAACCCACCCTTCAAACAATATTATTTTTAGTTCTTTTGTCCACTTTACATTTTCGTCGGTCTCTCAAAGTGGTGTTTATCTTCTTCAGACACTCCTCCTAGGTTATAAAGACAAGACCGAAGGATTTATCCACCGCGCATTTCTCTGAGTTCTCTCAAGGTTCCATAGTGTTCATACTGTTACCTCAGACACCAATTCAGCAATTTTAGATACACTCGTTACTAGGGGATCCGATGGTATTTTACGGCGTTTCGTCTATTATCCAATAACTACCTTAACTTGTCCATTTCGACCCCGATCGCCTACAAATTTGGCTTTTTCAGAACCTCGATTTATATAACTAGGCGTGATTGCCTCTCCTGAGGCTGTTGGCGTCGCATAAGATATCAAGGACAGATTTAATAGCTAACAGTTATTTTGGAGGTCTGACTGAGGATGACAGCAAGAAGAACAATGAAAAAGGACTGGTTCAGATGAAGCTGCGATTCGCCGGGGACTACTTTGTAAACGATACGCAGTACAAACTATCGTCTGTCCTAGCTCGCAACATTTCAGCTGTTCAAGTGTTCCATCTACATACTACATTCCATTCTACATTACCGCATGCCCAGTTCGTCTAGTTTTTTTCTTCTACTACAAGCGTCAGTTCAATTGCATCTGCAGTAAACTATACATAGCAGAACAGAAAGTTAATTATTTAACCGAGTAGCCGCAGACTATCCGAAATAAATGAAATACCTAATGCTGCAGCACCCCTAGATTGACGAGCCAGGTGCTCGGACCTCCAGGTCACCGATCGTTAAACAAATCTTGACTTAGGTGGTCGAGTTAAGGCACCGGTGCACATTCGGAACATGGAATCAATGGCTTTGGACGAGGCTATGCTAATTCACACTTACTAGTCGACACTGTGTGCGCAAGTATGGTTGAGGCAGCCTATCAGGTTCGATTTGATTTTGTTCTTATTACCTAATACTTGCCACCCCATTAAGCGTACACTCACGATTTGTTTACACAGGTCTGGTGTGCGTATTCTTCACGTTTCACTTTTGGACGGACGAAAGTGAACAAAACTTCAACTTGTCTCAACGTAACTCCTGCTTCTTCAGATGATAATTTAAATCAATTTAACCCGTAACCAAAACCAAAATAACGCGTATCTACCGGGTTTAGGTAGTACTCTTGACAGATCAACCCAGAGAGACATAGATTTATATAAACACCATTTTCATCTAATTCCATTGTTCGTTTGTTGCCTAAGTCAATCAAAACCCACCTGCAGACATTTTACTGAAATAACAGTTTATCACACTGGAAGTCAATCTTATTTTTCACTAACAATTCGTTATGATATCATTTTTCATTTTATCCGCTGAATTTCATTTGTGGTGAACCTTAGGTCGCACTCTTGTACAGTGGCTGTCACACCAGCTGGCGAGGACGGGGAACGTGTGGAGTTACAACCTCATTTCTTTGGTGGCCCACATTTGTACATGTCTTCTACGTTTGGGTGTGCTTCAGCTGGACAGTCCCAACGCACATCCGAGCATTCTGCTCAGTCGACCAGCAGAATTAAACCGTACTCCATTCGGCCTGTCCAGTTCGCTGCCTTCGGATAATACGTTTGGTTCGAGAGATCATTGCTATTCGCTTGCACCGAGACCAGACAACATTCAAAATCCTGTGGAGAAGTTTGACGTAAGTTGTCTGTGTGTCCATACTAACTTCAAAATAGTCTACCTTCTTTTTGTTATAGTTAAAATCCTGATAACTAGGCCACTTCTATGCTGTCCAGAACGAACAGGTGTCACGTAGCCTGATCTGTTCACCGGCCCATTTGTTCTGGAGTATTTCTGGCTACTGATGATTAAGTACAAGTTTGTCACTAGTTTGCTTGCAAACATTCCATCTACTGATTCAACTTGAAGGAAAACACTGTAGAAAGCGTTCAGTCCTGATCGTCAGATACGCAGTGGGTACTGCAGCGGGTGTACTATTGTCCACCTTTTTACTAGGCTGTTCTCATGAAGCTCAAGTGGTATTCACACGTCAGTAGAAAAATCATGATGACAAATGCACCTTGGGGAATGTTCGGAAGGCGCTTGAATGACAGTTTGCTTAACTTTGGCACGAATTTGTGGCGAAAGTCATTTAGCCCGCTATGGACAAGTAGATGGTTTAACAACATACCCTTATGAGAATACTGCTTCTAGTTAAATTGATGACCAATAAAAATTTTCTTGCTTTATCTCGCATTACGTGCAACATCCGCATATTTATTAAGATACTTCTGTTCTTACGTACATTTCGGATTGGAAAATAAACATTCATTCTTCGTTACACGTACTTGTGTAACTTATGGAAGATTTATTGTTCAAATCCTCAGTGGATATCGAGTCTGCGAAGAAAGCCACTAAGGATCACCAAACTGCGGCAAATCAGCTCACGACTGTAATCGGTGGTTCTAAAGCTGCTTTTGATTATAGTGTTAAATAAGTAAACCGGATAAATTTGTTAAGTGTTGCAGTGTTAAACATTGCCTGTTGTAATGCAAAATCGACATCTCCGGTCGGCTGTAGACGACGGTACTGCATAAAAAGGACGAAGCGTGACGTACCACAAACAAAACCGACTGGCAACTTTAGAAACGGGCAGCCGGTTGGTGATAACAATCGTCCAAAGGACTTACGCGAGTAAAACCATGAAGTTCACGCGGAGGTCATTCCCAAGATGACGCTGTTCTTTAGGACAATGTGGTTTCAACTCACCAGGGACCATGTAGTATTTGATCACTCTATCTAACAATCTAGATGTGCATGAGTGTTGTTATCACTGTCATGAAACTTGAGAGATGAGTGAATATCAGTAACGTTTCCTAATCACAATTTTTACAGGCCACGCTCAGGTTATCGGATCAAACAGCCACCGACTGAATGAGCAAATCCCAAATGACATTACGCTTGAGTAGATCTGTCTTAATTCACACAAATGAAAGAATGTGTATTACTGTATGACTGAACGAGATGTGGACGCTCATTTAGAATCACAACCGAACTACACTGAGTAGTTGAACCTTACAGTCAATATACAGCGACTAGTAAAACATAATCCGTTGAGATTGATCGGGTTTCCTAATCATGCACTATTAGCACACAAGTGTGCACAACTCTGGGGACAACGATCCACTCCGCTGTGACATGAAAATGCAGTAGCATCATCGTCGCCGTCACCATCATCAATATCAGTCTCCGCATCACTATAATTTTCATTCCCATTAATATCATCATCATGAGTATCGCCATCCTCATTCTCATCGGGATCACAATTATTATCCCCATCTTCATCCTCACTATGGTCATCATATGGACCCATATGCTTCGGTTCTAAACCAAAAATATCACGACGTGTACACATTGTAGGGGAATAGAGTGAGTTGCGATTGCTGCTAAAAAGACAAGTTTTCGTAAACATTCCAGCTTGGGCTTCAATATTTTCTAACACGGATCAACAATGACCTGTGTCTCTCTCGTTCAGTGCATCTGTATAATGATGTCGAGAAAGATGAACAAACCCGCCACACTGGAGGCTGGTATTTTTCTTAACTGTGGACACAACAATCTCCTCCAGACTACACATTCGCCACTAGTTAACCTAATGTTTTGCTGAAATCGTTATTCATCGTAACGAGAGGTGGCAAATGTAAATAGCTTCTGACATCATTTTTCACTGGACTCCGCAAATTTTCAGTGGGCACGCCGTTATTATTTTCGGGATGTCTTCGGGTTCCATCGGTTTATCAACAGCCAAACGTAGCCACAGCCCACAGTCCTTGCTGCCATCGGAACCCAAGCAAAGAGAATAAAGAGCCATCTGGTCTACCATCTTGGTCTGTTACAAGTGGATTTTGTCAGTCAGCCTATTTGTAACGGTTTTACACGTCCTCGGATCTTTAAATAGGCGCCCATAATAGGTGTACAAAACAGATTGAAGTTTGTTACACTGATTCAACACAGACTGTGTTTACAACTGGCAACGCTTTCTGTTTCGAAGAAAACCTGTCTAACATACTTTATCGTCCTGCGGGTCGAAGCTAATAGGTAGGTGAAATAGCTTTTGACTATAAGGAAAAGCAGTCTCAACAAAAACTGATTATCTTAGTGAACACGTCCTTGTCACACGTAGCCTGTCGTTTTCACCTTCAAGAAATCCAGCATGACAAAGATGTCTGAAGCTATCCGTTCAACAGTTTCGTCAACTTCCACTTTGTACGACAACGGTTGTACAAAAACCGCCTCGACAGTTTGGCCCATAAGTAATGGTGTCAGCATGAAACCAACTGTAAAAGATCTTGCAATTTACGCCATCCATCTTGGACGTTGTCTGCTAGTCCTTGCCCAGTTCAAGCGCTCAAATGTTCAGCGTACGTGCTTCTGACGTGATACGAGAGTAACTTTGTTTGTTGCTTATGGCGTCGTCCACCTGAAACCCGCGTAACTAACCTACCAAACGTTTTTCAGCTCACAATCCCCAATCGCCGTCCACCAGGGGATATTACTGGCTATTTCCTGAGACACGACGGGCAGTTTCTCACCATTTGAACTTATCTGACCACTCCATAATCAAATCTGCCCTCCACATGGCTTTACCATATTTCTGCTCTTTAAACATGATTGGCCAACAGTTAACTGCTCCCGCAAATGAATTGCGCGTGTGGTAACCTCATCTCGTGATTGATCATTTTTCAAGAAATCCCGTGCAACTTTTTACCTAATCGACAACTATACTTGAAGCCAAGGGCACCAAGGTAAAAATTTAGAACACCAGGGAGGAATTTCCCTCACACAAATCCCGGAATAAACTGTAAAACGGTACAGAACTGCGTTTAACTCCGTCAAAGCGTCACGACCGCATATGTCACTGTTCTCACCGAGAATAGAACCCCGTTTACCTCACACGTGAAAAGGCCTGCCGACGATTAACCTACTAATGACTAGTAAGAAGTCCTTAGGCTGCCGGACTACCTCAAATCAGAATCACATTTGTCAGTGCAAGATGAAACAAACGAAACAAGAACATTGACTCTTAAAGTGGGCTGGCCGAGTGATGTAACTGAATGTTAAAGATTTCATGAAAGATTTGGGCGACCGAATTATAACTACCAGACGCCAATCGCACTTGCGTGAGAGTAACGCACAATTTGTTCCACTGAATTGGGAGAGACACGATAAGCTGCTTACAGATATGCATTTCATTGTGAACTCAGCAAAATGTGAATGACTAAACTGTGAGTCATCACGTGACAAGGATCGTATCTACTTATTAACACGTCATTTACCAATAACCAGTGAGGCTGGGGCCTGGTGGTACTGGGATAAATCTTTGTTGATGCGATTTGACACTCCAGGCTAAAGTGGCTTGCTAAGGGTCAATGAACTTGTTTTCGAAGCATCTGTGATATCCAGAGGTTGTGTGCAGTAATTTTTGAGGGTCAAAATGTGAAAGCTGCCGATTTCGTCTAAACCTAATCGGACCTCTGTAGTAGCACCACTTCTCTACTAATGCTACAGATGTCACTCGTGGCATACAACTCAGTAAAACACCCTGAGAGCACCACCAGGCAAAACAGAAGCACCCAATAAGTGCGCTTTCACCCGTTGGCCTACGAAAGTTGGACTACCCTCAAGTTTAGAGGAGACAAATTTCCGGCTGACTGATTTCGTTCACGTAGAGTACAGATAGGCCGGATAGCTTCTCCATTTGTATGTCAGTAAGCAGTAACTGACGCTTTACTTTGTGAGTTGACCGAACGAATGTTTATCGTTAGTTGCCTTTTGATTAACTCGGGTGATGACGAGACAGGCAACGTTCAGTTTAATGTTAAGACAAGTTGACTTCTGAAGGATCAAGAATATATCAACAGAGCTTAACGTCCTCATCCCGAATGCCAATACTAGATGGCAATCACCTGCTCACTGAGTTAGCAATTCAGTCTAGGTTACGTACCGCAGACATTTACAATTTGGTATGGCGCCAACTCGCGTTAAAACTTACCGCATTTCTTTTTAGCCGTTCTGGACATACGTAAGGGCGTAAATGGAACAGTGTAAGAAATCAAAGTTTCCGTAATTGTTTAACGCTTCGTATGTTGTGGATCACCCACCAACGTTTAAAATGTTAATGAAAGTGATGAGAATATTGAGATGACCATCGTTTATTAGAGCAAACAGGACGTTGAACTAGAGTTGCCTGCAGGTCAGCGAGATAACCCCCCTTGTAACAAAAGACTTGTGTCTTAAGGTGAGTGGGAGAATATGTCGGCTCGCCGTGTGGGTGCCTCGCCATCCTGAAGACACTTGAAATTTCCGTAGCACGCGAAGAAATGAAAGAAGTGAAGTCTCTCGATTACTATACAATGAGCAAATGGATTTGCGGAAGGTGATATCTGCAGAAACAGTTCAACTACTACCTCCGTCTACTTTACACGGACCTTTTTGTTAGCCTCTGGTTGTCATCCTCGTTGAGATTGATAAGTTAGCTCTCTCACGTTGTTACAGCACGTTATTCAAGTGTCAGATAAATTTGAGCACGAATGAGTTTAACAAGCGTGACCACACAATGCGCGAGAAGTGAGTGCTTACCGACGTATGGTTACCAATGTTCACCGGTCTTAGCCCAAGTGACATCCCCCTTATGAGTCTTTTTAAATACAGGGTTTACAGAAAAGAGGAATGACAGTAGAATAACTGAGGAAATTACCTAAGATGATGGCGGTTCCATCAGTGATGTTACTTGGTACCGCGTCTTCTCATTGGGCCTAAAGACGTCACCTTGCTATAAGAAAAACTATGAGAAACACTTCAAAAATCAACTGTAAGTAAATAGTTAATACTTGTTCACAGTACCTTACTCAATACAATCATCACGTTGTCATTAACTGTTTCTTAGTGATCTGGCTGAAATCAGTCATACCCCGACATTCGGCATACAATCTAATCGCTTTTCTCCCAAAAGAAGGCCACCAGCAAACGACAAGATCTGAAACATCTTAAATGTTTAAGATCACAACGGATATAACGAAACACACTCTACTGAGCTTCCGACATAATGTCTGAACGTGTATACATGTGTACGTCTAATTAATGAAAAATGCCCCTCTTTATTTACAGACCTTAACTTAAGTACTAAGTCTGCCGTGCATAAACGGTTATTCGCCGAGATCCAGTCAAACTAGTCTCGTACGGCTTTCTGGCTATGTGGATCGCATTCAGTGTAATGTTTCAGCTTGGCCGTCAATAGAGTTCTCTCGTTAGCCAGCGATCAAACTTTCTATTTTCAAGTCGTTCGATTGACATTACCCATCTTCACCACAGACATGAGAATAGTCTTATCCATTAAATAATGCCGGCAGAATGGATTGGCTTATCTGATTAGCCTTGCCACAGCAATCAATCTCTCACGCAGTTATCAACCCGAGCTTGGCTAATACCTAGGTCATCTGACTACAACGGCTGATGGAGCATTCGCGCACCAATTTGAAATCTCACCCCTACCGGCCCCCCATTGATCCACGAATGCAAAGGTTCTCGCATAGTAGGCAGTGCGTCAGGTGATCGTGGTGCCGACTTTCTGGACGTAGGGCAGACGGATTGAAAAAGATGTGAAACAAGTGTAAGTTATTAATCATAAGCTGTGCGGCAAACGGAGATACTATCAAGCTGACCGCAAATTCAGTAGATTGTCATGAAACTAAGCATGTACGTTTCTGAAGAATCAAGTGAGAAACTATCACTGACACCATCATCGTCTCCAAAGCTGGAAAGGCTGGTGTACACACACTCTAAGAGAACCATTCAGAGAGAAAAACGAAGGTAACTTTAACATTAGTAGCAAACTCATTCGAAACTGTCGAAAAAGAGCTGTAACTTTTAATCACGAACACCGTATGAGTCTGAGCTTAGTGGACATGCGATTTTGCATGTTTTTGACAGGGTATTGCTAATGTTTCAACAACAGGCGTGTGCTTGTTGGTTGGACACTACAGCACGCGGGAATCCTTCATAGTTTAGACAATCTGACTCGTTTAGTTTGTGTCACGCGAAGGATTGTTTGATGCCGGTTACAGTGTTTACTGTTCATTTCAGAATATACTCCGATATGCATAACACAAGTTATCTCAACGGGCACAACTCGATTATGGACTTCCGAAGGAATTAAAACCAAGATTGGGCTCTGCTCACTATCCGTTGTGGGACAAAACAGGATTATGTTTGCATTTAGCTCTAAAATCTGTCAATCAACTCATTCACCCACCTACACTGGCCCACAACTGGCTTGATCTTATTTGATAGCTTGTCATTCGACTTATATTTATAATTCTGACCTTTTACGTAGTGACATTGCTCCGTTTATTGATCGTTCTTCTGATGCTAATTGGTTTCAGGGCACTGATCGTCAGGTTTGACTTCACCAGTCGGTTTACACCATCATTTGGTCGCTACAGCGCATGAGTATCGGTCAGCATATTTGACTTTGATGATTAACTCGAGGTTACAACTAGTTGAAACACTATTCTACTTCAGTTACCATTACACAAGTAGCTTCGTAAATAGTGTTAAAAAGGGAGAACGAATGACGTGATTCTTCTTGTACGGAGCCAGCGGGTCATGTCATCTGCTGAATTAGTCCCAATTAAGCTAATTTATACGTTCCCCTTAAGATAGATTCGACTCCACTCTGAATTTTGTGTTGATGACTACCGTGCGTTTTCACATCAGTCATAATTTGGTTCACTGTCCTGGTCATTATCATTCACTTATTAATTAATTACATATGTACTCACTTACGTACGCTAACCAAGTGCAGTCAGTCTAACATAACTGACGTGAGCAGTCGAAATTTGTTGACAAAGAATCACTTGAGGAACCCTACTTGCTTTCAAACCAGGCAATACTGTCCCAGTTGGGTCAGCCTGTGCCAAACACAGTTCGAACTAATAGTTAAGAAAAGCACACTAACCCTTGTATAGTCAAATTAAATGCGTACTATGTGCGACAAGTGTTATTGTTACAATAGAGATACAGGGATTTAGGTAACTGCCTGTGTCGCTACAACAATCAATCGGCGAACCCGCCCAATAGTGTTCAGGAAATATTTTACTGTTTGATGTCGATGTAGCGTCTTATTAGCTAAGTGTTATCTCGTAGGTAAAGACTGACAAAGTTTGCACGCCGTTCTATTTTGCTGAGCATTTTTTCCTTGAACTTTCTCAGAATAGTTTTGAACAGGAGATGTACTGTTCAAAACTATTTGCTCTCCTGGGTGCTTTCTAGTCAAAATCAAACAATAAATTTTCTAGGGAACATGTACTGAAAGTAAGTCACTAAACGATTTCATAATGTGACCATTGTGGTAATAGCTCGTCCACACCTTAAACATAGCTCATGTCAAGTCATACGAAGATTTTTATTGATGTGTCCAAAAAGTTTGAATGTACACACACTGTAACAGCTATATTTATCTACTGTACAAAGAGATATGCATATCTCTTTAGCTATGAGCCGTGCGCAAAAACCTTATAGCTCAAACTGTTAGTAATCTTGACAGGATCTCGCCAAATGGCAGTTTAGTGAAAAAGTGCAAATGCGCAAAACGGAAAAACTAAATGATAACAAGAGAGGTTCACCTCACAGAGGTGCCAACAATTTCAAGGATGCAAGCATACCATTGAGCTCAACACTGAGCCGCATTCGAAAACATTTGCAACCAACAATGTGGATGGTCATGCGCTCCTCAACCTGACAGACAGTATCTACAGGCATTGCCTAGGAGTGTAGTAGCGAATTTGACAGCTCGTTGCTTGGCTACCTTGCAGTCTTTCCCAACCCACATCAGCTGCACTGGACAGTGCGCGATGTGAGAGGCTAATCACTTTATATTACGTACATTGTTCACCTCCGCTATCTGTCTCAGACTTCAAGACTTCAAACATGACAGACCGTAGCCTTGCCCATACAGCCGGAAGCGACGACTGCAGAATACTTACATCTGCCGAGCAAGTGAGCAAATGATTTGATCACCTGATCATGACTGTGCACACAGACGAACTGTATATCCCTTCTTTAATGGATAAACAGACGTCTTTGCCATATCAGAGGTGACGAGAATTTGCGGATGTTATATATACTCTCAGTTTCTTCATAGGTCAAGTGCTCAGCACCCTCTAGCGGCCTACCGGCAATAGTGAAGACATAAGTAGACCTAACATCGTTTCCTGTCAAATACTACATTTGATGGATGTAAAGCGTACTCCATAGCTAGGCATGCTGTTTTGGTAGCTGGTTCAAGTCCAACCGAAGATCAGAGTCTCCGTAACTGTCTTTTCCAAATTACCAGATCCGCCAAATCACCATTCAATAATACGTGGTGTACTTATAATTTGTGCTCCTTAACTAGTTCAAAATGGCTTATGTGTTTTTCACCGTTACTAACAGAATCTGTCACCTTACTACCGAGTACAAGCTGCACACCGAATTCTTCGAGACATCTGAGTGTCCCCGTTTGAATGTCAGTTACACATAGTTGAATAGGAAGAGAGAGATCCGTCACTCTTTTATAATGCAACTTGAAATGGAGACCGCTCGGCTGGACTGTCCACAAACGTACAGTCCACATTCCCAGCAAGCACACGTTTATTCCGACAAATATGAAATATTTCACTCAGACTTTTGTGAGATGGAGCGGTTTCCTGAAACATGTAGAGTAGCCTAGTGGTAAGCAGTAAACAGAAGCAAAGATATCATTATCGCCGCTGGCTAAGAAAGGAAGCGTCGGTATTTTAGAATCTTAGATGAGACCTAACTGTGAAAAGTCAGGGCTTCGGCTGGATTCGAACTAGTGACAGAAACATCGAAAATCGTAAATCTGCCGAACTACTTATTAGTAATTCTAATATCTCTCGCAACGTAAACATATTACCAGCCACCCGAGACCGGGTCAGAAGCCAGCCCAGTGTCCCCGAATTTTGTTTATTGCATACCCCAATCCGCGGCATTGTGTAGTTTGTGAAATATCAACAGGTTCAATACATCTGTGACTGCCACGTGATGTTCGAACACCTGAGGAACACCATTCACTTAACACCTTTTATTCTATTAGGTGGGGGGAATTAGTGTGATCCATTAAGACAATAACCAAGGAGAGGAGAGTAGTGTCGAACTGTGTATTCCTTCTCACATAATTCAAAGCAAACATTGCGGAGGTCGGTTTTGAGAGAAGCTGAGCTACCATCAGTCGAGGCAGTTGTAGTTATGACAAGTAAATGCTCTTTCAATCTACATCAGCATATTTTTCCATCTGTTTTAGGGCTCAGTGTGATCCCCACTGCCGCACAACTTGGCATAATCGTCAACGTGTAAGCCGGTAGGGAGGGCTGATCAATGGCTTTAACAAAGGGCGAATTCAACGGAACGGATTCAGTCGATTGGTGATGCATATTTCGAAGACAATGTATCTCTAATTCTAGACTAAGAGGCACAGAAGAATGGGGAAATAGCAGTGTCAGTTTATAAACATCAAAAGCACCAACGCTCACTAGTTGCCATGGCTTAAAAGATTAAACCTAAAAGCAGATGAGAAAGAAAGTGAAGCTGAGTAAAATAATTATTCAGAGCAACTATAACTTCGGCTACTTTGCCATCGTTCACACTGCGGAAAAGGAGTGGTTTAAGGGACTTTGCTTAATGCTTACAAGACAGTCTGAAACAGACCTACTGAGAGATTTACCCCGAGCTAATGGATCAAAAGACTTATGCGCTTGTCGGTGATGTTCATTTTGCAACAACGGACTCCCTGATTACACATTAGTAATCAAAAGCTGTTCAGCAAGTGAAATAAATTCGGTACATTTGCTAGGCCAGGAGGTCATCCTAGAAGGGTCATAGATTCAGATTCACAGAACATTCGTTACATCTCCCTTTGAGGAGAACGTCTAACATAAACACAGCCTATAAGTAACAACTTTATAAAATGCGTATATGACAATTTGGTTATATCTATTGCAAAGTTATTGACTCAGTATTCGGTGAAGTTATCTCAAGGGCAAACAAGACGGAGTTCAAATCCTCGTCGTGGCAGTAATATTCATCACCAACAAACTCTGAAGGAAGCAGAAACACGAGTTTGGTGTCTTTTTTAAAAATGACAGTTTAGGAAGTCTCTCTGAATGCGATAGCTGCCGTGAGGTGTTTGAATGGTTTACACTAAATCTTAGCCAACATTTATTTAGACTTATTGTTCTTGTGGCAACTGCTGATACTTTACACTGAATATTTACGAATTCGTGTGTCCACCACTTTTGCTTTCTGGACGAGAATTTTATTCAAGCAATCAGTGGGCGGTGAACCAGCTGCCACACTCTTATATGATCCACCACAATTTTGTTCGAAAGGTGATTTCGGCGACTGCCTTGTGTAATTTATCCAGTCATCAGTATTAGCTCTACCGCATCTATTCAAGGATATACTATCCTGTCTGTCTCACACTATTGGATTGATTGACCAGGGAAAACGACGACTCAGCAGGCTGATCTCGTGCATTGTTAGTGAATCTTAAAGAGAGGGCGTATATAGAGAAAAAGGACAAGCTAGTGAGGCATGGAGTGGATATTTTGCTCTACAAAGGACACGACAGTTTAATGTCTTGACTACAGAAAAATAAGTTGGTGAGTGGAAAGATCTAAAGGTTCAATGAATCGCGACCATCAGAAATATCATCTATTGTGGTCACCATAACACCAGATAAATCAGTCAATGGTCAAGGCAGCTGCACATTAACTGTTTGCGTTATCCATTCACGACTCTGAGCGATGAGTGTTCTTTGGTGGACGTGTCCAGCGAAACCTGATAACAATGCTAATAGGTCTTTTTTATCAGCATGGAGATTCATAACTTGCGTTACCGATTAACTTTCTTTTACCCGCCTTGATCTATGGTGTATGCCGACCGTCGATTTGTTCGGGCTACCGCCGAATCGCCTGACCTACACAGTTTGTTGAAAAGCGTCCTAAAAAATTGCTCTGGGCTGGTGCATTTACCTTCAGATTCTATTGATTGGCGAATGGTCAGTGACTAGAACTGGAGATCTGGCTCCGTTGAGCAGAATGGTTACTCAACGATCAAGCCAAAATGACACCCATTAAACAGGAAGTGAAACGGACGTGAGTTTCAACGCTGATTTCTCTGTTGGGTTTTATAGCCTTCCTGGGTAACCATTATCACTTAGAGTTTAGACAACCAGCTGTAACTCAAGATCAAAAGAATCTACCTTGTGTATTCCGAGATTTATATCAGAGTCAATTCGACAAACTTCTTCTTTAATTCCTGTTAGCAGATCCACAAACCATTTGTACTAAACTGACAAGGTATTCCTATGTTATACAAAACGTTCTGTAATGCTTGGGCTGGCAGCTAACAAGTGCAGGAGGCCACCTGAATTTAGCCGTAAACATTAATCATTCAAGCAATGAGGACAGTTGAATTACTACAAAATGAAATGAAATTGAAAATCAGTAAGTGTAGGGGTGGGAAGGAAATAGCTAAGATTTTAAAGAGATGACGGATTAGACGCAAACAGACGCATAACAAGCGTACTTCATGCGGCCAAACACAGTCGTGAAACATTAGTCATGAAGGTCAGAGATCAAATTCACTCCGCCGGTCTGACTGCGACGGTCAGTCTAGCTGAAGGTCTCTGTTGGCGTTCTTAACTTGTGCGTTGGATCTGTTATCGAGAACGCCAACAGAAGACCGTTTGAAGGTCGAAACTTGCAGTGCATTTTAAGTTTGATACATTCGGAGGCCAAAAGGATGTTTCTGCTACTCGAGCAGCTCACCTGAGTTGTTGGCTTTAGCGGATCCCTTTGAAGGAAGATAATTTTGGCTAAGTAAACTAGGCTTCACAAAAGATGACATAATCTGTGGATGAATAACTGTGTCAGTATAACTGATCTTTTTTAATGAGATGCCCAAAGTTTCAAAAAAATTGGACAGGAAGAGTTTGGACGATGGAGTACTACAGAAAGTCAAAACAGTCTATCCATTTCATCAGCAAACTGTTGACTTATGATATGTAAAACAAACTGGTACTTGTAGGCCTCGTGAGGTTAAACTAAATGGATGACGCTTGTGAGTTCTAGCTGATTAACAGGAGACGTGAACGACAGCAATTAACGTGGATCGTTAAACGTTACTTCCGATCAGTTCATCATTGTGGTCAGATAGTCTAAATAGTTTCACCCAAAATTCGTACCTGCAAGTCTGCGAGCCTTACTTTTTTAGAGAAAGAATCGTCGGGGGTTGATATTTATCAACATTATTGGAAACGTATGACCCATCCTTACAATCAAGGGTATTTGGATAAAGGAAGGCGGTAAATCTGCAATTCTTGTCTTAACATTAAGTGAGTTTGAACACGTATTTCACTGACTGGCGTTTCAAATCAATCAAACTTGCAATAAAAAGTACTAACTACAAAAGTAGTAATGACGTGAACACATACAACCGGCCCGATTTTCATATGCGCAGGAAAGTGAAACCGGCGATAGCAGTCAGGTTTGGTGAAACTCTAGCATAAAGAATAAAAATCGTTCGTTTGTTCATTTTTTCAAAATGAGTATTTTTTTCAACTGATTGTAAAGAAAATCCTTCCGTACTGTACACCGTGTAACAGCGACATTTTTGCAACAAGGGACAAGGTTTACAGGCTAAGGTGAACGACGTTTATTTTGAGGATAAAAATACACGCGTCCATCTCACTAGTAATTTTATCAGCATCTCACGTCTAACGATTATTGACTGCACAGGTAAACCGGTGTTACAAATGGACTGGAGTGAATTCCAACCAGTTACTGAAAATTCTGCAAGGTCCTGACCAATCAACGGCTTGCGAAGTCAACGCAGGCTCTGTGCAGCTGGATGAAGATTTCTACCTCAAACACCCGCAGTTACAGACAGAATTTGATAGTCTCCGACAGGAATACGAATACGAAATGGAACGGTTGACAAGGGAACATGAATTGCAATTATTTCGGGTAAGTTAAAACGACGGAAATTTTTGCGGATAAACGATCAATGGCTAGCACGTGAACAGAGCGCGGAACAATTATAAAGTCACCTGTATATTTCCCGTGCCTTAATTGGTTTTTAACTTACCAAGTTCACTTATGCAGCACTGACAAGAAATACAAGGTTTACTACAGGTAAGAAAGTTTAAACTTCCTTTACTCACGTAAACAAAGACAACCGCCTGTTATTCATAAGACGACTTTAGAAATCAGCATTCTGAAATATAGGTTACATAGGTTAAAAGATATACATTTTTCGTTTCTTTTAAACTGAAACTTTCCGGCCTGCTGCTTGCCCCCATTAGTCCACTACTTTGGCAAATGTATGGTGCTTAATTCCTCCGTCTAAAGAACCCACCATCCATTTAATTACACTCTGATTGCCATCACGCTTCATAGGTCTCCAAGACGTTCGGCTCAGGATCTCGGGCTAACCAAACTAAGCGTTTACTCATTTAAACAACTACTGCATCTGGGTAAATGGTACATATGTGTTGAAGCCTTATCGTGTTTGATGATAAATCTGTTGCCGTACATCCCAACAGAAAAAAGCCAAATATTTCACCTAACTCGAGCCGACGTTTACATTCTTCTCAATATTGTTAAATCCATTGTCTTTTCAGTGAAAAATCCGGCAAACCGTTTTAAGAAATGAAATATTTCTGCGCGTTTCGTAGATCTTGTAACTCTGTATGATAACCAGTGTACTGTTTTCAACCCAGACTTACTGACGACATTAGAAGTGACAAGCGTGACTGGAAGTTGTAATACATGACACAGTGGAATAAAATAGAAAAGTTTGATACAACCAGACTTTCAAGATGTAGTTGATGTCAAACAGGACTGTTTGGCGCCGCATACATTTAAATCCCTTCACAGTCAAGTTGCCAGTTAATACTAATGACGCAAGTGGGAATCGTTTAACGCACGTGCGTACTCGTTCTCGGGTAAGTGAGATGAATCAATCGACTACTTTACGGACGGTGAAAAACAGCTGATTGTACGCTAAGTTTTCTAAGTAACAGCTACTGGTAGGTTGTGTTCAGTTTGCGTATGACAGATAACCAATTCAGGCGATAAGAGAAAGCTGAAAGTAACTAAGCAGTCTTGTCAAGCGTTACTCCGCGATTTTGACGAAGATGAGGATGCGGTGACCCAATAACGAAAGAACGTACACACACTGGTCGTGTGTGATCCATTCTTGAAATCACCATCACCTTCGTCACTGCTATTACTACTACGAAGGAATATATAAATCTTCTAACCATCAACAAACGATATAGCTGTAATCATTGTTTTTTTTGCATATTTTCTCAAAAGCGAATTCACTCTATGATTGGAAAACGAACTGAAAACCTGGTATGACGAATAGCTTTCCATTTGTCGATCTGAAGTACAATCTCAAGAACGTGACATCGCGAACAAGCCAAGTTTCCGCTATATAACCTTTGGCTAACATATAACGACAGTGTGGAACAAGTTCCAACGAAGCTTAATAAGGTTAAAAAGTTCATAGATAATTATGAAAGCGAATCCTTTACACAATTAATTCGCAGACATAATTTACCTGAAATCTTAGGTTTCACTGGGCATAGAGTGGATCGTAAATTGTGACAACCATAAGGCCTAAACATCGTGAGCATTATTCTATCCAATTCTAGTCGTCACACTTAAGGCTAGTCATTCAGAAGCGTTAGGGCTTCATTTTCTGACTGCAACTGGTGTGATCAGGTTTCGGTTGAATAATCTACTCCTATCCTTCAAGGAGCGCTTTGTTCGTGGCTTACGATCTCCATGGTCCACAACCTACTGCATAAGTGATTAGACCTGCGGGTTCATTTGAGCTGAAATTGTTTGAAACAAACGTGATTCTAATTGTTACATTTTGTGTTTGATGTCGCTCAAACTCACTACTTGATCTACTTGATCTACTTGATCACTACTTGCTTCATCCGTCCTGGCAAAACCCTTCCATGTAACTGTTATTTGATAGTTTGATGACTAATAACCGAAAATGACTGCTCAGTACACAGTGTTTTTGATGACAACTTGTGACAGCTTCAACCATATAGAGGTTAGTAAAGTCCTACATTTTTACATTGAAGAAACGGGTAAAAATATATGAGAATTATTCAGTTGACGGACTTTAATGTTGCTGTACTGTTTATTGGCGCAATAAAACCAGTTCTGTGAAAACGAAGCTAAATGAGGAAAAGAAAATCTGACGCGCAGTATGCCACTACAATAGAATAGCATAAAAACAGGCAGACAAGCGACAAGATAAACGAACACATAAAGACAAACACACGTCAGTAGAACCACATCGATATTACCGCGACGTATATGCTGACTGAGTAGTGTTTTGGACAACTAAACCAAGACAACCATGACAACAAATTTAGACAGTGTGCTCCAGAGTAAGTAGATTCCTCTGGGAAGTTTTGTCTGCACAGTAGCCTGCCCACTTAAAATTTACGTTTAGGAGTATGTTCAATTGATTGCCCATTCCCGCCTATAGAGAAGCTGCCTGCTAATGAATGCGCAGCACTTTGTGCGTTAGTAGCACGTTTATTTCCAGGTGTCCGTAGTTAACTGTGAACTGCCTTAGTGTTGCCGGACCTTTGAGGCAGAATGGCATCTTATTCTGGGTATCCTTCACTAATCTAGCTGTGTACACTTTCAGAAGGAGGTTTATGAGACTGACAGTGCTCTGAAGCAAAGGTCGGTCAAAGTGAATATTTCTGTTTAAGTTAGTGGCTTCTTTATGCGCAAGTTCTATTCTATAATATTTCAAAAAGTGTGGAAGCGTGAATGATACTATTAGTGGTACTCGATTCATTCATAGGTAGATGTGAAATGTGTGAAATATTTGTAAAATGCCACAGAGGTTTCATTCTACTCGGAGTCGGAGGATTTCTGGCATGTATGTCAATTTGACACCTCCGGGTGTAGATCAACAGTTCTCCGGCATGTTCCAAAATTAACACTCGCTCGTGAAGTAGAATGCTAGCCTGTTTCAGCAAACTATATTCCTTCTACTCGTGGCTTCGCGCTGCTGAGTTAAAATCCAGTGCTGGCATATCCGTCACACTTTCACATAATGGCGCCGCGACTGCGCCAGTGTAATGGTGGTACAGGCAAGCAACGCCCCTCCTCGTTTCTTGTTCCGACAGCATTCCGATTGGGTGGGAGATTGTGAGAAAGTACAAGGCAGGTAGGAGTAGGAAAAGATAGTCGATATTCCCTTCAATGAAGACGATGGTATCACATAGGTAATCAGACCACGATCGAACACCTACGCACGCGACATTGGATTGAGGGATGCGCTTCCAATGGATGGATGGTGAAAATCGATGACTACGATATATACAGGATGCAGTGAAAAAGCATTCTTCTCCACCAACAGAGTGACGGAACTAGAGGGCGAAGGCTAACCAAAGGGGGTATATTACGCCAGTGGGGAATGGAATGCATGACTGGCAGTGTAAACTGGTGTTTCTCACGCTGGTAATTAGAGGCAGTTATGGCGACCTTCATCTGCGTTAGGTGAACTTGTTGGTGGTTAGACAAAATCCATTATGTATGGAACGTCTGGTGAGTTTGGTGCGATAAGCACGTCAAATCAATGTTTTGCTGTTTTGTTATATCGGAAAACAGTTGAAATGATTAGCTACCAATGTGTTTTGAACGAATGAGTCGTAATTCTTGGTTCCATAGAGGCGCACTTGTTCGTGACCTGCAGTGAGGCGTAACTCATAATATGGAAGATGAAAAAGAACTCGAACAAAGACCACTGTTATAAGGCGATCATCGGTTGTATTGTGAACCTTCCAGTTAGGAACAACAAATGTTGGGCTTACTGGTTGATATTCACGCAGAAATTCTTCAACAGGGCTAGGTTTTGAAATACGGAGAAGGCAACCCTAGGGGGTTAGTTACATCATACGAACTCACTGTTTCGGCAGTCAGAATTCTGGATAACGGTAGTCTAAGAAGGGTGCTGTGAGTCACACTTTTTAGTAAAACCGGAAGTTGCACGATTGTGCATGTTTCATTTATGAAGACGAATTCACTGGAGTTGTGCAGGTTTTTATCAGCCTACAGGACTGCTTGCAGAATATGCAGTTCAGGCAGTACACGTGTTCCCCTGGCATCAAATACTAACGTATGCTCTGTGTCAACACGACCTATTACCAAATAGTCCATAAGATTATCCACAGACTATAGAATGGGAGGCTAGAGCCTACGATAAGAACATACTGGAGGATGGTTACCCGCCGAATTTTATCGAGTATTATAAGAAAAGAATGGTTGTACTATTGGACGCATGAACTCGTATTTATTAGCCTGTCATATAAAGGCACTGTGCTGCACCAGCAGACCTGCCAGAAGCTGAACGAGGCAATCAAACGGACATAAAACGCTGTCTCAGTACAGTTACCTATCTTAAAACTGATCGAAACTCTGCAAACCACACGTCTCAAACCGAGCTTACGTATTCAAAAGCAACCGTCTGTAGTGTTGGAACTGCCAAGGTTTCGATTGACTTTGATCAATGATTAGGTGCTTTGGTTCAGTTCGTTGTTCTGACTTACTATGATTTAATCAGTCTGTTTTGCATTACAGAATACACGTTTGTGGCTGATGGGATTATAAAGAAATGATATCATCCCACAATTTCCTTCTTCTGGTCTGTGTTTCCAGGCTTTACATTGGTGAATGTTATTTAGAAATGGTAACGTGCAGTCTTTTTGATACAAAAATATTTCACAAAGTTTATTGACGAATTGTTGTTGAAGGTGGGAACGACAATGATCTAACCCCAGAC
>LOND01000011.1:379265-414381 GCA_014220965.1 Paragonimus kellicotti
TAACCTACTGTTTACTAAACTGAATCAAAGTTTTGCCCTTAAAAGGACCAAATACGTTCATAACAGGGACAGTGGAGCGCAACAAAGAGCCTTCTATTTTATGACAACATACGAACCTACAACAAAACCAGTTCTTACAGGTTAGAACCAAATAGCACTGGATTTTACTTATTGTTATGGGGTAACACATTCGCAAACCCTGGGAGTATGGGCGAATACGTGTATTTATTTTCGTGGTTAAAATCACCATCAGTACGTGCAGTCCATTGCAGATTTTATAAAAATGTTCCGGTTTCTGCCACTGTCAAAAGTCTGCATATCTTAACTACACCGCACTTTAAAAACTTTGCTAACTTTGCACAGCTTTCTCTTTAATATCCCCGTAGGTCTATTAGCCACATTATAAAGCACAGTTTTAATAGTATAGTCAACTATTCAAAGCACATGACATGATGGGATGAATTTCTCTTTTTACTTCATACCGTTATATAAAGTTGACTATCAGGAGAGGTGAGTACATGATTTCAACATTTCACACATTATTCCTCAATTAGCTTTTAACTCATAACAGGGTACACGACAAACCACCTAAGATTCACCGTTATGTTTATAAGGAAGTACTCATCCTTTTTATTGAGGGCATCAATAAATACCGAGGCATCAAATCATTCAGAATTGTTTTCCTTCATCGATGAGGAACATGTTACACGATCACTTCAGATATATGCTATTTGACGGTTAAGGACATTCCTACTACGATTTAATAGGTTATGTTTGCCATTTCATCCCATTCACCCATTTATGGTCAAATCACTTTTCTGACAATCCGCCCAAAATACAGTCAAACTCCAGTAACAAAGCTCCTCCCTGTTAATTCCATAATTTTATTCACAGACTCACTATCCACTGGTGGCGCCCCGTTATAAGCAGCACTCTCACAGTAAACAAATTTGTAAAAATCTAATCAAACTTGATAATAGCACCGCTTGGCGAAATGAAACATCTTATAGAAACGGTCAATCGAAAACAATTTTTGGGACACCGCTAAAACCTACGCAAGGCATAAGGAGCCAGCTGGCTTACCATACATGCCACGACCGTATGCAAATAGCAGCGTACTGCGGTTGAAATGATTGTTTGTTAAACTCTGTGTATTGTTTTTTGACTACGAAGATGCGTCGTGGCTACTGATGTGCCCTCTTAGCAAACAGTCAAAAGAGAACGATCAGCATCTATTCACTTCACTTGCATCATGAGGCGTTATTACTGGTGTACGGCTACAAATTGTGTGGGTCCTGGTTGGTCCATGCGTGTTATATGTGTAGCTGACCGAATGACTCCCAACACGTGTGCAGTTTGTATACATTGCGGTAGCCTTGCAATACCCAAGTGGTCACCAACAAGTGTGCCTGATCGTAAACAGTACAGGAAATACACAAGTTTTCCCGAAGTGATACTGTCCAAATAGACAGATGGGCTTGTCAATCAGTGCCATCTCTCAAACAAGAAGGTCATCATGAGAATGAAGTTCCTACATTTACTTTAAAGACCGTCCTTGAGCTGAGGGGAAGATAGTGTAACGTGCGATCGAAACCAGCAGGCGCGCACAGGTTAAATTTGAATTGTGTGACGAGGCGTGCTGCTGTGTTGTTGACGCCGTTTTAGTTTCCGTTTGTGTAAGTCGTGTGCATGGCTTACTGGGCCTTTGGCTCATGCTTGTCTGTATTGTTTCCTTTTACAGGATTGTTGTTGGAACCCCTCCTTCGGAAGAACGCTGTCCCCCGGTGTCTCCACGTTGCCCCAAAATCGGTCCGTAAGTGCGACGGACAATCAGAATAGAAGCGGCTGGCTTGCATGTTACAATAGTTAACAACTTCCGAAACTTGTGAAAATGATATCTTAAACTCTGTTGATAAAAAAGGTGCACAATAGTATACTGAAAGGGTACAGATGGAAGGCTTCAGTGCATAACAGGCAAGTGGCTTCGACGGTCGGTATACAGACATGACATTTGTTCAAAAACGTTTATTGACGACTGTGGGATTTCCACATAGGAACCTACTGTTACTAAACTGAATCAAAGTTTTGCCCTTAAAAGGACCAAATACGTTCATAACAGGGACAGTGGAGCGCAAACAAAGAGCCTTCTATTTTATGACAACATACGAACCTACAACAAAACCAGTTCTTACAGGTTAGAACCAAATAGCACTGGATTTTACTTATTGTTATGGGGTAACACATTCGCAAACCCTGGGAGTATGGGCGAATACGTCTATTTATTTTCGTGGTTAAAATCACCATCAGTACGTGCAGTCCATTGCAGATTTTATAAAAATGTTCCGGTTTCTGCCACTGTCAAAAGTCTGCATATCTTAACTACACCGCACTTTAAAAACTTTGCTAACTTTGCACATCTTTCTCTTTAATATCCCCGTAGGTCTATTAGCCACATTATAAAGCACAGTTTTAATAGTATAGTCAACTATTCAAAGCACATGACATGATGGGATGAATTTCTCTTTTTACTTCATACCGTTATATAAAGTTGACTATCAGGAGAGGTGAGTACATGATTTCAACATTTCACACATTATTCCTCAATTAGCTTTTAACTCATAACAGGGTACACGACAAACCACCTAAGATTCACCGTTATGTTTATAAGGAAGTACTCATCCTTTTTATTGAGGGCGTCAATAAATACCGAGGCATCAAATCATTCAGAATTGTTTTCCTTCATCGATGAGGAACATGTTACACGATCACTTCAGATATATGCTATTTGACGGTTAAGGACATTCCTACTACGATTTAATAGGTTATGTTTGCCATTTCATCCCATTCACCCATTTATAAAGGGAGGATTAGATAGAAGCTTCATCCCCTGTACATGCACTTAGGGTTTCAGTGTACTTCACAGCTGACATCCACTTACCGTTGTATTTGAAACAAATAAGTGAAAAACTTTCAACTCGTCTCAGTAGGATCCTGAGTTTCCCAGATCACTGTTGCTGCACAGTACGAAATATGATGTTCGAAAAATTCTTTAGTAGCCTTCGTCGTCCTGTTTAACTACCCGGGCAGCTGAACACTCATTCCCATCCCCTTAAAAACCACTGTTAGCAAGTTTAATTGTTCTTCACAAAACACGACTGAAGTCATGAAAATAAAATGCCGACATTATAAAAATGATGAGCTTCATGTATGCAACGTACTCAGAAAAATACCGTCTTCAGCGCAAATCCCAGAAAGAATTTTTTTACGTTAAAATCTTATCGAAATATTGCAACACAAACCTACCCCAAAAAGTATTTTGCCTACTATATTCACAAGGTTTGTGTATTTGAGAAAGTGATTTTCTGACTTTGTGAAATCACGGCGTAACTACCAGCACAAATGCGTTTTAGCCTGTGGAATGAGAACGGTTGGTGTCAGGTGAATAAATTATTGTCTCCGATTTTCTACTTTGTTTTGAACGAATTTGAATCCGCGTTGTTAAACCACCGGTTTACAGGTAAAAAATCAAGGCGTTATGAAAGCATGCCAACTAACCGATCGAATCGAGTTTCTGGAACAAGAAGTTGAAAAGTATCGGATTCTGGCAGGTATAGAGCATTTGACAAAATCGCCTATGATGGACGATATGAATAGTCGTGGGTTTCGTGTAGGACGAACCGGGGAGTTGGGAGGCAAATTCAGTCAGTCAGCACCTGGGAACGACAACTTCCGCAATTACTCGTTGGATTTTGGTAAGTCCCACGGGCAGAAGAGTGGTTTCAAGACAACACACTTCACTAGCCCCAGCCCAACATGTTCACCTTCACCACGAACTCGAGCCAACAGTGAAGCTGCCGCTTCGATGAATTTCGATAGCGAATCACCTTTTCGTACACAATATACCCAGGTAAATACACATAAACGGGAGGTTAGGGAAGTTGATACATCTGAGTTAACTGCTGACGAACTACCGAGAACGAAGGGCTTCTTACGAAGAATGAAGGAAGTGAACAGTGGAGCGGATTCTGGTATTGGCGGTTCAAAGTCCAGCATGCAGGCTAGTCTAGCAGACTCTCGAGACACAACTGAACGATCAATTGCTTCAATAAGCAACGAAGATCGGTAAGTGGTGGAATACTTTGTGATCTTGTATTCTTTTTTATATACAAACTACTCTGAGTGATATTAAATAGAACCACGGATCTACCTTGCACAGAAGTACAATAACTTTTCATAAATGTGCATAGATACCATAGCAAGGACGGTGATCGAATGACGTGCAGATCAGTTGTTTCACGAACTGAGTGAAACTTTTATCATCTACATTTGCTGAGGTTAGTTAGCCTGATACTCTACTCTTTTCGCACTAACGCAAAAAGGCCGGTCGAGGTCCTTACGTTAGATCCTGTTTCATGCTTCATCGTTCTACCCGATCGACGAAGCTGGATTCAGTGGGCGGTCACTCAACGGTTGACGCAGCTGTTGTGGGACTTTTGGTTCATATGGGGTTATGTCTGATTATTTTCAATAAATTAATCCTAGGTGGACGAATGGGACGAGCCCTCCAAACTTGTAAAACTTGGCCAAAACTCTAAAGGAAAGTGTCTCCGGATTGATTCACAAACTTCCATATCAAAGGTTTATCCGGCAAGTAGCCGTAGTCCAGTGTGATATGAAATGGTCTTAATGGAAGTTAAACTGTCCAGTTACTGTACCCTACAATGAAAACAAGAACAACAAACTATAGACTTCATTGCAAATATACTAGCTACCTTGCTGATGGTGTCACCTACCAAATCCAGCGGCTTCCATTGCCCCACAATCCTTCATTGCTCTTTCTCATTAGAGGTTGCGTTAAACCATAATGACAGTTAGGATTAGCTGAGATTTTCAACGTTACAACTTGAACCTCATTCGTTTCGATTACAATGAACTGATTGACATCGATAACGGACACACTTTCAAAGAATTTGCACTACTCAGACGTTTCCTGTAGTTAGTGTTCACTAGTTAAGCATATCCGCTTTCAGAATGGGTTGTGTATCTTTCTTTCTCTATAGTCGTGATGTGAGGATGTTGTTCATTATTGATTAACCTCACGTTTGACTCGACTCAATTATTATTATAAAGCATTCAGACGAGGCCTCTTGCAAATTTTGCTTAACTGATAACCAACTTCATACTTCCAAAGTCAATAAAAAGATTTAAATTACTGGAACCCAGCAGCGGCTAACATTCCGCAACAAAATGAACACCCCCTTCTCAAGTACGCCTAAGTGTGCGTTTCAGTCAAACCCCAGATTGATAAGTGCGTCCACAGTTTCATTGAAAAGCTGTTGTATTCTGGAACATGAAGCAGCACAGATAGTATGGTTTCAGTTGACAAAATTCACCTGAAGCACAAGACCCGTTTCTTGACTGGTGCCACTCATCAAATATAAGTAGCAGCAGAATCCTGACTACCGTGGATAACTACGTTTGAGGCGGATTAATCAGTCGCTGGCTATTTTGCCACTTATCTCGAAAACACTGGAGGCCGTAGATCACGACAGGTGCCGAAATTATCTTCAAGATACGTGAAAAAACTTTGTCTAGTAAACTGCATCAGTATTTCAATGGGTAAGGCTGCATAAGTGTTTTGCGGTTAGCTGTGCTCAGTAGAGTAAAACTGCAATCATAGTATTTGCAATGATCTACCACATGTATGTGGTTAGAAACATACGTCAAAACTAACCTGAAAATGAGTTAGTAACTTCACATACACCCGCTGGTCATGTATACGATAGCAGAAATGACTTCATATGGAAATTTGCTCCAACTAAATGCTATTTTTATTGTCTATAAGGGACACTTTACTGCAAATTTTAGATACGTTTCACAGGAGACGAATTTCCCAGTGTAAACACTAAATTCTAAACAGACGTTTGGGTGGCAAGTTTTAGAGTCAAAACTGAAAGTGTAAACAACTTACAGAGAGAGTCTCAGAAATGATCGCATATTTTTAGTCAGACAGCTCAATTCACAATAGTGCATAGGTTGTGTTTGCACGTGTGCAACATTTCGAAAGTGTTTGCTTTCTTGCTGGTTGTTAAGGGCCACATTCGGCCCTATTTTTGGTGATGCAAATTGTACAAATTTCATCATATAAAACGACGGTGTGAAGCAAGAGATCAGAATTTGAAAGCTAGCGAATCAGTATAGCTTCTCAGCAAAACAAGATTACATATAAACTGTTGGTTATGGGATGCTGTTAATTGTTTATTATCTTGTCAGATACTCCTATTCCGTGCAGGTTCGGCAGCCCGAAAGTATCCAGCCAGTTTGACATAGTATAACACATCGGAGCAAAAACCTTGCTATATGAAAATTTAAAATTTATCTATTTCGTCTTTAACAACCAAGTAAGAAAATATGTATATATATAGCGAGACGTAGATATTTCATTTTATCTCCTAAAGCATACGTTGAAACAGTGTTTTGAATAACAGTGAAGAAAGTTTTAGTCTGTCAAAATCAAACGGAGCTTGCATAAGCGAGTGTCTTGATACTTGCCGAAGTGGTTGATAACTGGAGCAATCAAGCGTGCAAGTACACTAGAAGGTTAGATTCCTAACCCCACTGATCGCATTACATATCCAGTCAACGGATAACCATTTTCGTACAGACGATCCATAATCGTGTTGTTGCGTAACACTAACCAGACTTTCTTCACGTTCAGTGAGGGTGATATGTGCTAACAATTTGACCATTCTTGGGCGCGCAAAATCTTATATGTGTACCATCTGCTTGCCTTGGAGCTGACCAGCTGATTTTGATAAGCTGTCTAGTTTACCTGTCAGCTGGTGACCAGTTCGGTTTAAATGACTTGATTTTGGTGTGGTATCCGTGATATCAAATGGAACGCCGAAATCCGCCAATATACCTGCTTGTTGTGTTGATAAAATTAATATAGGTAACTTATTATCTACAATAAAAAATACCCTAGACCCTGGTGTTGAAGTGGATACCATGCACTAAAGTTGGATCGAAAGTAGGGGAAACCAACATCTGTTAGAAACAGAACATTCGGCTTTAAAATTTTATTAACCTGCCAATTTGGTTTCTTGTTGCTTACAAAAGTCTGGAGTCAGCAGTTAGTACGAAGCTTTGTCACGGGCGAATGCATTCGACTAGTTCGCAGACCTAGAAACCACCTATAGCGTTAACAACTCCTTTTGACAAAAGAATTACGCTAGTTTATACAAGATATCCGGTAATGTTTTGCTACGTGGTCACAGGTACTTATTGCAGTTAGGTGTGCTAAGATATCTAGATCAAACTGGATAAAGAACTGACATCAGATTTACAGAAGTCAGTGCAATTTAAACGCGCATACCAAATGCAACTCACCCAGAGTTGGCTACTCTGACGAGAAAGACTTAAAATTTGAGACAACTAATCCCCTTGATCCATTTGGAAACACAAATCAGAAGAAAAAAAACTGTAGATTGATAGTATTACTTACAACCCCATCAGCTATAAACATGCATTTTTTAGTGAAAAATAGACTGAATCATAATAAGTCAAAATATCGAACAGAACCGAAGCACCACATAATGTGATCAAAGTCAATCAAAACTTTGGCAGCTTCCACACTACAAGTGGTTGCTTTTGAATATATAAGTTCGGTTTGAGACGCGTGGTTTATAGAGTTTCGATCGACTTCAACAGATGCGAACTTTGATTAGGTAATAGGATTGTAAAGCAATTAGACGGATCCATCGTACGTCCACTTTTGATTAGGTGACGAGCAATCGATAATGTAGGTAATCGGTCGAAAGCCAAAGTTCCTCATGAATATGATGGAGCAAAAATGTGTGGATTTTTAACAACTTTGAATTTTTCAAGCGATACGTTAACGGCATTTCACTGACCGTCTCTGAACCTGACCAGGTCAATCTGGCTATAAAAAAATATCGACAGTTTGCATGAAAAAAACGAACGATTCACTGGTGTTCTTTAAGATACTACTCACACGTCTCTCGGAAGGTTCAGTTATATGTTATGTCTGTCACATATCAATATGAGCCGGACAGTCCTTCTCTTTTCAAGTTTCCAGCCAACACAGAACGAATAAGTGCTCGTTAAAACACTGCTTTAGAGGACTAGGCGCATTTGTTCGCCCGAAGCTCTGAATGGGAGGCTAGAGCCTACGATAAGAACATACTGGAGGATGGTTACCCGCCGAATTTTATCGAGTATTATAAGAAAAGAATGGTTGTACTATTGGACGCATGAACTCGTATTTATTAGCCTGTCATATAAAGGCACTGTGCTGCACCAGCAGACCTGCCAGAAGCTGAACGAGGCAATCAAACGGACATAAAACGCTGTCTCAGTACAGTTACCTATCTTAAAACTGATCGAAACTCTGCAAACCACACGTCTCAAACCGAGCTTACGTATTCAAAAGCAACCGTCTGTAGTGTTGGAACTGCCAAGGTTTCGATTGACTTTGATCAATGATTAGGTGCTTTGGTTCAGTTCGTTGTTCTGACTTACTATGATTTAATCAGTCTGTTTTGCATTACAGAATACACGTTTGTGGCTGATGGGATTATAAAGAAATGATATCATCTCACAATTTCCTTCTTCTGGTCTGTGTTTCCAGGCTTTACATTGGTGAATGTTATTTAGAAATGGTAACGTGCAGTCTTTTTGATACAAAAATATTTCACAAAGTTTATTGACGAATTGTTGTTGAAGGTGGGAACGACAATAATCTAACCCCAGACGTAGTCAAATCACTTTTCTGACAATCCGCCCAAAATACAGTCAAACTCCAGTAACAAAGCTCCTCCCTGTTAATTCCATAATTTTATTCACAGACTCACTATCCACTGGTGGCGCCCCGTTATAAGCAGCACTCTCACAGTAAACAAATTTGTAAAAATCTAATCAAACTTGATAATAGCACCGCTTGGCGAAATGAAACATCTTATAGAAACGGTCAATCGAAAACAATTTTTGGGACACCGCTAAAACCTACGCAAGGCATAAGGAGCCAGCTGGCTTACCATACATGCCACGACCGTATGCAAATAGCAGCATACTGCGGTTGAAATGATTGTTTGTTAAACTCTGTGTATTGTTTTTTGACTACGAAGATGCGTCGTGGCTACTGATGTGCCCTCTTAGCAAACAGTCAAAAGAGAACGATCAGCATCTATTCACTTCACTTGCATCATGAGGCGTTATTACTGGTGTACGGCTACAAATTGTGTGGGTCCTGGTTGGTCCATGCGTGTTATATGTGTAGCTGACCGAATGACTCCCAACACGTGTGCAGTTTGTATACATTGCGGTAGCCTTGCAATACCCAAGTGGTCACCAACAAGTGTGCCTGATCGTAAACAGTACAGGAAATACACAAGTTTTCCCGAAGTGATACTGTCCAAATAGACAGATGGGCTTGTCAATCAGTGCCATCTCTCAAACAAGAAGGTCATCATGAGATGAAGTTCCTACATTTACTTTAAAGACCGTCCTTGAGCTGAGGGGAAGATAGTGTAACGTGCGATCGAAACCAGCAGGCGCGCACAGGTTAAATTTGAATTGTGTGACGAGGCGTGCTGCTGTGTTGTTGACGCCGTTTTAGTTTCCGTTTGTGTAAGTCGTGTGCATGGCTTACTGGGCCTTTGGCTCATGCTTGTCTGTATTGTTTCCTTTTACAGGATTGTTGTTGGAACCCCTCCTTCGGAAGAACGCTGTCCCCCGGTGTCTCCACGTTGCCCCAAAATCGGTCCGTAAGTGCGACGGACAATCAGAATAGAAGCGGCTGGCTTGCATGTTACAATAGTTAACAACTTCCGAAACTTGTGAAAATGATATCTTAAACTCTGTTGATAAAAAAGGTGCACAATAGTATACTGAAAGGGTACAGATGGAAGGCTTCAGTGCATAACAGGCAAGTGGCTTCGACGGTCGGTATACAGACATGACATTTGTTCAAAAACGTTTATTGACGACTGTGGGATTTCCACATAGTACGTGCAACATATTGGATGTCAGAGCGCTAGACTTACTCTTCTCTACACCTTAAAATAAACTTTGACGAACAGTTCTTATGAATTTTCACTTTATGTCCAACAGTTTACAGTCCAGGATACATTTTTCTCAATTGTAAAATGAAAGCTATATCACGAATTGTGTTTATTTCTCTAATGACGTCATCACCCAGTCTTATCCTGAAGGGAAGTTATCACCGAGGTTCGGCTGTCGTATGCGCTGTAATCTGGTTGGATTTTGATCTTATCTTGGGCAGACAGACAATACTTGCAGTTTGGTTGAATCTTATAGATTACCCGCTTTCAGAAGCTCTCAATTAGATTGACATAAGTGATATCGTTAAACTAGGTAAACAAAATCTTGCTGCTAATGTGTGGTAAAGTTCTGTATTTTATCTTATGACCACTGTTTACGTTTGTTCATATGCTCACATTTTGCTTGTTTCAGTTTGCAAGAAAACGACATAATTGTGTTCTGGACAGTTAACCAATAGAATATACCTCGTTCGTTACCCTGGGCTCTTGTGGACCTTAAGGCACCTTGTTCATAAGATACGCAACGGAATCGTCACGTGCAGACTTTTAGTGTCAGGTGCTTTTGGTATTCACATAGTTAGCACAAAAGCGTGGTTTATGTCAGCTACTATTAAAATGTCTGGCAACGTGCATGACAAGTTATTGCCGAAGGACGCTAATCTTCTGGAAGCGTTTCAACATATGCCTCTCAAGTGTTCCCATCGTTCTGCCGGTGGGTTAAAGTTCAGAATATCAACAACTTGGTTGCTATTCTTATAAATGAGAACTGGGTTGCCTAGGACCACCTGCGATACGTTACAGATCTTTGCTATATCACTAATTGGTCTTAAGTTGGCTGTGTTGTACGTAGTACATATGATATTCTAATGGTTGTATATAATGTGTATGCTAACTTCCTCGCTGTTGTGTTGCAACACTGAGTGCACAAGCCTAAGGTGTAATCCGATGTCTGGTTGCTATCCCGATTGAGCTCAGTGTGTCATTCATGTTTTACGCTCATATATATTTGTGCAAACTTACCTACCACAAATCCCGTGGAGCAGCTAACGAGAGCGATTGAAATGTTTTGGCATGAGATATCTTGCTTGTCCCTAACTGGTTGTTTAATAACCACTTCCATATGAGCAGTTTCTTTGCCGTTTTCCTCTTGGCGGTTGTTTATTAGTATTAAACACTTCGTCTGGCAAAGATAATTATTTTAACCATAGGTTGCTTACTGATGAGTGTGACGACAATGTCATCTTGAAGACCAAAAACAGTGACGCCTAACTGCCTTGATGGGGTCCTGGCAAAAGTGACAACACATGTCAGTGCGTTTATAAAAGTGCACTGGAACAGCAGTGCAAAAATAACAGCCGAGTATGAAATCTTTGTACTCTCGCATTCCTTTATAACTTCCACAGCGGTTATGGAACTTTAAGTAGTGTCACTGGCGTCTAATGTGCGGTAGTCTCACCTTTATTAATGGTGAAAATGTGTTTTACACGAATTTGATGAACTTACAGTGATCCCTACGTAAAGTAGGTGCTGTGCAATAACAACAGAAGTTACATGGCAAAACTGTGTAACTGACCCTACCTAATTTCCATTTAGATTTGTGACCTCCTTGAAGTCAAATAAAACCTTATGGTCAACCGTTCTAACGGACGATATATAAACCTTTATCACAAACTGCAACAGCACCTGCAGGAATATCCGTTGGCTTCACTACCGGGCATTTGGAGAATCAGGGCTAAATAATTGCTACAAAATGAGCGTCACTCAACTCGGCTTCATACACTTTCTATGTATGGGTGTACTCAAATTAGCTACTGATGATAATATCCCGGCATACCCAAAATAATTAAACTAAGTTTAACGTTAAACATCTACAAGTAGTGCAGATAACCCATTGCCAGCCAACACGTTTGTGCGGCCAACGACAAACCATGATTTACTGAGATACTTTATTGCATCCTGTCACAGTTGACAATTACGTGAGAACCATAATCACTTCCGTTACACAATTTGTGCTATTTTTACATAAAATAAGTTTCTGGGATAAAAATTACCAACCACCATTGGCGAACTTCTTAGAGTGGTGAAATGTCACAAACGTTGTTTCCAAAAATAACATATTTTACCTATCGAAGAATGTAGTCGAAGGAGAATTTTCAATATCACTTCAAGTGACTTGTGCCAGACCCAAGTGTTTGTCAGGCCCTTATACTTTGTTTACTTGTTTCACTATGAGCTATGCTGTATACAAATGTCTTATCACTTTAAATTATTTGATATGGCATAGCTCAACCCAGGAATGACTTTGAGTATATTCTGACCGACAGACTATGTTGACGCTGTTCATTTCGTTCCTTAACGGCAACTGTTTTCATCGATGATTTGCTTGTGAAGCCATATTTATAGTTTAACCTTGGGTTAGGCCTCCCTGACTTTCTGCTCGTCAATTCAGTGCTCATCATGTAAGAAGTACTCTGCACGCCAACTTTTATCCTGTGCAGTCGCCAGTAGTATGAACTAAATGAGCTAACGACTCAATTGTTGGCCACCCGGGCAGTTCACGCCAACCTGATCCAACAAACTCACATAATACTTTTTCCGTATAAATGAGTGATCGGAGTCATTAGCTTTCGGGTGTTTCCTCGACAAATCAACTGAAAAGACATTTTCGTCTTATTCACTTCCTGTTTCCTGAATGGTCTAAATCAATCTCAATTATTTCATCCCAACAGCATTACAACATTCCGGCATGTACATAATCGCTCAACAGTCCAATTATTCTGAATCCCACCCACTTAGTATTCGATCATGATTCACTTTTAAAGAATAGCTCGGGTGGACATTTTCGCTAGATCACCCCTCAGCCTTTATGTAAATGTCTTCAAAGTTGCAGAAGCGTACTACGCTTAGGGTGCGAAAAGTTTTTCCTCCGTTGGCCTGAACACGAAATGCATTTTGATAGCAATACGTTATTAGTTAAGCCAAATTTCTGAAGTGTACAGTTCTGTAATAACATTCTCCCTACACAAATATGCTGCATGTTCCAATGAGGAGTATAGTTCTCTGCGCTCGCTTCCGCTTCAACTAGTTATTTTGCTACTTTTCTGACACTCTTGGCTCCAATGGCTTATTCGTGAATGTCTCATGAATGGAGGCATCCATCTGGTCACAAATCATCCATTTGTTATTCCAGTTATCTGCTGGATGTGATTTGGCTCTCTAGTTGACCACTTAAAATGGAAATTCGTTCGGTTATCGTAAACTATATTATAATTTTGGAGAAGAATGTCGTCTGATACGATGGACAGTTCGTCATCTTTACGCCAATCTTGACCCAACTTCAAGCGAAACGTCTAACTTCAAGGACAAATCAGTGCGATATGCTCGGCAGCCTGCGATAATAGAAATCAATAACGTCCCTAACAGTACTCGTCAACATTGGGCTTAATGCTTTATGAGTTAGCCGTGCGAAAATCGAAATGTAACACAGGGATCATATTATTGTACATACGTATTTGTTATTTTTGTTGGTTTTTCAATATAAGTTCTATCTCTACTCCGCTCCATAGCAATTCGACAAAGAATGATTACGCAGAAACCCGATCGTGTGTGCAGAAAGAAATGCTTCCTCTTCGCTCAACTGCAACTCGTGTATTGGACAATTCTCGCGAAAGTGGCGGATCAACATTTGCTGTTAAACAGTACCTGCAAAATCTTTCTTCAAAAGACCAAATCATTAATCCCTCTCTTTCCGGAATTGGTCGCGCTACTCCTGTGGTCGCGAGAGCTTACGGAAAATCGCAGAAGCAAGCGGTGAACTCTGATCAAACCAATGGGCAAACTCAAAGCAAGCACAACCAGCCCTTTTGAGTGTATATTTGACTCGTGCAGCCCAGGTCAGTAATATCCTGTTGCAGGTGATATTTTTGGCAAACTATAAAGATTGGCGATCGCTTTAAGACAGATGCATGACCTAGGAGCATACAGATAGTTTGTTCGAATTTTTAACGTCATATCAGGGGTGTTTTTCGGTTTGGTGTATTTATAAAGGTGACTATCAAACAGTATTACTGTGCCTGACAAACATTTGTAAGTTTTCTTCTAGTGATATGCACACAAGTCGCGCTTAACAAAAATAGTTTCCAGTGCAAACGTTTCAGTTCTGCTTAAGGGGCTTCTCCGTATCACTTACAAACTTAGGTTTATTTAAAGCAAGGATGACTTTACTCGATATGTTGACACGTAATTAACAAACGCTAGTAAAAGCTGCATTACAGTCACTAATTCGATTAAAATAAACACTGTGATGCAGAAAACGAGTATAAGTGTGCATCAGAAATGGATTGTGAAACACTTCCACGCTCATTTTGAAACGTTAATCATGCTCAAAGATCTCGCAACTGTCTGTCCTGTGGCAGATAGACTTTACGAAATTGATCTGGATAATATCTCTTTCACTGGAACCACACGGAGATGTTTAGCTGCAGAAATCGACAAAATCACATAAGGAGGATGACCGTTAAAAATTCGCGTATACTTGCAGTTAGGTCTCCGATCGATCGCACTGATTTGTATCGGCAGGTGGGGGGCTAACAACTAAAAGAGCCCAACAAGTTTCATCACATGATCAAGGTTTTAATATCCGAAGTGTCACAGATCTGGTGAGCTCTGGAAGGGATTTATCTTGCTGAGCATACTGTTTCTAGCTTCCGATTTAATCCTTCCAGAATAGGGGCACATGGTTACTCTCACCGAATCCAGCCGACGCCCGGATTTTTATCAAATGGATAGTTTTACGATTAACAGTTTTGCTACACTACTCACCAGTAACACGAATATAGTTGTTGTTTACCAGTGCCGACCAATACAAGGAAACGGATAGTACACTCACAAAATAAAAGCAATTACAATAAAAAGGGAGAGGACCTTGACGCGTTTAATCCCTGAGTCGAACGGTTGTAGTGGACAAGTGGGTATGCGCTAGACCCTCGTCCACTAACAATTTAAAACGCCTTTCCTGAAGAGCAATCGAAACGTAGTCCCAACAGGCATCGAACTAGAGAACGCAGTGGGGTTTAGAAACAAACCGTATATTTCCAGCAATGTTTGGAAATATGATAAGTAGTTAGCTCTAGCCTAGTCTGGGACCAACGGCAGCAACCAAGAGAAGAAAGAAAAGAAGCGCGAGGTGGGCTACCGCCCACTCGGCGGCACTCGGTAAGCATTACAAGTGAATGACGCAAACTATTCGGTTATCGGCAGCAAGCTAAATGTGCAAATGAGCTTCACAGATTGCCAGTACCATCCCGTTCTGATTCATATGTCTCAGGTCATTTGGCTTGACTGGCAGACCCACCCGACCGAACAAATCTTGAAGAGGTGAACATGATAAGTGTGTAACAACTTGAAGTCTGACATTTTCGAAGAGTTACTTACCAGGCAGAAGAGAATGCCTGCACGGAACCTGAATAGCCAACCAATTATCTGATGTGGGGGAAAAGATACCGCTATTAGAGAGGGCACTCGTGCATCATGGTGCCACTCGTTATTAATGACAGGACGATTAGAACAGCCGGAGGAAAAATGTGATGAAAAAAGTGTTGGTCTAATGAATTCAAGTTGATTTGTTGAGGGTATGTCCGATAAACCTCAGCTTTCTGCCAGTTGACATTCAGCCGTACATTTCTGAGACAAACTTCACCCCATCCATAACATAACTAGTAGGTGAGTCCAGATGCAAAATATCCGGGCTTCTAGCACTGCTTTTGTAAAGTGTCTTCTATCTGGGAGCATGCAGTTTCTATTACCGGCTCGAATCCCATCGCAACCCGTACACTCAACAATGGGAGTGCGTTTCCTTTCGTACACGAATTATTGAGAAACTCCGATGAAATGAATGTGACCTGAAGTGTTAGTAAAATGGTACAAATGATATTTCCAAGTCATATGTGAAAACAGCATATTTCAGTTAATCTGACATCACGTTGTGTTAAACGGTCCATTACGGGTAATTCACTTCCGTACGTTGAATCAGCATGGCGGTGAACGATGAAAGCATCTTTAGAAGAATATTCAAGTTGAAGTACCCGAAATATGAAGAATATCTGGAAGACTTGCACAAATTTCAACGAGAAACTTGCACAAGCTTTTTCATTAACACTTCGCAAACAGCTGCAAGTGCTAAGAAGCATAGGGGAGTAGAACTACCGCCAGGCTGCCCGTATGGAAGTGTGGTGTACAAATGCGTACACTGTACACGCCGAACAACACCCTCCAAACGGTAATGTTTATTTATCCAATTGATATGATACAAATTTTAGATTTGCAGACTACAGATGTAATGCATCCTGGGTCGTACATTATCGTACTAACGGATATCAAATCGAAAAGGCGAACCTGGTCCACTCACACGACTTTCAAGTTGGTAAGCCTAATATATATCCCAGGAATAGGCGTTTGACTGTTGATGAGGAACTGCATGTATGTGAGATGATGAACCACTTCAAGAGTGCTCGAGAAATGAGGTTGTATGTGAACAAGAAATATGGGGTTAGGATGCGTCGACACGATTTAAGCAACCTACGCATTAGGCATAACAAATTAGATAGTCGCAACGAAATTATCAAGTTGCGAGACTTAATAAGGGTGGAATGCAGTTATGGCTTTCTACGTCGAGAGAAAGTGCTAAGGTTCGTTATGTTTATGCCTAAAAGTGCTTTTCAGCTGTGTTCTAGGTATGGGGATGTTATTCTTGGGGGTACAACTCATCAGTTAAGTTATGGCGGCCTCACACTATGGCACGCTATGCTGGTAGATGTGACTGGGGTGGGTGTTACTTTTTTTATGCACTGATGCCGAACGAGACCACTGCCAGTTATAAGATAGTCCTCGAACGCATGCTTAAAATGCTTGCCCTGCATGTCTGCCGTTCGAACCTTCATTGTTGATCGTTCAGCAGCACAATGGAGGGCAATTCGTGACGTTTTTCCACAGTGTGCCGTAGTATTTTGTCGGTTTCATTTACTGAATGATGTATCCAGGCGTTACCGTCAGTTGGTAGGCTTAGGTGATTATCAGAAAAACCGTATTTACCAGTGGACCCGCAATATGGTTTTCACTGGTAACAGAAGGCAGTTTAATAGTTTGCTGCAGGCTGTGAAGTCTGCCAGTATTGAGGCGTACCAGTATCTCGCTAATACTTGGCTTCCTTGTAAGAGTGGTTGGGCCTCGCATAAACTTAAGGCCACTGTGCTGTTCGGTAACCACACCACCAATATAAATATATATAAAAATGCGGGAATTTGCATGGCATAGATGTATGTAGGTGTATTAACATACATACACATTTATTAACAGAAAATTGCGTGATTTCATTTACGTATACGTTCCCAGCCAACACGACCGTCCCCTGAGCGTCCCATGAGCGTCCCCTGAGTGTCCTATGAGCGTCCTAACTGTGCACTTTCGGGTCACTCATGGGACACTCAGCGGAAAACCCAGCCAGGGCTTCCATATAATATTGCAAATATTTTTTTCTTTCTACTACCTATTCACGCTTTATCGAACGTTTACCACGCATGAAAACTAATAAATATGATCCCTAGCCTAGTTACCACGACCGTCCCATGAGAGTACCCGAGTGACCCCTGAGTGTCCCCGGTGGGCATACTATGGCCATACGACACTGTATCTCATTCCACCGCTACAACGAAATGATCGTATGAAAAGGAATGTCGTATTCAATTAAATGTAATAGAATATAGGAAAGATTTACAGTGTAACATCAGAAATCATCATTTTCAGGGTTAATGGCATTTGAAACAGTGGTCTTTCTTGTTGTCTCCCGTGTCATTTGCATCCATTGCCGTACTTTCTCCTTGAACCGTCACGTTCAAACGCTTAGCTTGACCATTGATTACGTAACCTATAAATGAGATACAACATAGGTTGCAAGGATGAGTTTCAAATGATATACGAGTAATAATAATACAAGTTTTATGGGTGTGTTTGAAATTCCATATCTTCGTAAATAATCGAGATAGAGCAAAAGTGAAACATAACAATCATACAGTATTCTTTCTAAGCATTTCAATAATGCTACAGACATTTGCTAGCTCATATCGAGTAACCGAGATATGTCCTCCTGAACTTATACAAAATTCAAACATGAGCCATAATATTACAAGTTTTATGGGTGTGTTTGAAATTCCATATCTTCGTAAATAATCGAGATAGAGCAAAAGTGAAACATAACAATCATACAGTATTCTTTCTAAGCATTTCAATAATGCTACAATCAATTGATAATAATTCGGGAACTTTCAGTCATACGTACATCAACGTGGATTTCTCCATCTCGATCTGACAGTGATTTGCCCAATGAGAAAATTACATTTCAAGGTCATCCGGTGTATTATTAAGCCTTACAATTTTAATTTTCCCGGGTACGAAAGGAAATGCGCCCCCCCCCAACAATTGGATGTCTTTTAAAACAACCAGTGACGCTACTTCCAGTAAATTGGATGCTTTAAACAAAACCTGACCTGATGAAAGACAACTGTCTGTAATGATTCAGCTATTTTCTAGTCTAGTGTGATGGATGACTGAATGGAAGGCATGAATATTTCAACACCCGGTGGAATATCTAGATGCGGTGACAGGACATGGTCTAAGGCCACAGTGGGTGCACTGCTCACAACATGAACTACCAGATGAGTAATTACTCAATGAAATCGGACAAACGGGCAGTAAGAGGCGAGTAAAATCCCACGACAGAAAGCGTTAGCCACTCACACAAAACCAGGCAAAAGTGCACATGGCGTTTAAATGGACACTATCTCTGCGTTGTGGATTAGAATTTTGGTTCATACACGTCAGCGCGGGTGCAGACGTGCGAGTTAGGCAGTAAGAATCGTCCTCCATTGAACGCTCAGGCGTACCCTACCGTTCGGTTACTGTCAATTTGCCAGATCCGCTTTAGTGATGGCATTGTGTCAGTAATATTCTGTTCTGCAACGTTGTCTACTTCTACTAGTACTGAAGTGAAATCAATTGCTGCTACTTGGCAATACTGATGTAAACCAAGCACCACGCACATCTTGTTTCAGCTTTGCAGTTCGGAAGGCCTCCGGGAAACAGCATTAGACTCAGGTTTCACTCTTACTGAATTTCACCAGTAGCGTCTGATCGTTCCATGGCCGAGACCTGAATTCCGGTCACGCTTCCATGAGGCGACCGTGTTCAACACTTCTTCAATGGTCTCACATAACGCATGACCGAAAAAGCCTATGTAATTGCTTGCTTGTGAGTATCGCCGGAATTACCTGATTGCGTCGAGAAGTGATGCGGCAACTGTCGCAGTACTTCCAGTCGTACTATAAGACTCATCCGTGTCAAGAACCTACACTACTGACAAGCTCTAATGAGCGTCAAGTTGATGTACATAACCTCTTTTCTCACGAAGCTGGTTGGAACGTCCTTAGGATTGTGAAAGTTGCAATCAGCTGTCAATGACGTTCAGCTTATATCAAAGTATCCAGTCGTTTCATAATGGAGCGCGCTAAAGTCTCATTTCGATCAGAGCTGTATCAGTCAGAATACACTTTACTATCTGTACTGTCTCTACAGCAGAACTCAACCAACGATTCTCCATTCCAGTGACAATTACGACCGCATCAACCACAGACTAAGGCAGCTACCACGAAGATAGTAACTGAGACAACTACAGTCTACCTAATTTTGTATCGTGCCTTCTTTTGCAGCAAAATAAAATTGACTAGCTGGAATAGCGTAACTGAAGCTGTTTATAGACGTTCGTTTGCAATCGGAATTTGAAAACCAGTCAAAAACATAAGAAGTGGTTCGTTATCAAAGATAATCCTCATGTTAAATGAAGTTAATTATTGGTGGCTGGGCATATTACACTTTAAATGCAAAGGTTAGAAAACCTTTCCACGAATTCTCCAAAAATATCGCTTACACCCAATAACGGACTGACCGCGAACGACTTGTAAGTAGTGCGTGGTCCCTGTTTGTTGTGAAGGGCCACAATCCACCCCGAACTGCCGGTTCTCACTAGCTACGGTCCCAAAGGCTTCAGATTGCGCTTTGTTTATTTTCGAAGCTCACCATTGAACCGACACTCCACGACTGGTCCTGTCTTTGTTTCGACTCATGAGGCAGAGACAGCCCGAACGGTGGATTGAAACGCCAGCGCCGGGCGTTAGGACACAACACTCTCTTCCATTCGCCCACCAGTTTCACGGGCATTGCTTTTGACGGAAGAGTTTGCACGAAATTGAGCTATTGATTGCTTTCATGTCATGGGTGTAAGGGGACGCAATCCGTTACCCCCATCGCCAACGATGCTCACGGAAACGTTGGCCGAGCAGAGGGAAATCTTGCCTCTTAGCGCGAAGTTTAGTCGTTTTGATACTCCGTTAAGACTTACCTCTGCCCAATGAGTCAAACGAGAGCGGGACCGACCGTAAAGTGTCGGTTTGACAGTGGGCAACAAGAAGCGTCACAAACGGCCGGCTCATTTCACTTCCTTATGTCTGAGTGAAACTCAGAATTGGCTGTGGAACTTGCGTCCGTCAAATCCTTTCATTCATCAGTAGTCGTGTGTATCAGATATTCACGGAGACAACTGGAAGGTTCACAGAGCGAGATGTTCCGATGGCGTTATAATCTGATTACCGCAGTTTCCAGCGAAGTTTAATTTTTAGATTTGTGAATAATGGGACAAGGTCACTTATGGAACATCAGGCAGTCATCAGGACAGTCAGCAATTGTACGAATTCGAGCAGGGGCTTCGCCAAAATTTTGGCCGTTATTTACTTTGTGTGCAGTGTTCAGCAAACGACCTTCTAAATCGATCTAACCGAAAATTGTATTGAACCTATCACCTTCATGCAAATCAATGATTTACTGATGGGATAATACGCAGATTCGGTGTAGAAACCTGTCCTACTGTCGTGCTCGATGCAGATCAATAGTGTTTTTAGCTTAGCAGTGTTTAGGTTAAACGGTGTGATCAGGGATGTGGTGACATTTAATGGCAAATTAATGACTTGAGACCTTGCTGATAAGAAAGATTCTAAAGTCTGTTATGGATTTATAAGACAATTATAAAGACTAAGCTCGACAGACCACATTGTCATTGTTTCTACTCAAGGTAACCTGTGGAAAGGTTAAAGACCGTTCAATATAACTGGTTAGGTTTCAGTTTCGGCCACTTGAAACAGATAAATTGTTGCGTCTAGACTGTACATACAAGTCGTATTATCGATGGCAGTTCAACGCAGCAACTATTATGTATAATTGCAGCACTGTTTAGCCTTAGGTACAATCATACGTTTGGTTGCTGAGCACTTTTACATACAAAATGAACAACACCTACACCCGAATGGGATGGTCGAGTGCACCGACATTACAGCCGCCACATATGTTTCATTCACATTCCGCCTAGTCCGGCTGGAAACGATTTTTGAGGCAACACATTACCCTTCATTTTGAAGGCGAAATAACCAGGAAAAAGTGAAATCTTACTTCTCAATTTAGGTGCAGCGCAGTAGGGATTTGTGTGTTGACGGGCTGTAAGATAACGTAACAAATTGTATGCTGTTCGTGAAAATTGTTTCGTAAGCGACCTTCAAGTGACGTCCATTCTCACTACTCACTTACTTATTGAACCCTGTTGAAACTAGTGTAACTTCAGTCTAATATCACCTTGAATTTGGGGCGACAATAAATGAGCCCGATAAACATATTGTTTGGCTACACCAGTTTAACAGTTAAATTCACTAGGCCAAAAGATACATTGGTCCATGTTGCTTTGCTCTAAATGAGTCAAAACTAGCCCCTGGTATACATTATTTCACTGTGGTTTATCATCCCAAGTATAACGGTACGGTGCAATGTTAAGTAATCACTGACCATTCAACGAATATGTGAATCTCATATTTAATTAGGGACCATAGAGTGCATCCAAATGCCATAAGCCACAGTTTATGAAACAGGTGTCTGAACATGTTCTCTGAAACATTGTGGTGTTACGCAAGTATATCTAACGTGTTATCATGGGATACTTTATCACTTTGTATTGTTTTTGTTCAAACTAGCCACGAGCTTGGTTCCGCCCTCTCTATTTTGGTCCTTCTGCCACTAATTCGGTGACGTGATCATCTGTAAGTGGCTTCTAAAACCGCGGCATCCTTCACACTACAGCCCATGGGCAAGTCAGTGCGAGCCACAAGTATACGAATGAGCTGAATAAACTCACTGCAACCCGCCAATTCAGATAGTCAAGATCCTTTGTCTTTTTGCACAGTCCTGAATACTGTTTTCTATTCTGCAATACATTCGTATGAACCAAGCGTTCTATTCTTTCAATGAGCAAATATTTTGCGGATATTCTCAAAATGTGTGGCATTTTCGGTTTTTTTGCGTTGTCTTGGGCACACAGTAAACCTTATGTAGGCGCAAGATCGCCAGTTGGCGAGAGCATGAGGGACTCTGATAAATTAAATATTTTATATGTCAATCCCAAACACCGTTGTGGTTGTACTTTTTCCAAATAGACAGTGGTGGATAATGAAACAAATGGCGCGGTTCCAACGGTGTTTAAGATCATAGGAAGTACTTACCTGTTGCCTAAGATCAAGGGACAATGTAAATGCAGAATGCGGGAGTCGGCCCGACCCTGGCCATGGTTCGCAAATGTATTGGGTCTGAGTAGGCGTGCAACAAAATCATGAACACACCTTACATACTCGTAAGCAAAGATGACGTCGGCAGGCTACGCTTCACAAATGATAATCAGATGACATAAATCTATCGACCTAGTCTGGACAAGCAAAATTTACATCTTAACGACGACGACCTGTCCTCAAGTCAGATATACCCATTGGATTGAAGAATACCGTCCTCAGGTTATTCATAAGCATTATGCCAACGATAAAATGTGTTCCACGAAAATGTTTTATTCACCGGACTTTTTCATCTTTCGTTGGTCAGTGTGCCGTTAGACCGAGCTTGATCGACAAAAAATTGAGGAACGTTCAATAGCACGGAAATATTTAGCACGTGGTTGTCAAGGTCGATCTTCAACTGCGTTCACATGGCCAAAAGCAAATAACAGAAATCCATATTTGAGTTGCTCTTTTCTGGTCTGATGCTCGGGCTGGAAGGCTGAGGTCGTATTATCCTCATGGAAAAATTTCATTGTTGCACGGAGGTGGTTACTCCAAAATAGTTTGACCGGCACCAAAAGAGTAGAATAGTTCGCCAGGGAACTGCAGTCTCGTGCCATTAGGCGTTTTTGTGAACGTGTAGCTAATGTCTTCTCTGATCTTCGACCGTCTTCCAAACTGACGGTAGGAAACGTCCAAGCCAGCCATTTGCCGTAAGACAGCGCATCATGGCCCTAAGGCGATCAACTCTGAGTAAATTACGAACGTCTCGTAATAACATGGTTGCGGTCGGTAAGTCCCCGAAGTGTGACGTCCGTTCGTCCGCGAACGCCTGCGTCATGTGTTAAGTTCCGGGAAAGGAAGCGCAGTCGGTTGCGCGGTAAATTTTCAGACCACTCGGTTATGGCCACATACAGTGTGTCGCCTTCGTTTCATTCTGCATTACCCCTTTTGGCTCCTCCTAGGCAGTGGCACACGCGAGCTGGCAAATTCTGTAAATGGGATGGTGGGGATGATAAACCACAGTCTGAAGTCGGCTGTCAATTAGCATTCCTGATTAGTGGTTTTGTTCCTTGACGTTGGAACCTCTACGCATTCGGTTCGGCTCCATTCAGTTTCTACAGTGAAATAGCTTGAACCATAAACTACCCAGTTTCTCACCCCAGCGGGCTTTTGGGGGTGCCTAGTGCTGCGACGATGAGAGAAGAAGTTCTTCAATTCCATCAGTAATCGCGGAGGTCACCAAATAGAAAACCAAGGAGATCAAGCCATCATCGAAATCGGGACACAATGAGCTCATAGTTACCATCAATACACAAAAGCATATCACTACATCGAGAAGGCGTGGAATAAAGGCTGAGTACATGGTTCATATGAGTTTGCTCCGTAGAACCTACAATTTCATAAATTATAACTAACGTAGCAAATAAAAGAACTTCAAAACTGAAAATAAAAACGAAACGCACATACCAGTTAAACTATGATCAACTTAAGCTTATGAGATGGACAGAATTAAAAAATCTCTCTCAAGCGAGTCTCTCACAACAGGCCCGCAAAGAGGAACTACCAACACTCATCAATCTTTTTCCTGAATTCCGTCCTGTTACCAGAGGACACCATATTTTGTGGAAGCGCACTCCTATTGTTGGCAATTCAACACACAAAGGAGTTAGCCCGAATTCATGTAGCCAGTCTCGTCTTTTTCAGTATAAGATTGTGATCCGAAAGATGTGAAGATGTATAAGGTTTGGACAGAGGTTCCGCTTTAACTCCGGATATCCAGTTCAAAATCTCGGAAAATTCTGTAAGGTCCCTTTGAAACCATTTCAAGCAAGAGATAATAGACCACGTTTTCTCAGCCTCTCTTCCGAAGAGGTTGATATATATTCCCACGAACACGAATGATATGCGGTCCCATTGCTGGATACTGAAAGAGAGCTAGTCTAATTTTTTTCCGCTCCCGCAGTCTAGTTCTATTTACAAAGATGTCTTGTAAATTGTCATCTACGTGTTCACAGGGTATGTCTTGGCCGAGGCCCTAAACTCTACCCGCAATTTCCGTTGGGCTAGACTGAGCAACGTAGGAATGAACCATGAGCTGTGATTTTACTCCATGAGCAATGAATATGTCTTCGACCTATCCAAACCACAACCAAGTGGTTAGAAACACTAAATGTTGCGGGCTGAATAACGGTAGGTACATGCCAGTGGAGTCAATGTCAATTTCGAAGAAGCACTGGGACATCAAGAATGGTAAAATACTGGAAGTGAGGCGAATGATAAACGGTAATTTCGGGGTCACCGATTTGTGGTGGAAGAATGAACTGAAACAAACAGCGATACGAACCAACGAGTTGAGCAAGTGACTGCAACCATTAAGGATGAAAAAATGTTCATGATACGACCAGTGCCATCGAGCAGCAATCAGTGTTGCGGGGGCAAATATGGCCTTCTACAGAAATTAGCCTGAAGGTCGTTCCAAAGGGAGGATAATCATTTTGGTGAGGATCCTTGTTTTTCAATAGTTTCGGAAGTGTTGAAACTAAAATTTCAGAAGAAGTATTGACAGTTCATAAATTGCAAACGAGCAGTGTGAATGAAAAATGGCAATACATCAAATAAGTGTCAAAAACACTAGTTTGGTGATGGAAAAAGTTCCCTCTATTTTCGCGGAGACAAACAACCGTCGGCATTAGCCCATTTTTCACAGTATTAGAAATGCGCTGATTGCAATTCTCACGGTCAACTACGTCATGCCGTAATCTGAGAGTACTTAATTCTAGGGCGTTTTGAAGATACCATCGAAATGGAGATACACGACCATACAATTGCATTACAGTGAGAATACTAACATATTTGTAAGCGAAGCATGTGTGACAACGTTTCCAGCTTCCTTGTCTACGCGATACTCGTATTATTCCTTCTTTTTTGCAGGATTTGGACAGATACTGGACGACGGAACGTTGTTCTTAGAAATGGCTGAAATTGACACCATGATATGGTTGTCTCAATCCTCGGTGTATATTGAACGGCTTAATGAAATGGTATTATGTCCCGCTCTACCACTCTATGCGGACCAAATTAATGAGAAACGGCAAAGTGTAGCGGCGCGTTCAAACTTTATGTCGGCTTACCAATTGTTGGAACCAGTCCAACAGAATAATACCCAGTCTGTACTCACTATCGAAAACCAATCGACAATGAAAAAGAGGAACTCAGCGCGTTGACCCTCGTGTATTAGTATCGACTCTGGAAAATAGAGTGTACAGAGAAAGCACGTCAAGCTAGCGAGGCACGGAGCGAGTTGTGTTTTTAGCCCCGGGACGGATATTACAAAAAGGATGGCTTGACTAAAACAAAAGTAGGTGAAAAACCAAAATCATCAAAAATGTACAAGTGAATGCGACTATCAAAATTATCGTTCATTATGGTCGCTACGAGCAGCTGCTAGTGTGAACGCATTCTAAATTCTAAGACGTTTCTCAGGGACCAGGTCAACCTGGCTTCGCTAGCGATTTCATCCGCTGTATAAATCAGCATCAGCAGTGTGTGATAATGTACCCAAGCATACTGTACTACATACAAGTCATCCATGTGATATTAACTGAGGACCAGTTTGTCAATGTTCCAGCGACTTCCAACTTACATAATAATAATGTATATTTCTCAACGCATTCGTGAGAGACACGCTCGGATGTGCGCGATCATGACAGATAATTACAGGCGGTACAAAGCAACAAATGGTTACGTTATAAGACAAACATGAAATCTGCTGATAAAAGGAAGCATATCCAGAGAGAAATGGGTTGCGGTTTGCAAAATTTGATGCACGCACCAGGGAAAGAAATAGTTCGCTTGTTCCACAGATTCAGTTCAAAAGATGAGATGTTACACTAATTTTTCTTATACAAGGTTATGTAGGGGACGATGTTTCAAATATTTCAAGGTCATGCCGGGAAATACGTGCAAATGCATCTTCGAAGGATTCCGCCGTTATTTGACGTAATTAGCTCGGAAAATGTTGAAATAATTCGGCTTGGGCGAGGGAGTACGGGAATTTCCAAAATCCGGCGAAGAATTGAGCAAACTCCAGCGCAGGACTTCTTCGATTGCTCGAAACGTCAAAAAGTTGAAAATCTCGCGAACTGCTCGGTCAATACGGGGTTTCTAACGTCCATTCATCGCGGAAATTTTCCTCGCATAACAGATGTTTTCAAGAGTGAGAAAAAGAACACAATCTTACGTGTTAAATGGGGAAATGTGGAGTGATCACATGTAATATGATAAATAATGTATACGTAATATTTTCTTGACAAAACTTCACGCGATATTGATATTTTTGTTTCTTTCAATGAAGTATATAATATTGGCAGTCAATTGTTATAGTATTCCACGATGATTGGGTAACCAGCAGCTACTTCTAGAATGATTATCACGTGATAATCAAAATTCCATACGAAGTTTTGACATTAGTTTGTTTTATAGGGTCAATGTTTAGCTAGAATCTATATTTCATAGCACAAAACGGTTAATAGTGGTTAACGAAGCAGGGTTTGAGGCAGGGAAGACAGCACGAGATGTGAATTGAGGTTTCAATGCACTTATGTGAGGTAAACGTGGGCAGCATTTTTTTGTTTTCTTTGGAGAGTTTTGTATGCTAGTCAAATAAACCGTCAATATCAGATACGAACAACTATAGGCTGATGGTTTATCGGGTGAATGGGTTATTACGAATGGGCATACATATAATATGTGAGCTATAATGCTGTTTTTTCCCAGTTTTTGTTCTAAGTGAATAAGTAGGAACGGGTATGTATGTTACATGTAGCTGATAGCTAAATGTTCTCCGGACCACATTCAAAAAGGACATCAGAAGATACACAAAGTTTGAAGATAGACATTATGTTTGACAATGTAAGATAGCTGTTCAGGCCCTTTTTAAACCGCTGAATGTTGTTACAAGCTCTGATTTGATTCGGAAACCTATTCCAAGCTCAAGCCAATCGGCTGGAGCAGCTACTAGTGTGAACGCATACTGCATTCTCAGACGTTGATCATAGCCTAAGTCAATCGGATGGAGCAGCTACTAGTGTGAACGCATTCTGTGTTCTCAGACGTTCTTTATGGGCCGAGTCAACCGGGATTTTTTAGCGATTTCATTGTGTGTATAAATCAGCATCAGCAATGTGTGATAATGAATACAACCATATTGTACTATATAAAACTCTTCTGCGTGATATAATATCGGAACAGTTTGACTACTCGGCTCGCAAGATTCCCTTTCCGGATATGGCTATGAATAGCTATTCGGCGAACGGCTGGGTTCTTATTATGGCGTTAAGTTGAAAGTGGAATATATGTACTGCAACCGGTTTACTCGCACACGTCTGCAATAGTTTCTCTCCATATAATTCACCAAACTTAGGAGGTTCAGAGGTGGGGATCTAAAAGGTGAAGATGGGCAGGCTAAAAATGGAAAAACACTGATAACTGCCAGTAATAAAGCTTAGCGGTAGTCGTAGTCCGTAGGCGAGGGAATAAATAACAGTCGTCCCACACAGTTACGGGGATTTCGTTTGCGCCACAAAATCTCCTGTAGGTGCGAGTTAAACAGCTGTCCATTAGATCCAGATATTGCCCTAAAGTGCTTCCTGGCAAACGACCACAAGTTTTCGATGTTTTGTGTGTAGATGACTTGAATTTTCCGGATCCACAAAGTTAACCGAATGGTTGATAGTCCAATGTTCATAATGAGCTACCGTATTGCGCATATCCTGAGCTCAGATAGCACTAAAATCATAACCACATTGAAGACCCGTGGTCAGACAATCGTGGAGCACCAGGAGTGATAACTTGGTGGTCTAAGAGTTGGATATTAACATGGTGGAACATCGCAGAACATACAGATATGCTTCTGAAGTTGGTGACAATATCGACCAACAGTCGTGAGAAACAGAGTTCTGATTGTCACGTCCACTGGATAAGTTGTGGCTGCAATAGTACGGGAAGTCAAAACAATGATCAACAGATCACTTACCCTTCACCCGTATTGCAGTTACATTCACTTTTGGTGACATTCGAAAGTGTGTTCCCACCAATTCCGTTAATTCAAACCAGTATGTACAGTGCAGTCCGATGCTTCAGTTGCGATTAATACAGCGCTCATGTGCACGATACTGAAAATATTGTTTTACATGCTTTGTTAGTCTTGAGTGGCTCCTCCGGTTTCGTCGAAGGTCAGGGTATTTACAACACGTACAACGCTTTTTCTCTTGTTTCCATCCTCCACACCTCCGTTGCCGACTTTGTAACTCTGCGATTTCAGCACCCTCATTCTTCAGTTAGCTCTTTTCTACTCACTTCTTACTTCCATCTCTCACATCAAAATACCTGACCAACAGTACTTGATGTTCCTCTAGTTGCCTACTGTACCCGTCCACATACAACGGTTGTTGCCAGTCATCTAACCCCATATGAACAGTTTCCAAATCCTTCTATATGTGCGTGTTCTCAGAACTCCCCGCAATCCTCACCTCATCAGCACGCTTGTGGCACGGACACCCTAGAGTTCTGGTGAGATCACTGATGAACAGTATAAGCACTAGTGTTTATGGCACTGATTCCTGGGTTACCACGGTAACCACCGCATCTCCTGTAGATCTTTATTCCGCTATCTCTGCGTGAAATATTAGATTTCACCCGGTGTCCCGTATCCATCCCAGCGTTCATGGAGGAAAACGAAATGTCTGTAGTCGGAGGTTCGGCAGTTGGTGGATCACTTATTTAAAGGCTTCTTTGAAATCCAAATAATGACCGTTGACTTTCTTCTTCTACCCAAGCTAGTTGTGATCTCTCCGGGGAAGCGTACCAGACTGGTGAGAGATGACTTGGGACACACGCATCCAAGTTGGTCTGTAATGAAAAGACATTCCCACCCTTAATAATTCTTCCCAGCAGCTTCAGGATAAAAACTGTCAGAATTATCAGTCCGTAATTTCCTGCGTCGTGTCTATTCTTACCGTATGAATAGGTATATTTCTTGCCTTCCCGCAGTTATCTGGGATGAGGCCCCTTGGAGGATGAATTTAAGGATGTGAGTGAGAAGAACGAAGAGACTTTCATTAACGGCATCGACACAGTACATAAGGACTGACGAATTACACACAGCAGCCGAAACGACTGACGCGGTCGGCATCTATGAAAGAGTTGCAGGGGCAGAACGTGTGTATTATTTTGGATAGTTTCCGGGTAATAATTAGACGGCCATAGTTAGCAAGAGTTTCCACTTTGATCTGCATGAAATTTGACCAGCATCGAGGATTGGGCTGAGCTGTTGGATCGGGCTGAACTCGTAGCGCCTGAAAATTAACTTCTCAAATGGTTAGCTCAAAACGCCTCTGCCGGTTGAGTACAGGGTTGCAGAACCCACGTGAACGTCTACAGAGGAAGGGAAAACCGTGTGCAATGATGTCCGGAAGCAGGAAAACTGAGCAAGGAAAGTCTTGATTGAAAGAGTTTCCCCGCCTGTTGACGGCTCGATAGTGTACAAAAGTCAGTGGGCTGCCTGTATATAAATCGCGCATTTCTTTTGTTTTTAGATATAATGGTGAAGATTTTGTTTTAAGTCCTGTATCGAAGGCATAAATTAGTGGTCAAAGTTGTGACTGTCTGCCGTGTCCCGGGTTGGTATATGGTATGTCTGATTAGCAGCCATACAGCTGGCTATCCTGTTGACATTGCGGGACCAGTCGGCTGGTTACTAGTCGTAACGGGACAACCGTTAAAAAAATTTACATGTGCCTGTGAGATTGTGTGTGTACGGAAGTGGTCAGGTACCTTGAGATCCATTGTCGTCCCAAGTTTGCCTTTCCATGTCAGCTTGACTATTGACTGTCTGATCACTGCCGGGTATACTTTCCATCTATCTAACCATCCAGTACGCATGTAGGGTGACCATTTTCTCTATCACCTTCCTAAAAACACAAGTGGGTGCTGCACAAAATTCTAGAGGACGTCGTCACCTCAGTGAGAAAATGCAGCTGCAGTACATACGGTGGAAGACCCAAGAATATCGTCCTGGAACTTCCAGCACATGTAGAGCAAAAAGAAAAGACGGTATTTGAGGAACACCAAGTGACATTTAAGTAGGAACGAATCCTGCATTGGCACACTGATGTTGCCACATACAATATTTGCCATCGTCCTAGCACTTCAATTCGCCAACGCGCTCATCGCTTACTAATCTGTTTCCAATAGCAGTTGCAGGACTTATTGAAGACTATACTGGGAAGAGGTTTCTCCGTTCACCAACGTCCTCCTGGGTGATTCGGGTAGTATTGGTCAAAAAATAGGATGATGCCTTAAGATTGCCCATTATCGTTGATTCAACGCGGAAACCAAGAAGACGCATTTCCACTGCCGCGCATTGCTGAGGTTGTTGATGTGCCTTGACAGGCTGGATAATTTAGCGAGTAGACTCCAGCGGTCGTATAGAAACCTCGTTTTTGACACCCTCCGGTTCATACGTCTTTGGAACCATGCCACTCAGATTGCCATATGCACCAGCCATCTCCCGACGATCAATGCAACGGACGTTAGGTGACCTAACTCCTGAATAATGTTTGTTCCACTTCTAATGACCTGACCCTGAACGAATGATCTGTTGATGAAAACTTGACTTATTCAAAGTCTTTTTGAGGTTGTCTACGGGCCGAGCTGAAGTATGATCCGGTGGAATGTTTTTTTCATGCAACTCGAAGTAGAAAACTTAATACACACTATCTCCAGAGTTTGCATTGGGTGTAATGCCTGAAATGTGGGTAAAGTGATACAATGTTCAACAACTGCGAAAGGTGACGTTGCTTGAAGTTTTATTGGATTGCATACTATGTCGGCGGCCTACTTCCCTATTATTACTCGCTCTCAAACCACTATCAACATCGACGGAGAAATGACGCTTTTTGAGTGCTCCGAGGAATGTCAACTGTCGTTTGATCAGTCGAAGTATGCGATTATTCACTGCCCCTATTCCGAACACCAACGCAGATACAACAATGCTTACCTTCGAAACCGACGCTAGTGACGTCGCCAAGAGGTTTACGCACTGTCACAACTGGATAAAAGACCTTTAACTCGGCAAAAACGTGGATATTTATTGTACCGCTAGGAAGCAGACACCTCCTCTTGCATCTTTCGTTAAAAAATCTCCCTTACCATAACCACGGAAGACGCTTCTTTGATCAGACGGACTTCTCATCTCTTCGGTAGTTGAGAAACTTGGGGAACCCGGAGGCAGCGTTCACTTTCGGAAGTTCTTACGGGAATATGATCAAGAACGTGAACGGCGGTCTGGTTTGGTGCGTGGTGCACTGAGTCGTTTCTTTAAGGTACGAGTTCACCGGACGCAATATATAAGGGCCGTCAAGAACAGACACGTGATGTTTATTTTATGAAAAGTAAAGCTGGTCCTTTGAAGCGTTAGAGACGGCATCTGCACGTAAGTTAACAGAGAAGGTTAGAGACCGGCCGTCAAAGAAGGTTAATAGGAATTGTACGCGGTTCGGGTTCACGCCACACAGTCACGCGGTGTGCTAACAAACAATCGGACAGCATATCTCATGCGAGCCTTCTGAATAACCTGGGTATACTATGGAACTGTGAGTTTTAGAACTATATTGCATATCATACCGCTGGAGAACCAGTGGAATTTTCAAGCTTCCACACAGATTCCTCATAGAGGCGCACTGTGACCACAACGCTTCGATCCTGTTATGGAAGTTGGAGCCAGCCACTCTTGGCTTAATCTGGTTCAAGGCAGACCAGCTGACATCCAATCTGCCTACAATTGCTAAGGCAATTCCCAGTGACCTCAGCGTACTTGAAACCAAATTTTCTCTGGCTGGTGAAGAATTAGACCGCCAATAGCTATATAGATAATGTACATACATAAATGAACGTATATATATATACTGCATATTCGGTATTACCCTATGCGTAATCGGATGCGGATATATAAATATATACATGATTATATGCCTCTATGTATATGCAAAAGTCACATGTGATATATATATATATAAATGTGCACATATGCACTGTAGTGATTGTCACTGAGCCTACCCCCCATTGCTGTTAGTTAATCATATCGTTGGCGGTAAATTGCACAGTTGCGCTAGAAAAATGAACACCTGGTTTTCTCAGTTCGGGTGCTATTACCACTGTGTCGAAACCAGCTCTAGGGTTGATCCAATTCACTTTCCTCATTTCTGCACTTCTGGAACCCTCATAGTACCCCTATATGTATTTATAATTTGTATACATACATAAATGAAAACATACGCTTATATATATGTAGTATATATAGGTACATATATATTGTATATTTTTGTAATATTTTACGCGTATTCGGATGTAGGTGTATATATATTTATATATGTACAAGCAAGCGTATGCTTCATATGTATATGCAAAATATGTATGTAACAAAAACGTGTATAAGTGTGTGCATATAAATATATATACTAATATATTTTCTAATCATATATGTTATGCATGTACGTAGAGGCTAATGCTTATATACACATGTTTGGAGTTTGCACAGGTATACATATCTGCACGTATACATATAAACTACAAGCTTTGAATTACCGCAACGTATACGGATGTACATAAAAAGCAGGAGGCAAGTGACATCGAATCAATCACTATTGAGCGCAGTGTGAGTGCATCAGACCAAACGACGTCAGCAATGTTTGAATCAGAAAAGACCCTTCGGTTTGAGACCTTCTTAAAGGTCTAAAATGATGTCGAATAAGAAAAATGCTCTAAGTTTATTGCTTTTGAATGCACGCTCACTAGTCAATAAGATGCATATTTTCAGACCTTTCATCTTCTTATATAATCCTCACATTATTCTAGTCACTGAAGCTTGGTGTACCCCTGAGACCTCAGATACACAACTGCATGTTATAGGTTATCACATGTTCCGCAAATGTCACGGTATGGGACCTAGTAGAGGGTGTGTAATCTAACTAAGGAAGCAACATTCTGCAGCCGTACGTATTGGGTCTTGTCTTGATATGATTAAGACTCATTGTGGCTGTCAGTGTCAGCTGGATCCTGTGAGATACTCTTAGGATGCGTCTACAGACCACCTAACGCCACTCATGACGACATGACTAACCTTATTAATGGACTGAATTATGTATCGACTTTGCCTTCACAGTACAAAATAATTGGTGATTTCAACATGCTCAAATATCTCTTGGACCTCTCTTCACAGCTCCCTGCAAATCAAGCTGTTTCTCGCATGTGTTCAAATCAATGGATGGCGCCAACACGCTTTATAACCGGCTAGACCGAACCACACGTTAAATCATATTTTTACGACAGGTATCTCTTCTGAAACTGTATCCGTCTTGGAACTATTTCCAAGAGGCGATTACGGCATAGTCAACCTCATCTTCGGCATAAAAAGCAGTAAATTGTCAACCACCATATACTAGCGCCAAATTAAATTCGTCAACTAGTACATGTTCACCGCGCTGCTTAGATCCTTGAAGTGAAACACATGTTTTCCGACCTCTGGCCTCAATGTTGTAACCGAAGTGTCTGATTAGCTCTTCAGGTTTTGCGCGAACATCTTAGCTTCGCAAAGATCGGAACGCTACAGTGTGAGTTGCGGAGGGGGAATCGTCATTTCAAAGGAACAAGGTGAAACCCAGAAGTTTTAAATCACGGCACCGAGAAATATGTGACCTGTCTCTCATTATGCAAATGCATAAAATGTTCAACGCCATAGAATGTAGGACCGAAATGCTTCACCTAGATGAGGAAAAACGTACGCCTAACGGCAAAGAAGAGTGCATGGATTTATGCAGTCATTAGGCCGAAGAAACTATATGGGGTACCATATTATCTCGGCAGTAACCATACAGGACAGAACTCTAGTGGATGGTCTTCTTACAGTCTATGAGTTCTGTCAATCTTGAATGTCTAGTAGTTGTCTCAGCAACGCTTAGTCTACTCGCAACGTCTGTCGCTAAGCTCGATCTACAACAATCGTGTCTGTAAGTAACGAACGTCCATACACTTTGAGCCCGCTGAGCAACCGATTTGGATCCAAAAAAGCAGACGGCCGTGTTGGCGAGCTTCACATCAATAAGGTGCAAAGGTACGAGAAAAAGTAAGAATATAACAACAGGCGTTGATATTGGATCCGCCAAATATGCAATTCCCGATATTAACGCTTCACGTGAATGTGATCATATGCAACAGTCGCGTAATGGCGGAGGGATTTATCGCATATGGAACCAGGGGACATATAACCAGAGGTCCTGCAATGGG
>LOND01000012.1:6266-23226 GCA_014220965.1 Paragonimus kellicotti
CAAAGGTAGATTCATTTCACTGAATATTTGTCGACAACCTCACCTCATTAATGCAAGCAAAGGTTTTGTGCTATGTGATCAAGTTGTTTCACCAGAAAATCCAATTGAAAGCTCTGGATAATTACTTCCGGTGCACCAGTCTTCCATTGAACCGTGCATAATTTATGCAAACTGCGAAACAAACGATGATTGAAACGTCCACAAACCTGAATCTCTGTTTTTCATACCGCGTTCAATACTGTCTATACGCAGTTAAAAGCTGCCAAAAAGTGTATATTGATACACACGGTAATATAATCGAACTTCAAATGTTAAACTATAACGTGTCCAACATTAAACATAATTTGAAACGCTGTCGATACGTATGTCCAACTGAACGATGAGCAAAAACTACTTCATTCGGACGAATTTCATTTCATTTCAAATGAGGCTGCAGCAGAATTGTTGTGGTGTACAACATTATTGCGGAGTTTGCAAGAAAAGTACCAACCGAGCTGGCTATAATAAAATGCACATTCATAATATAAACACATTGGAACAGATGTTCTATAAACACTGCGCCCAAACTTTGTATATTGCAGTGATTTTACTGGGGGAAAAAGAGGTTTATCACAAAGTTCTAATAGGGTTTAGATAAAATATGACTAAGAACATGGCCATGGTCAGTTACCGGAAAAACAAAATGAAAATACCCAAAAACTTCTATCAGCTAAACTTTTGCAAGCATAGGAACTGAGACTGAAAATATTTTAAATTTGGCACATTGAGGTCAGTGACTTCCACATAATTGAGAACGATTGCTTTAGGGCTATCGATTGAAGAGCTGATGACAGCCTGTTCGCTATGCATCCTAAGCCAATTTCTCCAAGTGGATACTGCCTATAAGCGAATGTCATTAAGCGTAGGAATGTAATAATCCGGGCATTTTCATGTGTACTGGAGTTGTGGTCAATGCTCTCGTGTCAAAATTCCGATGGCTAGAGTTTACATTTTGTTGCAGATTGAGAAAAGCACACTTTTGCAAAGGCGTAAAACAACTATTTTTTCCGGAAGTATTTACATCTATATTTTCACCGTTATGCAAATTATTCTACGGGCGAACGTAAAATTAAACAATAATTTTTTGACAGCTCAAATCTTATTTCAATTTTTCAGGATTTTGGAACCTATATAAACTGGGAATACTTCTCACAATTTGCCGTTCACAACCGTTTGCTCATGAGTATTCGCTATCTCCGTGAAACAAATTTAAATCCACTGGCCTTGTTCACAATTAATGGTTTAAAAGTGGTGTGCAACGGAATAAAATAACAGTTCCGTAAATTAATTAGGTTTTCACAGATAAGTCTTCCGTGTCACTACTGTAATGTTTACGGTTTGCATCGTTAGGCATTATATGCAGCTTACATTCTGCCGTATTTTTTGTGTTCTCGCAGGAGCTTTGACCAGTCTAGTCATAAAAGAGGCATTAGAGCCCAGTCTTGTCTTTAGTGGATCCACTCCATGCTACGAAATCCAGTCCCAACCGGTATTAGTAAATGTGAAGATATTATGCCATTTCCAATCTCACTAGCATTTCAATAGATATGACAAACTTACCGTTTTCGAATTTTCGTTTTTCTAATCCTTAAGCTGAGATATTAAGTAAAATCTATTTGCAAAAATGTAACTTCTTGAACAATCTAATGCTCTGTAGTGATTTTTAACTTTGCTACTGATAATTTAGGAGTTAAGGCAAAATTTTAACCCGTTGCACTTTAATAAGTGGAAGTTTAATTGGAATTTCTCATGAAATCTGTCTTAGACACCACCAGTTTACGTTAAACATGACAATTTGTGACCAACTTAGTGGATTTCTTCTACATTTGATTATTTTTGGTGAAAAATTTTCACACCTTCTTGCTAATACAAAAACAAAATGATAACCGGTTCAAACATAAAGCGGGCGATACGTTTGATCGCATCCACTAACCATAGACTTAATAGTCTGCACAACTTTTGGACACCTGGTGAAATCATCTTGTTGTGCAAAGAGGTCATCGAAGTAAGTATTCTTGCTGACAGACTGCATTCCACCTGAACACGTCAATTACTTCAAAAATTCAAGTCATTGAGATTCATTTATGAAACCGCACAGATGCACGTATTTCACATCTTTCATGTGAAACTCATCAAANACGTTTTCCGGTGAAACTATGTTTTCTTATCTTTAGTACGAACAAGCGAAATGAGGTTTGTTACACCTGGTAGAAACAAGCATACTAATGTAATCGTCCAATTTCCTTGATCACGAAGTACCCACATATTTATGAATGTGCAATATGTATACACCTTATGTATATAGATATATATATATGTATGATTTGCATACACTTCTGGCGGAGTAAAGAATTTTCATACGCCAATTGTTTGCACGGATTTATTTTTTGTATGAAAGTTGGTGAACAACACACATCCACAAAGGGGGGATGGTCACAGTGAATTGCTCGATGTCTTACAAAGTAGATTTATTCTAATTGTGTTCCTCAAGGATTCCATTGAATGTTGTACGTTACACTTCACAACAACAGTGTATTGTCGACCACTGTATACAGTGCCCCGTTGAACAATTCTGACAAACCAGCCACGAAGTTTCGTCAAAAAATAGTGGAAATGACCAAAAAATGTATTACAATAGTGTTCAGGAGTTTGAGGGTTCGCTAAAATATTTTGCTATTAATTCCTCTGAAATGCGCATGAAACTTTTAAATAATACACACCAAGGGCTACCTATTCAATTTTGATCTCTGACACTTTCGGCTATCGAAGTCACGTATACTTCACGGATCTTCTTGGCCTAAAGTTGAGGCTTACTTTTGACACTGGGAATATAGTGCATTGGATTCGTATGTAAAGTGGTTTTGCAACGGATAAAATAGTGAGCTCAAGATAGCATAATTTTAAAAGTTGTTGGTTGGATTGTTAAATTCACATTGCTTTCATTCTTTCGCTGAATAACTTCCGCCAGGTGACTAGTACGAGATCAGCACCCAATTATTTACAACCTCATTGGATGGACCTCAGGACATGCATGGCTCTCATGGGAATATGCCTGAAACCATATCGCCAAACATTTATTCGGCTGAAACAAGCTATGAATAACTGACAATTGATATTCTGTAGTGTAGTAGTGGCACACTTCAACAGAACCAACATTGGGTTATAGACATCAGTCAGATCCGATAAAACATTGCGAACAATATTTACTGTAAACATGCCGACACGAGTTATTTCGACTTATCGGTCTCGAGCACATAGACAACATTCTCCCCTTTGTTCCAATAGCACTTGACTAGACCAGCAGTTAATTTATCACATTGTTGTGAACTCTGGAAATTCTTTTCGAAGTCTGTTCAACTCCACTACCTGGTCTGAATTTTATTTCACTCAGTGTGAACTGACGCGTTAAACAAAGGACATAAAATCATGACGCCACCTTGAAAATTATAGTTTAATAGTAGTCACTTAGCAACTGTGAAGTGAAGGAATAAAGAAGGAAAACAACCTGTCCACAGTATTCTTAAGTGCATAGTGTAAACCAACCGGTTAAAATCGCCTGCTAACAACATACTATGAGAAAAGCACATTCTGGTTCCGGTAACATCTGTCATCAAGGAGGCCTCGTGTTCCAGATATACGTAAGCACGTGCTTACTTTTGTTTAAACAAACGCCTACAATGATCTTAGCCAATTATTTTAGTATCAGTCACATCAGACTAATCTACATTCTGTGAACCATCGCAGACTGTGCAGTAAGACATCGGTTTATGACGAAATACTTTACCATGCACTTTTTGTTACTTAAACAGTCATCTATGGTAAAAAGACGGATCATAAACTTTTGCGCCACATGTGTTTGGGTTTGTCAAGTGCATACTGTATAACGGGTTGTAGAAGTTCATTCAGCCTTCCAGCAAACCTGAAAAATTTGACATTATAATAGTTGATCACCAGGATAATCAAGGACGGAGACGGAAACAAACAAAAGAAATGATAAAAAATTTGTACACATTGTAAACAAAGTTATCCTTGTACAGTACGAGTGTTTCATTGTGTAAAAGTGAATCACCGGCTTTGCTGAAGTTCACATGAAGTTGACATAAAATATGCAGTTGAAAAACATGCCAAGTGAATAGGCTGACCACAAAAAATTTTGCGTTCTTTTCTCATCCCAAAGGTAGATTCATTTCACTGAATATTTGTCGACAACCTCACCTCATTAATGCAAGCAAAGGTTTTGTGCTATGTGATCAAGTTGTTTCACCAGAAAATCCAATTGAAAGCTCTGGATAATTACTTCCGGTGCACCAGTCTTCCATTGAACCGTGCATAATTTATGCAAACTGCGAAACAAACGATGATTGAAACGTCCACAAACCTGAATCTCTGTTTTTCATACCGCGTTCAATACTGTCTATACGCAGTTAAAAGCTGCCAAAAAGTGTATATTGATACACACGGTAATATAATCGAACTTCAAATGTTAAACTATAACGTGTCCAACATTAAACATAATTTGAAACGCTGTCGATACGTATGTCCAACTGAACGATGAGCAAAAACTACTTCATTCGGACGAATTTCATTTCATTTCAAATGAGGCTGCCAGCAAAATTGTTGTGGTGTACAACATTATTGCGGAGTTTGCAAGAAAAGTACCAACCGAGCTGGCTATAATAAAATGCACATTCATAATATAAACACATTGGAACAGATGTTCTATAAACACTGCGCCCAAACTTTGTATATTGCAGTGATTTTACTGGGGGAAAAAGAGGTTTATCACAAAGTTCTAATAGGGTTTAGATAAATATATGACTAAGAACATGGCCATGGTCAGTTACCGGAAAAACAAAATGAAAATACCCAAAAACTTCTATCAGCTAAACTTTTGCAAGCATAGGAACTGAGACTGAAAATATTTTAAATTTGGCACATTGAGGTCAGTGACTTCCACATAATTGAGAACGATTGCTTTAGGGCTATCGATTGAAGAGCTGATGACAGCCTGTTCGCTATGCATCCTAAGCCAATTTCTCCAAGTGGATACTGCCTATAAGCGAATGTCATTAAGCGTAGGAATGTAATAATCCGGGCATTTTCATGTGTACGGAGAGTTGTGGTCAATGCTCTCGTGTCAAAATTCCGATGGCTAGAGTTTACATTTTGTTGCAGATTGAGAAAAGCACACTTTTGCAAAGGCGTAAAACAACTATTTTTTCCGGAAGTATTTACATCTATATTTTCACTGTTATACAAATTATGCTACCGGGCGAACGTAAAATTAAACAATAATTGTTTGACAGTTTCAAATCTTATTTCAATTTTTCAGGATTTTGGAAACCCATATAAACTGGGAATACTTCTCACAATTTGCCGTTCACAACCGTTTGCTCATGAGTATTCGCTATCTCCGTGAAACAAATTTAAATCCACTGGCCTTGTTCACAATTAATGGTTTAAAAGTGGTGTGTGTGTCAATCGATTGAAATTAAACTTCCAGTTCGTAAATTTATCTATAATATCAGGCTACGTATTCATTTCAGTTATTTTGTCTTTTCGTGTGCTTGCTTCGTTTGATTGTATGGCTTTAATGTTCATCGGTGGGTTTTGCATCGTTTAGGCATATATATGCTAGCGTTTTACATCTCCTGCTGTAGTCTTTTTGTGTTTCTCGGCTTAAGGAGTTCTTTGACCAGATTCTTCTGCTCGGAGATTAAGATGGGATTTTAGGAGTTGCCCATCTGTTGTTCGTTTATGTGCTTTTTTCGAATCCCACTCCATGCTACGAAATTCCAGTCCCATTACCGGTATTAGTTAAATGTGAGAAGTATGGTGCCGTATTTCCAATCTCACTAGCATTTTCAATAGATTATGACAATTACCGTTACTCGAATTTCTTCTTTTGCTAAGTCCTGTATTACAGCCTGAGATATTAGAGGATGAAATCTTATTGCATAAAGTGTAAGCTTCTTGAACACAATCTTATATGCTCCTGTAGTTGATTTTTAACTTTGCTACTGATAGACTTAGGAGTATAGTACGGCAAAATTTTAACCCGTTGCACTTTAATAAGTGGAAGTTTAATTGGAATTTCTCATGAAATCTGTCTTAGACACCACCAGTTTACGTTAAACATGACAATTTGTGACCAACTTAGTGGATTTCTTCTACATTTGATTATTTTTGGTGAAAAATTTTCACACCTTCTTGCTAATACGAAAACAAAATGATATTAACGCCAGGGTTCAAACATAAACGCAGAGGCGATTTAGCGTTTGATCAGCATCCATCTAACCATAGACTTAATGGAGTCCGCAGCAATACTTTTGGGTACCACCTGGTTTGAGAATCATCGGTTTTTGTGCAAAAGAGGTCATCGGAAGTAAGTTATGTCTTGCTGTTTACTATTGTCGTGCATTCCACGTTTCCTGAACCACGTCCAATTTTACTTCAAAAAATTCAAGTCATTGTAGGATTCATTTTAGTGAACCTGTCAATCATGATGCATCGTTAGTATTTCAGTTTCATCATTTCTTCATTGGTGAAATACTATCAAAATTATCGAGTCTTCAAGCGTAGCTAATAACAGGAAGATTTCAATTGGCAATAATGCAACGCAGCATTTCGGGATTTCTGAAAGCGAAACAAAAGTTGTTCCATCATTCGAATAGGTGACGCACACGACATAATTGTCATATACTAATTCACGTGGTGGACTGGTCTCCCGCGAGAATAACAAAAAACTTCGATTGCTTACTGAGTGAGATCAACAACTCGGTGGTATCATATAGAGGTGTAAGAAATCTATGATTTGTCCAATAATTACCAAGCCTTAACCGTGCCTAGAGCTTTGGTTTTAAAGGTCTACTCAGAGGTAGTTCGACGGTTCCCTTCACTCTTGGGGCACACTTATTTTCTGAGCGGCCTCTTTAGTGTGACAAGCTTCTCATCGCGTGGTCACATTCAGGTGAACTTTAATTGATGGATGGAGATACTTTGTGAGGGGGTTAAGCTGTGTTATCCTTAAGAGTCGTGCTTTAACGTGATGTGCATGGTGAATATAATATCATCGGCAAATAAGGATCTACTTTATCCAGGTGTTTCTTTAACTATGTATCCCATTCATTGCGTTTACAAGCTCTCTCTAGTTCTAACCTCGCGTCGCTTAATTGTCAGGCGCTTCCAGAAGCTGCGTTATCTGGCTTGAAGTTTTATCCTTATTGACTATCGAGCACGTATAGATTAGTTATGTATTCTCCGGAAAATTTTAAATGACAGTGCTTAGTCTCTAATAATGTCGCCGGTTGTTTTTGTGATCTTGTTAGTAGGTGGCTTCTTGCTATCGCTTACCCAATGCGGGGGGAATGCTTTTATTTACTGGATCCTTCGCTGTAGTATGCTCTTGTGCCGAGTTTTTGTTTCAATCACTACGCGCTCTGTGTAATAATGCCTAATGAGGCTCTATAGGGATTTGACATTTTAGTTTGGTCTGTCTGTATCAACTTCGGGTGATTCTTCGACTCTCGCGCGGAGTCGAAGTATACGAGCTAGAGTGTCTAGCCATTACTAGATCTATGTCTAGCTGATTTCCCATAGTGGTGTTTGCCCGGTTAAATAATCTGCAGAGAACTTATTCAGACTCTTTTGTCAGCGGTTTGCTCAATTACTGGAGCTGGATGTCCGAGAACATGCTGATCAAAATGAATAGATTAATGGTGTCAATTTCCACTTACTCTTTTATCGTTCAATCACGGTTGATTGGCTTATGGCCGCAAACTGTCTCTAATCGGTGGGGCTATAGACCATATGCTTGTACTAGTGCGGATAATGTCATAAATCGTTTTCAGTCACAGGTTCGCTGACTGTTGTAATGCCACCGAAAAGCCTCGGGCAAGACTCGAATACACACTCCTTCAACACACTGTACAGATAAGCGAGGGTCCAAGCTTGATTTCATCAGAATACCTCTCCGCAACACTTTAAAGGCCATCGTGGGCGTCCGTACTCGAATGAATTGGAGAGCGCGACCCAATGAAATAACGACTGTAGCAGTTTTATGCTTGCGCAGAACACAATAATGCCTGGCTCTGGTGAGAACTGTGTGTCTTAGGCGTATTTGCACTTCGGATGCTTTGCAGACAGAACAGGAGTTGCTGAGACAAACTTTAGCAAATGGATACCCTGACAAATTCACTGAGACACATAATACGGTAGTAAGAAAGAGCACTGAGCCCATAATGATGGCTCAAGAAAGGATGTTTTCCTATTCTTGCCATTCAAAGGTGACCATCTAGCCAACGACATAAAACACAAATTAAAGTCTGCTCTGGCTCGAACGTATGCGGCTGCGCAGTTGCGCTTATTTCAAACCACCAGAGGACCAGTTCTCCGCAATCGCGAAAGTAGTTTGTCAAACTGTTCTGTCTCCCATGTTGTGTACCAGTTCACTTGCAGTTGCGGTGACGTTTACATAGGCAGAACAGATCGACAACTATCACAACGAGTCGCCGAACACATCCCGAAGTGGTTGAAACAACAGATGATGAACCAGCCTCAACTTGGTGCATTGACGGCTCGAAATCCAACGTCATCGATTGCTAAACACATCATGACAACAGGTCACCAAGTTGACCCATTAAACTCATTCAAAATATTGTTGCGTAATCGAAACCCCAAGTTATTAGCTTTTTGCGAAGCGATGCTCATTCGAACTTACCAACCGACGTTATGTGCACAAAAGTGGTTGAGGCAACCTATCGGGTTGCCATGGTCGTGATTACATAATAATTGGTGTGCTTGTAGATGTGTCTAATCCCTGTTTGTCCCTATCTGGCATGTTTTACGTTTGCGACTGATGAGAGTAAATGAAATGTTAACATATCGCAATATATGTCTTCTTTCTGCTCTGACGATCTAGAGATTACTTTGGAGAACAACATGAGAGTAATCTGAAGTTACTGGTGTTTTCGTGTGAACAAAATGCACCCATTTCATGTCTGGCATTCAAAAATGCCCACCATCCGACATCATTCGGATACTGAATTTATCCATGCACATGTATTCTCTGCGGAATGCATTGTTTGCCAGTTGTTTTCTCTAGTTTTCGGAGGATGCACCTGTCAGTGGATTTCATTTTAGGGGTGTTTTACAAAAACACGTCAGTTTTATTGTATAACCATTATGCGTTATGCAAAAATGCTGTGGCACTATCGCAATATCATATAACCCGTTCTCACCTCAGTGCATATTAAATCTTCGGCCATATCCCGGTACATGCGTTTAGACGCACGTACACGTTCTTGCACTTCTTTTTCTATTTATTGGTTAGCTCAACATCTGAAAAAACAAGACTTTCCCAAAAGTAATTTCATCACGACGGTGTATGAATACACATTTCAATTGATACCGATCGTAGGCGGTTATTAACACTTCCATGAGACTTATACAGACGTATTATCGTGTGATTCAAATTAACCTATTTGAAGGTATTTTATTTAGTCGAGCGAGAGCAGCTGAATAACTGGGCATTCACCTCCACGTGTGCAAGATTCGAATAGTTTTGTGCTAGACTCGAATGTTTTCTATGAAATGGCGTGATAAAAATATTTGCATTAGTTTAAAAATAGCAAACTTCCACAATGAACATCGTTTTGCAATAGTTGACAAAGCAGGGATCGCAATGAAGTTTATGCTAAAGGACAAACGTTTTAAGACAGTAGAAAGGAAACGTCGACAAGGAAGGGAAAAAGAAAACGAGATTTATTTGATCAGCCATGCAGATTGTGTCCAGAAAATGAGCTAAGTTCTGTCAATTAATGAAAAAGTGAAAAACCTCAAACGTCGAACAAATATTCCGTCATTTAGAGAGGATAACGTTGTTCATCAATGCCCAAACCCAAAAAATGATAAAATATCAGACTAAACACAACAGTCGGTTTTCTTTTCCCTTACGTTTCAGCAATAACTCCAGCGAATCTCACGATCTTCAAACTCAGCAGGATATTACGCCGGCAGAATTTCTGAGCAAGTCGACGTCGCGGTTTTTTTTAACAGTTTGTCCACAAAAATGTTGCCTTCTGAACTAAGTTCAAAATTAGTTAGATTAAGCCTCGGGCGTCATAATGCATTAGCTAAAAATGTAATCTTTCAAATATTCTGAAGTCAGATTTATTCATTTTTCTGGAAGCTACTGACAATGAAACAATACATAATAAACAGAAAGCTATTTGTTCATGGGTTGTGCATGCTGTTTTGATTAACTCTGAAATAGGCAACTTTATCCGTAACTGTTCTTGTGCAACCCTCCTCACTTATGTTTTTCGCCAAACTTGTTTTCTTTTGGATCGGCGATCAATGCCTTACTAGGTGATACTATAGGACTTATAATCCGTTTAGTGTAAATCTAAACTCTTCGTTGTTTCAATACTAGTGCACTGGGTTTTATGAGTAGATACTGCTCCTTTGCTCTGTTTTCTTGTGCCATTAACTGGACACAGATCGGCATTGACAGTTTTACTTGTGTGCACCTCGTCGGTCAATTTCGGACAGTCTCATGACTGGGCTATCTGAAAATGCATGCGGGTACCTTGCTTGTGTCCCATTCAGGTTCCATTGTTAACCAGTTGCTCGCTGACAGTCACTGAGTTAACAAAACAATGACAATGAAAATATTTTTTTCAATCCTGAAACCCGAGATTTTACAAATCGTGCGTTTCCTATTCCGTGTTGTTGGAAAACGATGCATAAAAGAATAAAAATGAACCGATGAAAATACAGTGCAGTCCACTTGGCTTTCCGGCTGCCGGTGTGAAAAAATGTCACGTCTCTGTTGATGTCTTTTGAACGTGGACAAGAGAGTCAAGCAAAAAAATTGCATTGCTTGTTTTCCCTTAAGCAATCATTGATCGATTTGGGATTTAAAAGTTTCTACTGATCCAGCCGTGTTCCTAAGGCCGGTCAATGCTTCATATAGTGGGATTATTTTCGCTACAAAAGTTATTCGTTTAAGTGGTGGTCTGCCAATTCGATAGCCAAGTAACCAATACCGAACCGATGGGCGTTCATTCCTGATTAGTGTGACAATGTCCAGTAGTGACTTGACTGACCACAAGACCCTTAACAATACCACGTTTAGCGAGTTTCCTTGCATCATTTTATAAAAAAGAAGTGATATGAAAATCAGGTTTCCAAGGTTCAGTTTTGTTGTTGGCTGGTCTTGCAACACAATAAATTTTTTTAACAAATCGCTCGATTCACCAGCTAGTTTTATTGAAGTACAAAGTGTAACTAATCTAATACAGAAACCAGGAGCCGGCTTTGACTGGTTATAGTAGTCTGCAGACCAGTTAACGTTTTACCGAATGATTCATCCTCTACCATTTCTTTAAATCTGTGATGCGTTGTTGATAAATATTATACAGCTACCCCTCCGCGCAGAACGCAATGGCTTATTGGGCAAAGTATTTGAGCTTCACTTCAGTATTCCATCTTTCTCTGTATAACCGATCAAAGCGAAGAACAAGTTATTGAATTTAGCATGGCAGGAAGAGTTCTTGAGGTAAAGATTTTCACAAATTCTTCGTAGGAAGTTTGGTAGCGTTTTATTACTTTTAGTAATGAAGGTTAATGAAAACACAATTGCTTTGGGTCAAATTTCTTAAGTCTCGGATAATGTGGAAATTTTTGTCAGTATCTCTAAGGTAATATAGAATGTCATTTCTGCGTTCAGATATGATAGTTTGGCAGTGTCTAATTTGAGGTCAGAGGGACAGTGATCAACAAGGTTTTCTCATGAAGACAGCCGAAATTCTAATTTTCGGCGATGACAAAGACATGCACTAATGACGAGCAATTACTACATGGAAGCTTGAGTCCAATGCCTTTTTTACCAGAGGTTGGCTGCAAGACCAATCCAATTAAGAAATCTGCCATTGAATGTAAGTGGCGTTCAACTTGAAGCTGACCAACTCTCCGACTATTCACCAAAAATATAGCTAAATTTACATTTGTCTATTCCAAAGTGCAAGTTGCTAATCACCAGTCAACCAGTCAGATGGTGTAAAGTCACTCTGAAAGGTTGACATAAGTTCCGGACAGTTTACTACTCATCGGAGTTTTGTATCTTCGGTTCCGAGCAATGATAATGGTCGAACGTTGTAAGATTTTTCAGAAAAATATCCGATAAAAAAGGGTGTAACGATTACCTTGAACAAGAGTCCGTCAGATAAGTGCCCGTATGTCGTTACATTAACACATGTCCCATCTAGTAATTTCACTTCTGCCTAGATGAAAGCCCAACTGTGATAAATTTGCTGATTTTCCGCAGATGGATGAAGTGATCGTATCCAACCAAGTATTTAAAATGTCAACGGAAATGTTTTAGATAACTGTTTTGATACAACAATCACGAATGATCAATATTTTTGACACCAGTTATACTGAGCTTTGGTTTTGAGCTTAAGGTCTACAACCTTAGACTAGAAGGTCCCCATTTATTTGATTATTGGCGAAACATATCCTTTCGACGTATAGATTTCAAAACGTTTCATGTAGCAATTTGAGATTAAATGTGATTGTAACATATTTTTAAGCTTCCGAAGGACAGCCGTTTGAAAGTAAATGATTGGAACACTTACGACAGCTCAGCGGCTGAGTTGTTGGCGGAAGATTGGAACATCAATTCCAGATCGAGAGACTGGTTGCTACTGGAAACAAATATTGTGGAGGTAAGTTATTAAGGGTGTGTCCTATTTTTTGTGCACATTGATGCAGTCATACATACTGACCTACCATCCACCAATGGTTCTGGCGATCTCCACGCTCATGTTTGAGAATTTCACATAAATACATATCAAACTATGACAGTTTAATTGCAGGGGAAAAAAACAAAAAATCACTTCAATTTTGACCAAGATGAGGATAAAATTCAAAAGATAGATCCGCTCATACAGCAGCCTTGTGCAATTACTCCGCCTGAACTACTTCTCACCTGTTGTTACATTAGTGGCAGGTTGATGGTCGCTTCACCTTAAGGGTAGTAAGGTAATCAGAAGCCAGCTTTAAATTCAAACTTTTCATTTGTCTTGATCATAGGTTCTTAGATTTTAAAAAATGCTCCATAAGAACTGCGACAAGCATCTGAATGATTATCTGTCAGTGAGTAAACAAACAAAGGTAGGTGATCAGGTTGCAACAAAGAAACCTATTGCATAAACATTCATTGTTCAGAACTTGTTTTAGCGATAAATCTGTAGATGTATACTGTGGGATAAAGACGTTCACAGGTTCCGGTTATGTAACTAACCTGTGTACTATTGAAAGCACAATAACCAAACAGAGCTACGAGTTTCAAGAGTGGTTTTTCTAAATTGCGGATTATTCACTCCGCAATAATAAAATAAGTCTGCATTGTTACATGTCTAATCTAGTTACTATATGAGGTAAACAAGATACTATAAGCATACATATTTCAAGTAGGTATAACAAACAACGTTTTGTAATGTAAGCTTAGCGTTTTCTACTGAATAGGTTAATTAATGTAAGCAACTCATATCTCAGTTTTGCTGAAGGATATATGCACCTAGAATCATTTTTAAAGTTTAGTCATATAAATGGATAATGTTGACATATATATATCTAATTGCTGCACGATTTTTCAGTTTAGACAAACAGATTTTGCCTGTTATTTCTATTCAACTAGTCAGTTAAAATTCACTTGAAAACAGATGAGATCTTGCGTGTAAACTTTTTTCGGTTTACCGATATTTTTGGCGATTTTGCATATCTTATAACCAGGCACCTTCATTTTAATATGGACAAGATAAAAGAAAGTTCATTAATCATCAAACTGAAAGCTCAGTAAATTCCTTAATCACAAGAATGCTATTCATATTTTCACTACTGCACAAGCAATTTCTGATGAAATAGTACAAACGTTTGTTTCTGTTCAAAGTTATATACAGTTACCCTTCGTATAGTTGACACATTAAAAAATGATGCTTCATCATATAGCTACGAATTCTGTCTTCACTCATCCGATCTACTAATTTGTAAAATGTGCTAACATTCACTGGATATGTAAACAGGTTGTTCTATACAAAAGACGGTTGCTCATCTAAAATAATTGCGTTTTGTTTGCCTAGAGCATTTTTACATTTTTGTAAACCTTTCTGAATACTGCAGTAATAATTCGAAAATTCCCTTGCGTTCGAATAAATTATAAGAGCTGGATAAAAACTCTAACAGAATTATTGTTCAGTGTTTCCAACAGATAAAATTCATTCAGGTCTACTTCCCTTATCGTTGCCAAGTATTAAACAAACGTGCGATCGGATTGCAGCCAGTTCTTCCGACTACATTAGACAGGATAGGGTTTTTGTAATAGCCGGTGTTCGAAGTTTTATTGTTTCCACACGTGTAATGGTAGGAAACCATAAAATCCATAAAATTAAATTTTATTTTTGTTCTCCTCAACAAGGTAATTTTTTCTAGTTTTTAACCTACGTACGATGTGAACATAAGCTAGGTTGTTGTCCCTCTGTGTGACATAACCATGGTTTCAACCCTGCCTACGTTTCTGTCTGTACTTAGTAAAATTGCGGTTTGTAAACCCATTTTTATTAGTTGAGAATGTTGGTCTCCATCAAATTGCTCCGCTTTTTAAACGTTAACATTATCCCAGGGATATATATGAACATAGCAGATATTATTCCGAATTTTGCTATTTTCACAGAAAAGGTGTATATGAACAGACTGTCCGTCTGACCTGAAATGTAGACAATTAGGCCATCCTCAAATTCAATCGAGATATAATTATGAAAATCGTCTAAGTGTACACAACAGACATCAAAATTATCGACTGATTATCTCTAATTATGTTCCAGCACATCGAATCTAGACAATTGTAATCGACGCTTAATACCAACGTTGCATTGAAGGAGAGCTGACTAAAACAAACAACATATCAAAAATGTGAAACTTAACCTTTCAGACATTTCTTACCATTACGCCAAAGTATTTTGTTATTTTACCACGACCGCTTGTCAGTATCGATTCCGAATCAAAACTCTGCAGAACTTTAAGTGTGATGTAACAGACACCCGGAATTGAATCAAAAATATGACATTGCAGCCTGTTATAACTTAATTTCACGTTGTATGGTTTTTCGGCGAACAAAGCTCATTCATGTGTACACGATTATACAAAAAGAAGCATTGACACAAAGAGGAACTTAATTGCGTCTTTCTTTTTTCATTAATTTTGTCAACAGTTGTATTCTCTTTGCACAAACAGTGGGAAAGGCATGATGGAAATGACACCTTGTATGTAAAACTTCCTGTAAGTACTGCTCCAGAAGTGATGTTTTTGCAAAAAGTATCACATAAAAGGTGTGCAACATGTTGCCTGTGTGATTAATCAGGAATTAATTTGTGAGAATAAAGAGATTTGACGGTAACGGATAAGGATTTATCATTGTTTACGGAAACATACAGAATGACGGAATATGCATGACGTCTTTTGGGCCAAGAGGTCAGTAGACACGATAACAGAACGACATGACCAATGAGAAAAACTGCTTACTCAAAAGTGAGAGTCTATGGAAAGTCATCGTACACTGGGAAGCAGTTCACAGAAGTGAAATGACCAATCTGCAGTAGAACTGTGTTTGAATCAAATGTTTGCACTGCCGATAAAACGTATCAGTATCTTGCAGCCGGAAAACTTCGTTCACTGTGAGATGTTCATTGCGTGACCCAAGCAATACTATGTCAGTTTTTGCCTAACAAAATATCCGTGGAATCGTTAACCAGTCATTGCACTGGGATTGGATGAACATCGTGGCCGATCAATAAGAATGACCTGGTATACTCAGTGGTGATCAACAACCAGCGAGGTAGATAGTCTGGATGTGTGACTCACCGAGTAAGATTACTTTACCTCAGCCATGTGAATATTCGATTGGGTGTGTCGATGTCAGCGTGCATTGTATGTGGCACATGGGTGGACAGATGTCACCGGAGAGCTGAGAATCGTGTAGCTATTTGAGTTTAGGCGCACGTTAGCATACTAACAACATTTTTTCACTCATAATAACCTGAAGGTAGGATTCTAATAAGCGGAATAAGAGGGCGACTGATAGTCGGATGCCCGTTTAAAGACATAATCCGCTAAAGTTACCGATCATCAACGGTGTTTTAGTCGTTATCGATCACTATCTTTGTAAACAAGTTCCAAAATTTCTCCTTCTTCACTCTGATTTTCCCCATCAACCTCTCATACGAATGCATGATTTCTTCAGTGACAGTTGATCTACGGCTAATGTATATATCTTGCCAGTGAATTCAGTCGATTAGAATATGCCTCAAGGATAAACATCACCGAATAAATTAGTTACAGTAGAAGCTGTAACATGAAAATTGTCATGTAAGACTACTTTCAGACTAATTTCAGCTAAAGCTAGGATTGGCAGTGTTAAAGTTTTTGGCCATAAGGGCCAGCGTACCTCACCTCGTTTTATCCACAAAGAACGTTGAACTGCGCTTGTCTTCACCATCAAAATGACATTGATCGACTTTAATGAATTAAGTCAACAATGACTGTCTCACATAACAGTCGAAAACTATGCAAACGACAAATGTCATTCATTTCCCCGAAACAATAAACGAGTAATATTACACTGTACATACGCAAACAATCGACACACTTTTACCGTACGCTTGATCAATCGAGATGAATCTTCGTACAGCATTTTGAAACATCGAGTTTCTCATGTGGGAAAATAAAACATGAAAGGTGGAATATCTTGAATAATACTGACCTACCATCCACCAATGGTTCTGGCGATCTCCACGCTCATGTTTGAGAATTTCACATAAATACATATCAAACTATGACAGTTTAATTGCAGGGGAAAAAAACA
>LOND01000012.1:47138-66193 GCA_014220965.1 Paragonimus kellicotti
TTGAAGTAGTCTGCCCTTTAGTAGAGGAATTATTTCGATATGCTGGCTAGTCAAGATTTAGTAATAACGTTTTATTTCGCCAAGTGGTTTCGTGAAACCGGTCAGTTTTAATGTGTTTTGCTCAGTAAAGTTTTGTTCGCTGTTCAAGTACCTGGTCCTGAAGTACAGCTGATAAAGGGTGATTACGTACTCTTTACTAAAAAAACTGGCTGACTTTAATGTCTGGATGAAACAGAAATACTTGTTTCACGATGCTGTTTCTGAAACGGCAGAGATGAGTTACACGTAACCATTCGATCATAAAAATAGTGCATCCAACATTAACACGCATAATTAAGTGCGCAATAAAATCTGTGAGTCAATTTCCAAAATTCTCAGGCGGGCTGAAGTGGTTGGTTAGGAATTTCTAACGCTTCAGTATAGACTGAAAAGATGTGGTTTGTTGAATTAGTCTTTTAGTCGGTGCGGATAGTAAAATTGAATTAATCAAAGCAGTAATTTCTCTTGTCGTAGGTGATAGCCAGAAATCTTTTGGGCGAGTGTTTTATTTACTATATGTTACCGACCAGCAATGCCGACTAGTTATAAATGATTAGCGACGGCGAAAGATTTTAAACTTTGCAACTGATGTTCACTTCATACGAAGTTAAATGCCGATAAATTTACCACAAGTTAGAATATGACAGTAGTAAGGACTGTAGTTAGCTGATCACTGTCGCTTAAATGTTTCGTGCCATCAATATCCAGTTTCCCGACATGCCAAATCTGAGATGAAAATGACTGTAGTTGGTTATGGTGTGGTTTTCAATGCACAAGTCCTAACATAAATTCAATATCGAGGACAACGTACGCTGAATTTGAGTCTAATCATATTGTGTTGGTTTTCCTATTCAGAGTGAAATAGTGAACTCCATAGGCTTATGTGTGATAGGCATTAGTGTCTTTGCCCTATAACAAAACATGGAAGTCTTTTGTTGTAAATTTGAGTAAGTGTTGAATTAGCCAGGGATGAATGAGATTTCTATAACCTCTATTTACATATCTTGTATGAAGCCTTTTAGGGAAAGCTGTCTGACTTTTATTCTATCAGAATAACCTTTTTCGTAATCGTTGAGTTGAATTACTGATCGACAAATTTTATTTAATATGCAGCCAATTAGCAGTGCTTTCTGATAGCGCTTGTTAACAGTCATTTGTATCCTTATGGCTGTTATTTGCTGCTACTTCATAGGCATGCGCAAAGCACACTGACTGACATTCGCATATAACTTGCGAACTGTTACTTGGTAGTATGTTAGTGAGAGAAAGCCGCTGATTGGGTTCAATCGCTTGCATTTTCTGAACGCACTACTTATATCGGAAGCTAATTTAAATTAATCCTGCCACCAGTCATGGGTGATACAGTCATTAAGCAAATGGCTCGGAGTTCATTACGGCCATTGAAAACAAGCACTACGATCTAAATTGTTGAGGTCGTGGCCTACTTATACACCTATACTTTGTTAGGCCTGAAGATATGCCACTTGTATAAGATGTCTCTCCTCGTTCATCCATACGCTTATTGCTGCTGTACAATAAAACATATCAGTCAAACGGCAAGATGTCCCTCTGAACGAATAAGGGATCAAGGCCAGTTTGAGTCAGAAAAATATTTACACATTCTAACAATAATGATGAATCGTCACCTAAGTTCACGAGGCATCAGCGGATAGTTGTGTCGAGTCATTTCGTGTGGCGTGAAACATTTCATCTAATCATTCTGTAACGGAAGAATCGGCTAACAGAAAACGAGCCTAGTCGCGGCCGTCGACACTAATCAAAATACACTGAACTCCATGCTTAACACTAAGTTTCCAAGTTCTTTGATTCATCTTGATGGACTAGAATTTCAGCTACAAGCTTATGTATATATCCAGCTGGGTATATGCTACGGAAATGATTTCAAAACATAATTAACCCTCGTTGGTTCTACCCTGGTTTTCTTCGGTTGGTTTGACAAAAGTAGACTGTCGGGAACAACTATCCTGGAAAACACATTCGCTTACTTTAACAAGGCAAAACGCAGTCGATCCGCCTTTTCTATCAACAGATAGGTTCGACTGTTATCAGGTCACGTCAGCAAAAGCTTTGTGATATACGAGTTCTGACAGGCTTAAACATGCCGTCACTGAGTGTTGTCGCTTCCTGTTTTCACACACACAAAGATTAATCTGGATCCCTATGCAACACCAGTTTGTTTGTGGCTGTCTAAAATAAAAGTGTATTCATTATCGATCGTGCACAACGTAGGGTCATTGGTACAGTGATTAGTGGAAAAAGGATGGTCGGAGTTCTAATGTCGGCCATATAATCGAATTGCAATACACGAGTGAAGCTCGAATCTCGCATTTTTTTAAAGATGACTGAAGGGAAATTCTATCTGAATCTAAAAGCTTTGATTAGCTGCGGGTGATGTTCAACTTGAAAATAGCTGAATTCTCTACTGTTCATAAATGATAGATGGAGACGCCAGAAATAAATTTTTGTGAGTAAATATTTTGCGATTTGCAATGTATTGATTTAACCAGTGGATGTATTCCACGAGGTAAGACACTACTAACAGCCCATAGCGCTTGAAATTATTTTACTCATTTGTGATCCAGCAAAAACTCAGCCGAAACGAGCAGATTGGCTTAACTTATTACCAGCTGTAGGAAAGCGACCGGCGTCCCAATACTTAATAAAAGTAGGTGCATCGACGTCACGTGAGTCGGACAGCTGCACCCTATTGAATCATTTAGACGGAATTTGTGCATGATTGTTGAAAACTAGATGATTAAACTTCTGACTGGTTCCATCTGGGGAAGACTATCTTCTAGCACTATAGCTAAGACGATAGAAACCGTCATCAGTCTAAGCACCACTTGGATATTAAAACGGAGGAGAGTAAAAAAAACATATAAAATCAAGACGCGTACCATTCGCCTAGAATCGAAACAACCTCTGCGTAACTTCTTCCCGAAAGTGAGACAACAAAGCTGCCTTTATTGAATTGAACGTAAATGGGCATAAACCGGCACGCAGCTGAAATCCCAGGATACTGCTCATGGTATCAGTAATCTTATACAAAACCTCAGTCTGTCGCGCTACCCAGTTCAAACAATTTTTAGGATCGCAGGGATCGTGGTTTTACCCCACATAAAACACATTACATCGGTTGAAACGGAGATCAAAACAATCGTCATAATCTTGTTAGCACCAACTCACATGCATTAATCAGCAAATAACATCCTTAACACCAACGACACACTAGACTCGTGTATACAGAATAATAGTATGAAATATTGACGTAATAGATATCGTTTGCCAGAATGGTGTCAGATGACTAGGCTTGATAAGAAAGACTTGCTCCAAAAAACAACGAAACCTCTAAAACTGCTGAACTATTACATTGATCCAAAGTACCGCTCACCGCCCTATTGACGAAAAAGCTAAGAACGCAAAGGCACACTAGAAACAAATGACTCTACCTCCAATTCTACATAGAACTCGAAGCATACTTAATCAATATCATATACATTGTGGAACAACGAGTATAGAACCAATCGATTCAAACCAATAGAACTAACCTCGAACAACTCTCCTCAACTCGTCTATTAGAGATACCGATACAGGCGTGAGTGTCCGTAAACGCGCTAACCCTTATGCACTGTACGCAAGATGACAACTTCGCGCTACTCAAGCTGCTACGGAATTAAAGAACGTTTGAAACTCTCAAGCAAAAAACATAACCTATCTACTCTCTTTACACTCTCCTCACGTTGTAACGCACACCCAGCCAGCCACCTTGTTGTTGAGCACGAATATCAGTTTTTACGAGGGATTCTCACAAGCGTTCTTTAATCTCCCGTACAGCTTTGTGATAACGCGAAGTTGACAAACGTACAGCAAAGTTTACCGGTACACTCACCTTACGTACCAATAAGACGAGGAGAGTGTGAGGAGCATGTTAAACGTTTTTCAACCAGTTTCCACAAGATATGATGATAAGACTTCATGTCTTTTAGAATAAGATAATTTTTTCTATTTCGCCTTTCCGTCAGCTCTCGTCAATAGCGGGCGGGACGGTACTTGGACCAATGAAATGTTCGGCAGTTTAGAGGTACGGTTTGAGCAATCTTTTACAAGCTAATCAGCACCCACATCTGCAAACGATACTATTACGCAAGTATTCCCTACTAATTCTTTAACAACATCTATGTGTCGTTTGTTTAAGGATGTATTTGCTAATTATTGTGCCATTATGTTGGTGCTAACAAGATTAGACGATTTTTGATCCCCGTTGTCAACCAGTGGAATGGTTATGGGGTTAAAACCACGAGACTGCGCCAAAAAATTTTGAAACTGGGTATGGACAACTAGTTTTTTATAAGATGATGGATTACCATAGAAACTGATCAAGCTGCGTCTTTTAGCCCATTTACTTCAAACAAAAGGCAGTTTGTGCTCACTTATCGGGAAGAATTACGCAGAGATTGTTTCGATTCAGGGCGAATGGACCGCTTGATTTAATGTTTTTTACCTCCTCCGTTTAATACCAGGGTCTTGTACTGATGACGGTTCACGTATTAGCAATCAGAGAATGAGTCCAGATGGAACCAGTCAAAGAAGTTTAATCATCTAGTTTTCAACAATCATGCACAAATTCCGTCTAAATGATTCAATAGGGTGCAGCTGTCCGACTCACGTGACGTCGATGCACCTACTTTTATTAAGTATTGGGACGCCGGTCGCTTTTCCTACAGCTGGTAATAAGTTAAGCCAATCTGCTCGTTTCGGCTGAGTTTTTGCTGGATCACAAATGAGTAAAATAATTTCAAGCGCTATGGGCTGTTAGTAGTGTCTTACCTCGTGGAATACATCCACTGGTTAAATCAATACATTGCAAATCGCAAAATATTTACTCACAAAAATTTATTTCTGGCGTCTCCATCTATCATTTATGAACAGTAGAGAATTCAGCTATTTTCAAGTTGAACATCACCCGCAGCTAATCAAAGCTTTTAGATTCAGATAGAATTTCCCTTCAGTCATCTTTAAAAAAATGCGAGATTCGAGCTTCACTCGTGTATTGCAATTCGATTATATGGCCGACATTAGAACTCCGACCATCCTTTTTCCACTAATCACTGTACCAATGACCCTACGTTGTGCACGATCGATAATGAATACACTTTTATTTTAGACAGCCACAAACACCAAACTGGTGTTGCATAGGGATCCAGATTAACTCTTTGTGTGTTGTGAACAACAGAGAAGCGGACAACACTCAGTGACGGCATGTTTAAAGCCTGTCAGAACCTGAATATCACAAAGCTTTTGCTGACGTGACCTGATAACAGTCGAACCTATCTGTTGATAGAAAAGGCGGATCGACTGCGTTTTGCCTTGTTAAAGTAAGCGAATGTGTTTTCCAGGATAGTTGTTCCCGACAGTCTACTTTTGTCAAACCAAACCGAAGAAAACCAGGGTAGAACCAACGAGGGTTAATATGTTTTGAAATCATTTCCGTAGCATATACCCAGCTGGATATATACATAAGCTTGTAGCTGAAATTCTAGTCCATCAAGATGAATCAAAGAACTTGGAAACTTAGTGTTAAGCATGGAGTTCAGTGTATTTTGATTAGTGTCGACGGCCGCGACTAGGCTCGTTTTCTGTTAGCCGATTCTTCCGTTACAGAATGATTAGATGAAATGTTTCACGCCACACGAAATGACTCGACACAACTATCCGCTGATGCCTCGTGAACTTAGGTGACGATTCATCATTATTGTTAGAATGTGTAAATATTTTTCTGACTCAAACTGGCCTTGATCCCTTTTTCGTTCAGAGGGACATCTTGCCGTTTGACTGATATGTTTTATTGTACAGCAGCAATAAGCGTATGGATGAACGAGGAGAGACATCTTATACAAGTGGCATATCTTCAGGCCTAACAAAGTATAGGTGTATAAGTAGGCCACGACCTCAACAATTTAGATCGTAGTGCTTGTTTTCAATGGCCGTAATGAACTCCGAACCATTTGCTTAATGACTGTATCACCCATGACTGGTGGCAGGATTAATTTAAATTAGCTTCCGATATAAGTAGTGCGTTCAGAAAATGCAAGCGATTGAACCCAATCAGCGGCTTTCTCTCACTAACATACTACCAAGTAACAGTTCGCAAGTTATATGCGAATGTCAGTCGGTGTGCTTTGCGCATGCCTATGAAGTAGCAGCAAATAACAGCCATAAGGATACAAATGACTGTTAACAAGCGCTATCAGAAAGCACTGCTAATTGGCTGCATATTAAATAAAATTTGTCGATCAGTAATTCAACTCAACGATTACGAAAAAGGTTATTCTGATAGAATAAAAGTCAGACAGCTTTCCCTAAAAGGCTTCATACAAGATATGTAAATAGAGGTTATAGAAATCTCATTCATCCCTGGCTAATTCAACACTTACTCAAATTTACAACAAAAGACTTCCATGTTTTGTTATAGGGCAAAGACACTAATGCCTATCACACATAAGCCTATGGGGTTCACTATTTCACTCTGAATAGGAAAACCAAACACAATATGATTAGACTCAAATTCAGCGTACGTTGTCCTCGATATTGAATTTATGTTAGGACTTGTGCATTGAAAACCACACCATAACCAACTACAGTCATTTTCATCTCAGATTTGGCATGTCGGGAAACTGGATATTGATGGCACGAAACATTTAAGCGACAGTGATCAGCTAACTACAGTCCTTACTACTGTCATATTCTAACTTGTGGTAAATTTATCGGCATTTAACTTCGTATGAAGTGAACATCAGTTGCAAAGTTTAAAATCTTTCGTCCGTCGCTAATCATTTATAACTAGTCGGCATTGCTGGTCGGTAACATATAGTAAATAAAACACTCGCCCAAAAGATTTCTGGCTATCACCTACGACAAGAGAAATTACTGCTTTGATTAATTCAATTTTACTATCCGCACCGACTAAAAGACTAATTCAACAAACCACATCTTTTCAGTCTATACTGAAGCGTTAGAAATTCCTAACCAACCACTTCAGCCCGCCTGAGAATTTTGGAAATTGACTCACAGATTTTATTGCGCACTTAATTATGCGTGTTAATGTTGGATGCACTATTTTTATGATCGAATGGTTACGTGTAACTCATCTCTGCCGTTTCAGAAACAGCATCGTGAAACAAGTATTTCTGTTTCATCCAGACATTAAAGTCAGCCAATTTTTTTAGTAAAGAGTACGTAATCACCCTTTATCAGCTGTACTTCAGGACCAGGTACTTGAACAGCGAACAAAACTTTACTGAGCAAAACACATTAAAACTGACCGGTTTCACGAAACCACTTGGCGAAATAAAACGTTATTACTAAATCTTGACTAGCCAGCATATCGAAATAATTCCTCTACTAAAGGGCAGACTACTTCAAACCATTATACTTTTACAATGAGCGGCTGTTCACTGTTTGTTAAATTGTTAAACATATCCTCATCAGCCTGCTATAAATTCCTCTTAACTGTGCTTCATTGCCAAGCTAATTCATGTTTAAAGTCGTTTTGTAAACTGCAGCTTGTGAAAAATCCTGGGGAAATCTTGGAAACAGGTTCTCCCAACCGTTGTAATTATGACTTCAAAAAATGACTTATAGGGATGTGCCTGCAGTCAGACTCGGTTTACTCACTGAGGCTTTGGATTTTTGTTAATCAACAACTGCTTGTCAATCAAGTTTTGTTTCATTCACTAAAGGAAAGCTTTACTTGCACCAAAATGTGAGTCGCTAGCCCATACACTCATCTCTAATAATCTCACTAGATGAGTGCCCTTCCAATCATACAACTACGAATCTTTTAATAGGCTAATATCTTTTAAGTTATAATTGTTTTTTTTCGCTTTATGACAACTTTATTTCGCTTCACTAATGCTTATATCTGTCTCAGAGTAAGATCAGTTCGGCATTATTCTCGTTTCGAAATGTACCAAACATTATGCAATCGTAAACTCTCTAACTGCTAACAAGAATGAAGGCAGTCATGTCAAATGTGGTTCACCATACGCACGAAGAGCAAGACATCTATCAACCAAAGGTCGAAGCCCCAATATCGCATCTTCGTTTAAAGGTCTTGATGAACGCTTACAACTCATAAATTCCCAAATGGGTCGAAGCACTGTTGATCAGCCATCAGCAGCCGATTCCATGCACACAAAAACTGTTCATCACTCCTTGCTCACTGGGGGTCTAGCCGTGATTGACAATCATGATACATGTCGACTTGTACTTTCAACCATCCCATTTAAGACTTGTGGTGCAAAATGCACGCGAAATGAATCCATACCGTAATTTGGGTCTTCTGGCTATTCAGTTGGACTCAAGTGGACTCCACGGTTCGAGTTCGGACATTGCATAACTATTGAAAGGGGCGATATATGATTTTCATCCTCGACTTAAGACAGCCTTGGTACCCGGACAATAATAGGTAATCCCACAACGAAGGTTTGGCAAAATAAGGCACAGAATGGGCTTTTTAAGGATGTTGTTGCTGTTGAAAAACTCATGGTCTATCAATCCTGAAACCGAACCATCGCCACATTAGAATATCTGGTTCAATAGTGGAAAATCCATCAAGATCAGGAAGCAATTGAGGCTTCCTCAATGCCTCCGAGAAATCGGTTTTGAATGCTTCAAAAGACAACCCTCAGACAAGCACTTCCGACCGTATGTCAAAAGCACAGATGAGGAATTACGGTTTGTCAGCATAGACCATTGGAATGATGGGATAAGCGGAAATCGTTCGCAATTTTCGGCACTATTCTCTCGATCGTACTTGCGTCCACCTTTAAAACAGCATATCAGGTTTTTCAAGCGTTCAGCAGAAGGTGAAACGAAAATAACGGACAAAAATAATGACTGATTTTACACCAAATTTTACGAGAAAGTATTTCAGGATGAGTAGTAACGGTACGTCGTTACTGTGCGACCGACATAGTGATAATGTTTTCACTTGAGATTTTAATGGTAACACTGACTTTGGCGATTCATTTGAGTTCACTCTGGTCTGCTCGGCATTAAATTTGGATTTGTTTCTATGTTCCGCCCACACAAACCTTGATGAAGTGCATACCTCTGCTGGTTAATCAGATACAAATTCATCAGTTCAATATTTCAACCGTATAAGTCTTGTTTTTGTCGTGACACTTTGCACTTACACGATGGTAACTATGGTTGCATTACTCGCGTTGATAAACGCTTGCCTGTATACGGCACCAGTATCACGTAAAGCATTTCCAGACAATCACAGTTTTTGAACCTTTTAGGCAACTGCGCTTTTTAGTTAGTTAGAGAAACTCAAGACAGTTACTTCTTAAACTCCCTTCAAAAACGCATAGCGAAAGGTTGATGAACTGGAATACACAAAGTCTTTGAAACAAACTTTCTCTACATGGAAATCCGCCTTAAGCAAAACATAAATCCTTGGCTACACAACTAAACCTGAGTTTCATAGTGCTAATCATTTGTGGAAGTCGTCTCAAGGGAAGACGGTTCTTCATTTAACAGCAACTATGAGAGTGATCATAAACGCAGTGAGCTGGTACCTATAGATAATATAGACCATGTTCATATTCAATCAGCGGGTTGCGGAAACTTTTCCAGTTGTTTAGACGAGATGAAACTTTCACAGCTTTGGCGGTCACAAAAAGTTCAACAGATGAAAAGTGCAAAACTGGTGAAATCCAACTTCAGTATCATTCAGTCAGTTGAGAGTCAGCAAACTCATTGTTATTATTAATTTCGTGTTCTCGGTTAACACTTTAAAGCCACAATGTCTCGACGTACTCGTAATAGCTTAGCCAAAATATACCCCATAAAATCACTTTTTAAACTATGCAACGCAATATTGACTGCGGCCTTGTCAACTGATAGACGGCACCTTGGCCTGGTCAAAAAACAGCGTTTCTGTCCTGAGCCTTGGCTTCCAACTTCCAGGTATAACACACAAGCCAGCCGTTTCCACTCTGATTGTCCGTTACACTCGTGGACTAACTTTAGGGCGACGTGGAGACACCGGGGGACAGCGTTCTTCCGAAGTAGGGGTTCCAACAACAGTCCTGTAAAAGGAAACAATACAAACAAGCATGAGCCAAAGGCCCAGTAAGCCATGCACACGACTTACACAAACGAAAACTAAAACGGCGTCAACAACACAGCAGCACGCTCGTCACACAATTCAAATTCAACCTGTGCGCGCTTGCTGGTTTCGACTGCACGTTACACAATACTGCAACATTTGTTGACGGCCATGTCGCTTGTGGGCATTGGCTTCAAAGATTCCCACGGTGAAACTGATGACATGAAAGACTAAACAGAAGTAACGAAGTGAAGGCCAGTAAAGGCACAAACAGTGTCAGAGCACACTCCGCACTCGCTCACACTCACTGCAATATATCCTGAAAAATTAATGCAGTAGGTGAAATAGAGCAAAGTTCAGCTCTGAAACGCCTTTTTTCTTGATCGCCGCTAATCGCGTGCCTTGTAAATTTGAATAATGACGTTATGCGCGCATGCCACTGGGTTTTGTTTATTCGGGTCCTCTGGACAGGTGTCAGTAGAGTTGCTTTTAAACCCAGCAGTGCGTTAGGTTAATCCGGACACAAAAAAACATCAGCTTTAAAGACAGGAAATTTTCTTTCCCACATTGTACGTACAAAAATACTTGTGCTTTATTGCGCTCATTAATTCGTGAAACATCTTTGCCTTTCTTTAGCCTATTGATACTCAACGGAGCGATTAACTGACTAACTACTTCTCTACTTGCAATTTTTACCCATGGATAAAAATATTACAGCTAGCTCCGTATAATGTAGTCAGCTGCAGTTCGGTGATGATACTGTCTTGATTGTCACCAGGTTGATCCGATGAAGGTAATTCAGCCCGTTAACAGAAAACAATATTTAATACAGTAAGGCAAGGGATTTAAAACAATCCTCATGGTTTACAAGTTAACATTAATCCACTGATTCTGCTGCTATTCACACGAATAGGATCGATGCACCGAGAAAAGGTCAGGCGTAATCAGCTAAAGTTTTGATGCCGACTTAACTTTCAACCCGTGCGACTTTATATAACTTCAACTTAAAACCCAGTGGACCTTCTTTTGCTGACCAGAAGATAGAAGTTACATTGAATGAACCGTGCTAATCGCATAGTCTCAGAGGGTACCTGTTAAAATGCTGATCAAACAGCAAGCAGCTTTTAATAGAACATATTAGGCTCAGTAACACGTAAACCCGATTTTAACAGAAATGTTACAAAACAAACGGAATAATTTAGCATTTTTATTTTTGCTTTTAAACAGACAAACCTGAATGTGATAATCGCATGCAGTCCATTTCTTAATTTGAAGATGCCATTAATAGAAAGATCTGATTAATCATTTGCATTCACGTCGTGTCTCGTACTCAAACTCGTTCGACACACCGACGAAATTTGGAATGGGTTCGCAGAAATGTTTTAACCGGTGGTTAGCTAATGGAAAACAATACCACTCTGAATTACAGTGCACATCAGTTTAACAGAAGAAACACCAAAAAATAAGGAACGTATCCAACGTACAACTAGATTAGACAAACCTCGATTTTGTCATTAGAAGTATTTTTAATCGACCGAATGCAATCAACTGATCGTTTTCATGTACCCTATAGTTTCGATGATCGGCAAGTGTGCGGCCGACCGTCACAAATCAAAAGCTCTCCACCAGCGGATCTTGTTTCACGGTAACGATTAATTTCCAAATGAATTTTTCAAGTAGATAGCAGTTTTTCGGTTGAAAAATATCTTGCTCAAGTTAACTCCTAACATTCGACCACACTGAGAACGGAACAAGAATGCCCGCAGTCAATCTGAAGTACACAAGTTTTTGTGTTAATTTTCGCCGTTGGAACATTGATTTTCTGAAGCTCCCTAAATATCCAACAGATCTAACTAAAGCGGAAACGTGACTAGTTCAGGTCTTAACTATGCTTTCAAGATGAACCAACGCTGACAACTGTCGATGTTCGCGTGTCAAACGAACAAAATTTAACGTCCTATCTGAAACAATGCATTTGTCGGATTGATTGCTTCCGAACAAAAAGTGGTCCATCATTTTTGACGTGTAGTTTATAAAATATGTACCGCGTTTGGTATAAAAGTTAAAGTGGACAGCCGTATGCAACAGCTTGACAAATAGTGTGAAAGTGAACACTCACTGCAGTGAAAAATAGGTTAACAACTAATTTGCGTAATTCTTCAGTTCAAACCATTGCAAAGGAAATGATTTTTTTTGACGTAAGTCCTTTGTGAAGCATGTTATTGGGTTGATTAAGAAAAAGGTATTAGCTAGAAATCGTGGATTCTTTTTCTCACACTTGTGTTATCTATATGCGTTTAATTTTAATTATTTAAAAGTCAAACCGACTCTCTGAACGCCGCGTCTCTGTTTTTCCGGCACATTACACCTCTGAGGGGGTTAATCGGAAACAACGCGCTGTAATCAACGGTGCCATCCATTTGTGGCATCTACTCAGTAAATGAAAGCACGCCAACCTTTCGACTAGTCTACCACATGCTGCCTGAATGAAAAGTTAGGCTTTTGTGAATGACTTATTGTTAATTAATCGATCAGCTGCAGACGACATGAGTTTATTATTTACGTACTTGCCAGAGGAGTGCACTGAAGGTATGTTGTTAAAATTGCAGTTAGAATTGTTGAAAGTTTACTGTTACCTGCGTCAAGGCAAATCACTTTTCGTGACTCACCAACAAATCTAAAGAGGTAAAATAAGGGCCAAGACTCAGTCAACGGTAACAAGACAAACGAAAATGGAAGTTTGGTTTTAAACAAGTAGCACTTCACATCGTCTGATGTTATTTGCAATATGTAATTGGTTGATAAACGTCAATATCAATGCCCATCGAACGAAAGGTATGACCATTTGGGTCAAAGATCTCTTACTTACAAGTAGATTTTTACAGGCGTTCATTGAGATGGCTGGCTTATGACATTTGACTAGAACACAGATTTGGCAAACTCGTCCGTAAGTTGGGAGCAGTCGCTCGGAATCTGTGTCGAAACTACCAAGAACCCCTTCGGCGCGAACAGAAACGAGGTTACCAGCCACCACCTCAGAAGTTCTGAAAGGCTATCGATTTGGTTTCGCTGATGGTGGTGACGGCAGATCACTGAAAATAAGTACGGCTAGTAAGAAGTCTGTTATGATCAGTTGACTTTACAAGCCTATCTGTCAGTTCCTCCGGATAGGCGCAATAGTAAAATGGTTCCTGTTTTTAAGATGAATGGTGCTGCGAATAGTATAATAGATATGTAGTTGTAGTCCTACCCAATATTGGTGCCAACATCTTTCGTCAAATGCATATGATCAACAAACACTTGCTTACTGAGCATACTCACATTCTCTGTGAAGGTTTAGAGATGGGTGATCAGCAGTAAGCAAGACGGCCGCCCCCCACCATCTCCAACAATCTTCTGTGATCAAATGCACCTGCTGTTAACCACTAATTACTTTTAACATAGGTCTTTTATTCTGTCAAAGAACGAGTTCAGTACGAGTTTCTCCCTAAGTCCGTTGTTCGCATATGTCCCCCAGGTCTACACCAGTCTTCCATGAGAACATGCAAGATACCGTTCAATACAACAGCCTACTTCAAAGTGTCAGCCAGCGGTGAAATACAAAATGTCTGTGTACACTTCCCGATACTTTTATTTTCGCTTGTATCCGAGGTTTTCGAGATGGTCTACGTATATTCAAGAAACAAAAACAGTCTGTTAAAACTTGCGTTCTTTTGAGCAAGAAACATGATCGGGCAGTCTCTAATCAGATGGCCATTGTCTGCAACAGTTTTTTGCTATATCAGCACAAGTTCAAGCTTTATGAATAGTCCCGCACTCGTATATGCAGAATTCTAACTGCTCATTCATCTGAAAAGGATAAACAGGGACAGTCACTATGACCATGGCAATCACAACAATCGTTTTTGCGACAACACTGTGGATGCGGATCTGATGGATGTCACTTTGGATCCACATTCCTCCGCGACCCTTCTTCCAACAACCAGTTCTATCAAAGCATAGACAAGTCTTAATGACCGCTCAGCCCCTAACAAAAGTATGAATAATTTCCGTGAAACATGATAATAGTGAATTCTGAAACACAGGGCTTGTGCGGTTAGCGGGCCTTTAGAAAACGGCAATGTATGAAAATCGCACGTGCTTCAGAAACAGGCAAACTGCCATCCATCATTGTAATAAGAAAATTCATCGGTATCACACGACAAATTCAAGCCTAAAGCAAGGATAACCTGAATAATGTCAGATAACAAGTTGATTTGCACTGTTTAGCCAGAGATGCATGTGATGTCTGGGTCATGTACACTGAATGAACCAGGACTGAACTTCTAAGGATATGCTATACAATGAGCCGGTTACTGGCACCGGACCTCAGGAAAGGCCGGTATTTCGTTATAAAGATGTATGTAATCGTGAAAGTAAAGTCAGTGGCATTGATGCTACATTCTAAAAAGTACTGACAGAAGATTGCCTCAGGATAAAAATGAACGTGAATTGACATGTACTCGAGAGGATTCGGCGCCCTGGTTAGCCGACACCGGCATGCTAAACTGCCGACATGCCGCGTACTTGTGGCAACTGCAGTAAAATTTGTTTCCCGGGGGCTGGATTACACATCCATAGCAGTATCAGTAAGATAATTTTTCGGAATGTGGTCAACCATATTATCCTAAAATGAATGAGTGCCATCATTTGTTATTTGAACTCACAGTTTTTACTGCTTAGGTGAGGTGTCCTGTAACGACTAGAGGAACACTCAATTTGAAGTTTAAGGACCGTCTACAGTGTTTACACGGAGTGCGTGTGTGATGAACACTCATCCAGGTGGATGGCATATTTCAGAGTTTAACATGGTCATGGTCACCCTAACGCTGGGTTGGCGAAACAACAGCCAACATGCCGGGTGAAAAATCTCAGCTGGAATGAGCCGACGTCTGAAAGGGTGAGGCGGCACAAACTTTACCTACTAATCCGGTGGATAAGACCGGGAACCAATGAAGTAAAACTTGTAACGCATAGTTTTAAAAGGACAATGTTCGTGTTAGGAAATATCTGAGGTGACCGACAGGAAAATAGACGTCGGAAGTTAGAAAATAGATCCACAATGTGGAAGACAGCCTTGTGAAATTTCGCTGAGTCCGACCGTCTTGTGACAGCAAGAGAAATGCACGAGAAATGTATGACATTCGTGATCTATATCACGTAGAAAAACTTTTAAATGCTTCTTTGGCATGTATAAGCCACTTTCTGTAGTAAAGAAAAGCGGACAAAAATACGTCGCCATGTTTGTCAATGCCAAGTGTAGACATCACCTTTAGAGTATGTCGTACGAATGTTTACAACTTTACGGGCGGATAAGCTGTTTATTACGGTACAATCATTCTTCTCACACGCAGTGTTCTACAAATAAATTATGGCTGACTGACAACATCCCAATTAGTGATGTATTTGATATAAGGCCACAATGTGAGGTTCTAAACTGAGTGGTACTGACGTGGATTGGAATGTTTGAAACAATGGATGTGCCGACTTGTTTGACTATTAACCATCTTTATGCTGTAATTTTTCGTTCATATTAACGTGAACGCAACATTCAAAACAACTATCTGTCAGTCGAATCAAACTAATTCAGTTTTACGGCCATATGTCGTCATTAACGATTAAAATTTTGCCATAGACTGAGTACATCCAACAAGGTGACTGCATGGAATGAATAATTCCGACCATGCATATAAAAACATTTATTAATATGCTTAAGAGAATAAACTTAGAAGTATATGTTAGAAACCTAAATGTGTGAGTTTCACTACTATCGTAAGTAACAGGTGCTTGTCACTGGCCCTCAGGCACTTGATAAATTATTGGGCAGCTGTCTTGTTTATTCCAAATACTCTAGTTACTCGGCAATCACGGTGGAACGCAATCAAAACGGATTTCCCGATATCCCGCCCCAGAGTTAATGAGTTGTTCATCAGACACTACGGTCAAATAATTGCTATACACATCGGACCGAAAAAAGCAGCAGACTTTTCACCAACAACGCGTACGTTGAAGCATAGTTCACGAGTTGGGTAAACAATTCAGTTGTTTCTAACGACGTTGTTCGTATGCAACATTTGGTTTGATGGGTTCAGTACTAACAACATATTCAAAAGTATGAAGAATATTTTATCCTTTTCACCAGTGGTTTCCACTGTTCATTATTAGCAGCCAACCAGGATAGCAAATCGAAGCGGAGTTCTATCAAGTTTTACTTCCAAGGTGTAGATTTTCAAGAATAAAATATGCGCACACTTGTTGAATTCACTGCATATTTGCGATTGGGTTTCTCGTCTAGAATGTCCGTTACAGGCTATTCATTAAACTGTTCAACAAACGATGCGCAGATTCAGGAACTCCGGTATCAAATCTTTGTGATCACGTGTTTGTGTACTTAGCTTTCAAGACAGTAAGCGCCTAATTAATGGGTTTACTAACCAAAGAGTAATCAGGCTAGATGAGTTGTAAAATATCGGAAACATCTGAACCAAATGGTTCTTTCTCGTATCGGAAGGCTTGAGATGTGCCTGAATTGTTTAGTTACATCCGAACTAAAAAAAACTTGCAACAAGCCATAAACTTTTGATCAAATTACCAAGTCCGTAAACATCGAAAAGTTAGTCCAATACCAGGTTGCATAACTTTTCCGGCTAACTTAATGTGGAAAATCATTGTTATGAACGATGGTGATGATTTCGTTGAAACTATGGATTTTTATTGTCACGCACTTGAAGGAAGACATCATTGTTTGACATTCAACAAATTCGATATGTAACAACCTACAAAAGAGAACGGCACGTGGCCTCAGCAAAAACTGCGTTTAGTTTTCATTTTGTAGCAGGTTCTGATGAAAATCCCAGTGCCACACTTTGTTAACTTCCGTCACATACGTTGTCTATGTAAGACCGACTTTTTGGAAAGTCGACTTCTAACGACAACTCCATTGTGTATTGCTCACTTCTATAGACGATGGCATTCTCTGAAAACATACCTAATAAGTCTGCAGAACTAGCAAATGGTAGGTAGTCGGTGGTTTACCTGGTATTGATTAAATTGTTGGACTTCAGTTAAACACTTCCATATTTCACTAATCTTTTACGGTCAGATAGACTCCTAGTAAGTCCTTTTTATGTACATGTACTTAAATATTGCATTTGCTCGACACAGCTGCGGTTTTGCTGCGTTCTACGTTCTTATTGAACGGCTCGTTATTCACAGTGCTTCCCATTAGGCAGGTAAGTTAGGAGTATACTCTTATCAATACGCGTTCAGTGTATGTGAAGTGTTTCGCATATCATTCTCACATGAATATATCTTCGACCGAGAAAACGTGAACGTTGCTTAATTATTTTGGACGTAACGGACCATTTGTGTACTGCGTTCCAGCAGATGTGCCACCGTCGTTCAGATTACTGTTTTTTAATTCACCGTCTTGCCACATGCGGAGTAGTTTACAGTAGATTTGTATTTTCAGCTGTGGAATAACAGAACAATATGTCGAACACTAGTCTTAGGAAGGAAAAGAATACTACCATCCTACGGGTTTATTCGATTATAACAGTCTGTAACCCTTAAGCATGACAGTGTTGATAAACCCTAGTCGAGCTATACTGAGCGAAACAACAGGATTGCTATTGCCTGCGATATTTATTACATCGTCCAGCGAAATTCTATAATAAAATCATGATATTTAAATTCATCTGCTGAGTAAGAATTTCATATAAATACTTGACTATTCGATACATTTTGGTATCTTTTTTTCGTCGATAACTTCGACTGTTGCAGAACAATTTATTTGATTAGTTAAAACAAAATTTGTGAGATACCAGTTCAGGTTGTTTAACTTAACAAAAGTACGGACAATGATTTAATCTCATAAGGTTGCCAGGAGAGTTATTTTTGGAGATTAGACAAAGCGGGATACAGGCAAATTTAATGATTTATAAAGTGGCTTGCAGTAATTAGCAGCTAGTCTTATTACCTAGGTTATCCTATCAGTTACTGAGGAAATAAATTGGCATTTTCGATGGTAAATTTCGGTTAACCAAATATGCAAAGCTTAAGTAGTTTCTTTGTTTTGGATGATCAGAATTGATACTTCGGGGCGCCATCTGTATGCACAACTGTCCAATGAACTCAATCAGTTTTTTGCTAGGCGGACAGGCAACATGGTTCCTTAATTGTGTCAAAGTAATCACCTCGCAGGTAATTCAATTATCTCTGCCCATCAGTGTTATCATCTACGGTATCACAGAGGAGTTTCCCATCATCTCCCACTCAGGTTGATCACAAAATCAGATGTACGCATACGGTACACACCAACACTGCGAAAAACGCCGTAGATCAATAATTAAAAACTGAAAATGCACCACAATGACCTTATGAAGAAGGGGAAAATAGTACAGAGAAACATTTAGTGGATCTTAGCCATAACTAGAATGACTAATTAACTAGACGGTGTGTAGTCGTTGCTTTCCGCTACAGATTGTGCTTCATCTGTCGGTTTGGAATAGACACCGCGTACAGTCCTAACCACTAGTTTTTCATCGCCATTGATAACAATTCTGTCGATTTATTTGCGCAGTTGGATGTCGGTCACCTTAAACCGAATTGTTGTTGGTTGAAAAACACAAATTGTGTTATATATTTTTGAGCACAAACGTACATCAGTTAAATTGTACTGTAGATCCAAAAAAACTCTGCTGCGTAAACGTTTGATTTGGATAGACTCGAAGAAAGCGGTGCACTAGCCAAGACAGTCGGATAAAGCTTCAAACGAATCAATCAGTCTCCTTGTGATTTTTACTGTCACTCCATTCATCGTAGTTTTGCCATCACAGTT
>LOND01000012.1:132211-159143 GCA_014220965.1 Paragonimus kellicotti
AAACCTAACGACTGTTTCGGAATTGGTATTTTCATGCGTCTCAAATAGGTAAAACTAATAACTCCAGAAATAGTGTCACTTAAACTTCAAACTTTAATGGCATACCCAAACGCGACAAGCGCCCTACCAGGAGGGTAGCTCGGAAACTTCATATTTTGTTTCAGTCACTGTCTCATATCATCGAAGAACCTACCAAATTACCTACTAGCAATACAAGTCCAGCGCTCAACAATGACGTCGGTGGATTTCAGCGTGAACTGCTAGAACAGTCAATCCCCTGGATGATCTGACGTATTCCGTATCAGCTAATGGGAGGAGCGAGTGACTAGAACTAAATGTGAAACTTCTGAGTTCTTAACGCGGCTTAATAAGTAAGCCGGCAGTGCGTTTGTGGCGTTTAGGTATGCCATTAAAGTTTGAAGTTTAATTGACACTATTTCTGGAGTTACCTATTTGAGACGCATGAAAATACCAATTCCGAAACAGTCGTTAGGTTTTATCAGCCGTCACGTTCCAGTAGGTCATTGCGCCATTTGTCACGACTGGTGTCGGAACAGGTATGAAATGAACAACCTCCAGTTCCCCAGCTACCTCGAAAATACAACAGTCAGACTTAGACAGACGGCTGACGGAACCGACCAAATTAGCGTCTTCCGAACAATGGTCTTTTGTACGGGGACAAATCAATCTATACATGCAAAACGTCAAAACGGAACACATGTAGGTACTTTGAAAATCAGTCGGTTTCTCATCGTATGCCACGCAGCCGATATGACGATTTACGTACTGTTTCCAAAAGGTGCATATTTTTGTTGACGCCAAAAACCAACACAGATTTAGAGAAGAAACCGCATAAGTCTCTTCGGCTGAGATGGAGTCAGTAGGCAAATGTGCATTAGCGAATGAGCTGGAATCCGACTAAATGGCTGGAACTGGCACTATAAATATGCCAAAAGCACGCCTTTAATTGCCTTGCATTGACTCGCAATACTTCTAAGCCAGTGACTATCTATTCACAAACTGTATCAGGGGAACAGCGTCAACAATACGTGCTGTGATTATGACTACAAAATCCGAAGGCTATACTGAATGCTTACTTTTATTTAACAAACCATACAAACATAAGAGCGATCTTTCTGCCCACTTTACGATGACATAAAAGGTTAGAATTATACGTCGATGTTAACACAAATTAGCAGTGGTGTTTAGAAAATTTGGGTTAGAACTGAAGCCTGGCTTCTGCGAATAAGGTGTTGAATACGAACCTACCAACCAATTATGAACAAAAAATCAGCGCAGAAAAACTGCCCGGAAGATTGACTAAACAAGAATGCGGTCTACGGAAGTCAACAGGTCACGTGCCACGTCACAAACTGATAGCATTAAACGCACTGGGTGCCATTTGCAAGCGATTAAAAACATCTATACGTCATAATCCTGGGATACCCAGCGGGAAACCAAAGAGTCAGTTTTCAACATGCTTGATTGGTGTGTGGGAGTTCAAAACGCAATCATGCCATTAAATGTTACATGAGGCAAAATATGCCCAATGGTTCAATGTCAACACTTGCGGTTAAGTGATGCTTTAGGTGATTCGTGCGTTAGGTAATAGGAAGTGCTCCCAAACTAGACGGATATTTTCAAAGTAGGCTGGACTCGATCCTAAAATACTTGGAATGGTAATTCGCATCTCAATTGTTGAGCTAACTTGAATTCAAAACCCGAATTGGGTTAATGAGGTAGTTAAATAAAAAGTACATCGGTGATAGGAATGAACAATTTTTTAACATCCCTTGAAAATTACGTGTAGGTGCCGTACAGTCAGGTAAGCGCGAAGTCAACTTAGGGTACTGTGTACTGTTCCAAAACCAGGTCGTAAGTACCATACCAAGAGGTTAGTGTGTAGGATCGAACTAAAAGTAATTAACAACCCCTCTACTTACTTCAAACGAAGCACATCTGAAATGGAAATCAGAGCCAGTCCTTCGATAATGAAATTAAACAGAATGGGAGTAATATTGGAGTTAGGTAGTGAGCGATCTTGAAAAAAGTACGAGGATTAAAGCAGAATGGCATACCTACATTCTACAGAGCGATTAGTCTCCGGTCTGATTTTTTGTACACTAAGGGAAATGCCATCCATTATATCAAAGCCCAAGTATGTTTCGCCTAGAGTCTGTTGCATTGAAATGACCGAAAGTAGAGCCTGATGCACACAGAGAATTCATCCGTTTTGTTTTGTCATGGTTTTTACGTTAGGTCATTTCATGAGAATTTTCAATCTAAGAAAGGCATCACAGCAGAGCCTCGAAAATAAAATAATATCAAAGTAAATTGGATTCCATTACTCCAGTGCGAATAGCTCGTGCAGAAATGGACCAATAAGCTTAGTAGCCAAATTTGCAACAACAACAAAATGTCTGCGTGTTATGTGTAATTTTGAAAAAAGTTACGTAACAAGCAAGCCGACTTTTGGGGATTTGTTGACAAGCCAATTATATCATATTCGGATTAGAACCTAGGAAAGTGTCTAATCGACAGAGCCGTGAAAATCTGTAGGGAGGATGGCGCTGGGGAAGAAACGACATTCATGCTCACGCATACTGTTCAAATAAAATGGCCATCCGTGGAGTTTTTATGAACAGAATAATGTCGTCAAATGATGAGAGGAATAAACTTTTTCACGTTACATTTCGAGAGTGATACGCCAGCTGGTAACAGCAGTAGAAGGTTCTAGCGTGTTGATGACATAATTTTCTATTTCAAGTCGAACATCACACACATTTTATCGCAGCCTTTGCATTCACGTAGACTTTCTAGCCAACCTCCATTGACAGAGGTGCGATCAAATGTGAGTCATGACCAACCTGAAATTAACCAAATACCCGACTACTCATCAGTAACATAATTTTCCATGTCGATAAACTAGGTATCCGTTGCAACTTTCCCTGCGCTACGGTGGCGGTTGCAAGATATGGTTCTTGCTTCCGCAGCCAATTTCTGTGTTTACCTTACTAATTTTTCCGATGACACTAGGTACATTGGTAGCATGACACTGTGAAAACAACTCAGCCTGGCTCAACAACCTAAACAGTTAACAACATGTTATCAGTACATCAAGTTTGTTGGGATTTGCATGCAGTCCAAAACGATGCCAATCAACGCGCGTGTGTTCGGTAGCGTCACACCAAACATTCAGACAAAAGCATTAGGATGTCATATTCTGGGTATAACCATCGGAATTCGTTTGTACAACTCATCGCTGTCCGTGTTTTCGAAATACGTTCATCAACACTCCATAAATGCAGCGAGAACCATTGTGGCTGTTACACAACATTGACTTATCGTGTCTAACAATCTCACTCTTTTTTGTTTACGCAAGTCATGTTGAGTTAAATTTAATGCCAGTAGCTCGATGAGGACTAATCACAAAAATTCCTGTTCAGCGCATAGCTATTTGGCAACTGCGTTGAGAAGTGTCAAGCGTTGTATAAACTGCAAATTCACTAGGCAAAGTAAACATTCCAGTTTAAGTTACCATGAAAATATTCGAATTAACTTTAGCCCGGCGTAGGCTTCATTCGAACTTAACGAAGCACACACACACACACACAACAGCCAAGATTGTAGTTAGAAATGGAAAAATAAAAACCCGAACTTCGAATTTCTAAACAACACGAAAGTTGACAGTCATGCCGTTTCGTATGATGGATCAAGAGGAAGCGTGAGTGAGATATGGAAAACCATTAGTTCACGCAAAGCAGCTGTTCAGCCAACAGTTTTGTGTGTGCGTGCGTGTATGTAACAGCAAACAACCAAATAGCTAGGAAGAAGTCAACAACGATAGACGAGCTGATCTTTACCCGATCGACACGTGCTAGCTTGATCGTTGACGGTAGTACACTGAGCACTGAACGAGTTCAGTCGCGCGCAATGCGTGCGTGTGTACAATGCTAATAAGCCACCTGTGGTGCTCCGCTTGGAGCTTGAACATCTTACGCGACCACCTGTGATGCCATCCCTTTAAAATGTGGCCGAACAATTAGAGATGAACGGGCAAAAATCAGGCGACCATCAAATCACACAAACCTACAGCACCAGTCCATCGGTTCAACAGAACCACCTGACAATGACGGAAAACAAGCCGTTTATAAGTTCATATAACATGGAGGTAAGCGCGCACCTAGTTAACCGTAATTAACAGAAAACGATAATTGAGCATGGAGGTCGTTCAAGTCACGTTATACTTACTTGGATATGGTGCTTTTGTCGTTTGGAGGATAGCGGGGTTCGGGGTTCTCGTCATTTCCGTTCACATCGTATGAAGCAAAAGGGTCCTACAAGAGAGAATTAAGAAGCCATAGTTGTCTTCAGGCTGGTGATCGATGGTATGTAACCCACATAGAGTTAGGGTAACAATTGCAATGTGTGACAAAGCGCAAACACAGGTCACGTTGCAGCTGTCGCCTGGGCAAAAAGGGAACTAGATCACGTCACCGTGTCAAAACAAACATTAGCCGTTTTTGAAAATACAGTGAACATCATGGACATAGAAAAAGAGGAGTAAATGTGGCAGAGCGACTTAAAATGACTGGCTCAGAAAACATAGATCGTATCCGGGGAGGAATTTGCTCCAACTTGCATGAACAATAACGGCAACCGCGAGTGTACGACAGTCACGAACCATAAACAGTTAAGTCATCAAAACTTGAAGAACGTTACCAAACAGATGCAAGTAAACAAGTGTGACTATACAACCAACCAACTGGAAACAGGGGATGCCTCCTTAGAAATTTACACAACAGAAAGATAACCTGATCGGATAATATGATAGGAAATATAAAAAAAATTCACGAAAATATCAATCTATACTCGGAGCAAATGGGAAGTAAAATACGCTCAAATCGAAAGCTTTGTTTCTAGATTCCACTGAAAGCACTGGAGAGTCGGACATGAGCGGAATACCGTGAAAAGGTGATGTCAAGATAACTGGAGTTAGGAACTGTCATCACACTTCTACACTTTCCACTTTAAGATAACCTAACAACACTTCCGAGGCAGGAAAGGTAAGGCAATCAACTTCGTTACCGTCCAGCTTGAAGTTAATAGGCGAACTGATAGCACAAACACACTGGACGTTTCCATAGTTCAATATGGGTCAGGGAGATGCGATGAGGTTTGAATTACGGAACTAGAGGCAGCGGCGTGTCACAAACAAACACACGAGCAACAGAGCACACATAAATGCAAGCATACACTTGAACAACTGTTTGCAAGCGAACAGTCGGAAACAGAGGCTGGTTATAAACACTTACCTGCTGAACTATCAGGTCACACAATATTTCCAAGACAATTGACTGAAATACACTAGACAATGTTTAATTTTTGGCTACCTGACAGAAATGGGTATAGGCCGCAAAACTGAAAGTACTAAGAATAGAAATCATCACGTTCTCATATATATTTCTCACATCGTTGTAAATGCGCAATTCCGTAGTGTCTCAATCTGTCACCAAAACTCGACATCAAGATACGTCTTTGCTTTGCTGATTTAAAGGGAACCGAGACAAATCCGAGGCAAAGGAATTGTTACCAGATACCCGTTGATGAAAGATTTCACTACTCTGAGGCAGGGTCAGCATCTGTCCACCTCACACTTGACGTCAGTAGGCCGCAACATCGGCAAAGAGTGCATATTAGATTGAATGAAATTAGGATATTTTGAGCCGAACGAGAGGATTTGATGCAGGAGTCATCGACTGTGTCTTCTTTCGGGGCATTCGGAGCATTACTCACAAGCGAAAGTGGTTGATGTTCACATATGATAATTCGGTCGTGCCTAATGTGAGGTCAATGGCGCAGTGGTCAACACGGTTGCCTCATGAAAGCGTGGCCGGAGTTCAAATCCCGTTTGTCGCAAGGATATAAACTACTGATGAGATTTTGTGACGGTGGAACTCCAATATAGTATTTCGTTACGAAAGTGGCTGCTCGGAAAGTGCCTGAATGCGAAAGCCCCGATCAAAGGTAAGTGACGTTCACTTTAAATCAACCAAACCATTTGGTACTCGTAAATCAATCCTAATGGCGGGGCTACCACGTCGCCGCGTACGAGATAAACAATACCAGGAGATTGGGAACTATCCCTTATGCTAATTTGAGCAGTGGTTTAATCGACGCTGCTCGTATGCAATCCAAAAAGATCACAGTCGGAAGATTATAAACTAAAGCATACACGGAATTGTAATAAAACTATGAAAAAGCAAAATAGATCATTTTAAATGCACTGAAGCTGTCTTAGGTCCCATTCCCAAAGATGCGATCTAACTGAATTTCAGACAATCACAACACCAGTAAAAGGGACTTTACTGCGAGAGCGAACAGGGTAGATCTCACGCGTTACGAAACGAAGAACAGGGCATACGAATAATCTACACGAACAGATCGTGTGTATCGGTTAAAACAACGATATAATGACAATCGAGACGTGCAACAACGAACATAAACCATTTGGATGAAAAGTAGGAGTGCCCAAACAGAAATTTCTAGTGATCATAAAAGTGGTCTGTAAGGACTCACACACACACACACACACAGCACACACACACACCGGCACGATCACAAGAGAGTAAGTGTGGGAATCCATATCATCAGATATGAATGTAGAAACATGCTAACAATAGGTATTTATTATGAAAAACGGGCGCGATGGAGGACACTGATAGTAATGTGTGCGAAATACACTAGCACAGAACCAACCAGAATTGTTAACTGGAAACATTGGTTAAATTCCTTAGAGAAGGGGACCAATTCCCAGTGGGAACTCTGATTAACAATAAAAACACAATAATGCTACTCGAAATGCACACCGATGTAAGGCAATAAATAAGCAGGTAGAGAAGACGAAGTTTAGAAAATGATTAGACATGTCACGAACTACGAAGCGTTTTGCTGACACAATTACATGGTGTGTAAATTAGGTGTTTCATATATAGTGTAATCTCGTATCATTACGTGACTTCCACGTTTTGTACTGAGCGAGTCGTGTGATTAACATACACCGAACGCTCTGTGAAAAATAAAATTCGTTCTTCTCGCCATCCCCATATGACCTTCGTTGAGAAATTTGTTGATGTGTAACAAAGTTACATGTATATGTTTTGGTAGTTCGTTACGGCGCTAACTCTATCGCGAACGGTGTACAACATTTCTATCGTTACCTCTCCGTTGAACATTGGTTATTCCGAGGGCGCTAACTACTTGGGATGCAATGAACAAAAATGTCAACAGGTTAACATAATTTATTCAGTAACTGTCTGTTTTTCTTCTGGTCACGCTGTCCTGATCATTAGAAATTTCCACGTTGTGTTGTCGTTCGTCTGAAGTATAATGAATGACCTGTTTCTGCAGTGTAAACGTACTCGACAAAACGCAAGTGTTAGTCTAACCGAGAGAAGAAAAATTCAGGCTGGTTAACGTGAAAATGTATGAAACACCAACTTATAAAAAGAGTTAAGCCAGACGTGCACACATGCGTGTACGATTGTTTTTAAAATCCAGTTTATCAATTGTGTGGCTAACGATATAGACCAATCAGAATAGGTCTTGCAGGTCAAAATACTCTATTGGTGTTGATAAGTGAAGTAGTGCCGATTCTAGATAGCCACTACCGCCGAGACATCCAGTCAACTCATATTCAAAATGCTACTGTCCTACTGCTTACATGATGTAAGCATCATGAAAGATAGGCGCATAAAAATAAGACGTGACTAACTCTTGAGTTCCTTGAAAAACCAATTCACAATCCAAACCTCAAATATAGGGGAGACTTGACACATGGACCTAACACACGGAACAACCAAGGTTCCCACATGGCATGCCAGTTCACTAACAACATCAAAACGACTGAGCTATCCCGCTCATATGGTGGGAGCTTATAAGAGTTTGAAAGCTGACTAACAACATGCTTAGGCAAACCACAATTTAACTTACGTAATTCTCTTTCAAGTCAGGATGATCGGTTTCCAATCCATCATCTAAAATCGTGACCACCACATTCTGGCCAGCATAGCCACGCGCCCAAGCAGAACGAACATTCATATCCAAACCACCGTCGCGTCCACCGCGATTCTAAACAGAATTTGGATGAAAACAGATACAGTGCATCCGGGCTAATTGGGGTATGTCCGGGCTAGAACAACCTAACCCAATTAGGCAGTTGCTCTAATTGCCAACACAACTAAAACCAACGCACGCGTTTTTTTTTTTTTGAATGCAGAAAACAAAAGACAAACTATCAGTTACAAAACAGCAAAATAGGCGAATGCTCTCAAATTGGTTTTGGTGCAAATAGTTGATAAATAACCCGTACTATAAAAGATATCTATGTGTTAAACAGACAGTAGTAATAACCGTAACAATAATCGTCTCCTTCGTGCCGAAACTACAACTATGAGAGCAGATAAGACAAACCCTTCAGGAACACCAGACAGCTTTTTGTTGGAATTGCACTTCAAAGTTCGTGTGGTAACAGCATTCATCAAGACTATAGACGATTATACAACACAGGTAGTGTGATCTATGGTCAATAAATGCTTTAAGATGGAAGACACGAACTTCCGACTGATACCGAACACCGGGAACATAGATGCAACTACAGCTAGGACAACGTAGATTCCTTGGCTTTGACCTCAAGCGTGCATTCTGTTTCTGTGCTCCTGCACATGTAAAAAAAAAACTGATGGAGGATTTCGAGATGTGTGCTCGGTTAGACACCGGTAACCTGGGCTAGGCGTCTCAAAAAATGTTCAGTGGCAATCTATACTTTCCGTGAGCTGCGAGTTTCTCTTCCGATCCAGATCGATTCTTGCATACTCTTTTTCACTTAAGAACCGTTATTATTTTCATTTGATTCACACGCTTAAAACTGTGTGAAACAAATTCACATAGCAGTTTGTGTTTTCAGACTACCGTATTCACATGCCTGAAAATGAACTAATAATGATACATACGGGTAGGGCATTAACAAAGAGAAATTCAAAAGCAAGCGAAATAGTGCACCAAAGTGAGAAGTAGAGCAAGATACACACTACATTTATGATGATCACAAAACGTCAGACAAATGTTAACAAATTTTTCCCATAACGGACTACACTATATGCTCTGGATACGTACATGGAGTAACAGTCTCCTGGAAGTAAACACAAAATCGCCACTCGTTTTGCGCATGGATAACCATGGATGGATGTTTGGAGCAGGAATAATAAGTAACTGTTTGGAAACCAAGATAACTACCGCGTACAAATACGTGTTCATTGTAATGTACTTCAGTACAGTGTGTCAGTTCTCGTAATCAACTAATCCTTGATGCCAGCAGCCTTCTAGATACACCGGTATAAGAACAAAATACAGGTGTGTATGTACATCGTATCAGATGAATTGTTCACCAAAATGAATGACCCGTTTTTTGGACATTTCCAACTGCTTCTGGGCCGGTTTAGTCTATGGGATGAGCAGTCACGGACAAATTGAAAAATTAGCTGACAGCACAACGACAGTTGATGTTTGACAGAATTTTAATCGAAATACAAAATTCAGAAATGAATCAATCGTTCAGCGTTTGAGAAACGCATGCACGCGCTCAACAAAAGTCCAGTCACCGAAAACAAAAGCCGGTAGTTAAAAAGTGATGATCCTCCATACGTTCATCTGTCTCATCGGATGGCTGTACCTCTGTTTGCGACGAGTTAGTTTGCGCTTTAATAGGATGCCTGCCTACTCTAACGTCTGTACACACACACGTGTGAACAAGTTGGTGTCGGCTATTTCGCCTTTCGACAAAGTCAACCTTTGCATGTATTGTCAAAAACAGAAAACAGGACGTGAAAATATGGGTCAAAGAAGAATATATTCTGGAATTCATAAAAATAAACACGAATCATATGGCTTCACTGTTGGCGGGTATGCAAAAGCGCACATATGCACTGTTTGCGCACTGAAGTAGTATATGTATGTAAGTGAAAACAATCGAATTAATCGGGGACAAGGGCCCAAAAGCCGAGATATTAAGCATCACTCATTCGGTGTTAACGACTTTAGAAAGGTCTAATAGGCTTTATCATCAATCCAGCTATCGGTTACGAACATGCTAGGTCATAAAATAAATGTAGGATGTCCCCTTTGAAATTATATTTGTAAGCCGAACACATACAAATTAACATTCTGCAAAACTGCTACCGTTAACAGTTCGGAACCCGAAGAAAAAGAGGTTTGATTGTGGCCACTGAGGGGAGTGCAATAAAACAGACGTATTTTTAAGAAAACGGAAACCCAATGGATAACAACCGGTTGAACAGAACGAGCGAACACAGATGGCTATACACACCACGAGCCTGAAATCCGGTGTATACTACGAACAACAAAAAAAAGAACATTGTCCACAAAAAATATACAACCATTTAAGTAACAACTTACTGCACTTGAAATAACGTCTCTAATCCACAAGTGACCTCATGTTACCTAACGGCGAACACCTTGTGATGTACGAGCTAAAAATCCAACTTTAATCTAAATTCACCGGATCATTCTACTACTTAGTTGAGTCGAGTGGGATAAGTGGATTAAAATTGGTCACCCTTTGTCTGCTGCATATTTTCTTGACTCTTTCGTACGTAGAAGTGAAATACAAGCACATCGATCCACACAACCCCAGCCATTGATTGGAGAGGCCAAAACAAACAAGGTTGCTTGATTAACAAACAACAGTGGAAACAGACATGGATGTTTGGTATGTGTTTCGATCCGCTGAATCCGTCATTTCATCGGTCAAGATCAGTGCAACGCCTCTGTGTCGCGAGATCCGAAGCAATCTACATAGCATACCATTGCTCCCATGATGTCGCTGTAGGAAGCGCACTCGATAGTTGGAGATCCCTTGAACCGCATCACCCCACTCAACAACACACACGAATCCGAGTGAATTAATGTTGACAGATTATTCACAACGCACCACTAGTGAATCACCTTTCGTTAACCAATCGTAGATGATTAGCTGCCGCGCTCATGTACACCCACTTACTAGACCTTAGCAATGTACTGGCTAAATGGAAGGAAATGATCATCGTCCTAAGTACTCTTCAAAAAAGCGCATAACCCGATCGGGGTTTCGAAAATTCGGTCAGGACATTCGTTCAAACTAGTAGTACTCTCCGACAAAACAGTCTATACAATTATGGCAGCTCCGATCAACTCTACGTGACGTCCACCATAGTTAAATGGCTGATGACAAATAAAATTATGGGTCACGCATGTTCCGATATCTGAATGCTTGGGCAATGCCCAAATCCGTTTAAAACAAACGATATTATGTGGCACATTCTAATTTGTTACCTTCGTCATATGTCTGCTGAAGTGTGGATAAAATAACCGAACTTTGAATTAAATATAATAAAAACACGCCTTTGTTGCGTTCTACTTCATTACGCAAAGCCTTGAAAAGTTCTCCCCGAGAGTGAATGCCATACCAGTTAAGAAAATGCAACAACCATAAATATTCACTAAAGAAATTATCACACGGACGGTGTTCACTTGGCAATGAACAAGGTTAATAAAAGCGATGAGAGATGCCTAATTTATGAAAAGGTGAGAGGACGCACTGTATTAAGGTAATCAAATCTCGGAGTACTTATCACTAATACTTTAATATATAACACGAGAGGGTTTGATAGTCTCTTCAAAGATTGGTACCATTAGCTATAGGGTGACATAATGCATTCTATTAAAGTGGAATATTGAATTTGAAAAATCTGCACTTCACACGCACAATGTGCATGTGTGCTCCTAAAATCCTCCGAAAAACTCACATGTTGAATGACGATGTTCTCTTTGATCTACTTGCATAGGTGAAAATGTGCCAGTTTCTGGCTATAGTTTGGAATAAGACAGCAGCTGGCGTTCAGGCGGAATAATGATCTATTTTTGTATCCAAACATTGTAGCTAACTATGAGTAGTCTGTCGTGATTTGAAGGATGTCAATAGTAGCGAAGTCGTGATTGCTCCCGACGGTTACTCTAGACGTAATCAACAATCACAATGAGCGTTGGTGTAGAAGCAAGTAGATGTCTAAAACTGATAATACGCACGGAGGAATTGTGAGAACTGCAAAAGGGACGATTCCAAGGCCGAGACAACTCTTATCGATCCAAGTCATTCCGGCTGACAGAGGCACTAACCAGAAGCTTAGTGAGTGCGTATATAAGTCGACCGAAAATATCGTATTCTACGGTTGTGAAACAAAAATGGGCGATCGAAAACACAGATGACTCAACACCACTTAAGTAAGTTAGCGTTATCTTGTTAAATACAAGGAACTAGTCAGAAACTATAAACAAAAGACGTTAAATTCAATGCCAAATTTGTGAAACCTGATCATCTATTGGTGCGTCGTGAAATTGGAAACAGTACGGCTAGACCCAGTAAGAAACCTTGACGTGTTTAATCCACAACATAGGCACGCACAAGTTGAACGCCACCCCCCTCAATAGGTAAACAGTGTACATTCAACTGAGGAGATTGTGACTGAAAAATAAACCAGAAGGACAATGGCCAAAAAGTCTTAAGTAGAATGCCTTACTTCTCAATCACTGATTTATTGATTTGCATAACATACATATTGCCAAAAAGATTATCAGAGTAGTATAAACAGTATTTCAATGACCAAGAAGACGCTAAGACGCTCAACACAATCGTCGCTTCTAGTGTTCAAAAAAGCAACATTGGATCACACAATTTTCAGTACAGGACAAAGTATACTTTGCGTGCCATCACTCTAGTTTCGGCCTAGACGCTCTCATTCAACAAATATAAACAGATTTAATTTCTCTGGGCAACACCTATAAAAACCGTCAAGTTTTGCGATAAAAAGTACAACACTGCAGAGAGCAGCAGAGGCGGAATTTTTGTTAAACCCTCGTCACTAGCAGCCCCGTACAATTCCGTTATAATTTGTTTGGCGGTAGAACGCAATTTGCCTGATAGCAAAATAAAAATTTCGGTGGAAGTCACCTCAGGCATTCTGTAGGGTGTAATTCTTTTTCCTCTTTTCTCTTTGCACGCCAAGCACACGAATTGGTTTTGCCTATTACCGTGTTTCTTTCCAAATATGCCGATAATATTGGACTCCAGCGATAGCACACATCCAATTTTACAGGAAAATACGAACTGAATACTACTCACATTTGATCACAGTTAACGCATTCAAATGGATTTTTCAACCAGCCACTTCCACAAAGAAGCATGGGGTCCAAGTTTCGCTCTTGTTGAAACCCGTTGGTAATGAACTTTCTTGTTCTGACCGAGAGTCAAGACCCCAGCGTCGTGCATGTGTGGGGATAATTTTAACCACTACGCCACCAATCTCATGTTGGGTAACTACCGAACTACCACATCCAAATACTCAGCTACATCCGTTTATGACGGACCGGATTGTTTCCCATTCTTGTGCGAATAATACCTCTAAACTTCAAAACTGTGTTTGCGTTCTTCAAGGGGTAACGCCACAAGAATTGTTCCATTGACTGTCATCCGATAAATACTTCAGCCCAATCGCCAAGTAGAGTTTGTGTAAACGATATATCCGAGCATACCACTCACCTTTTAAGCTCAAAAGGATTGCATTCAACTGACTTTATTTCGTTTTAACAAACTCAGCGTATAAAATAAAAACTGATCATATTTGGTGCAATTTTTTCGTTCTCATTCACCTTTGGCATGTGCCACATATAATAAACCCTGATGTCAAAACACGATCTGTTGTAGATTGCAAACTAGGCTAGCAGTAATCGTAACTATTAATGAACCCTGAAACATTTCCCATATTCATTGCAATAAAAGCACAACAAATAACCCGATACACCATGCGACCGATTGAAAAAAGCAGTATTGCCAGATATACTGTATAAGATAGTCTCTTGGTGCTTTTTATAAATAAAAAAGGTGCTTTGATGGAACAGTATGTATTTCTGCAGTCACAAAAAAACGATGTATAATCGATTTGGGGACAACGATTGAAGGGTCATTGTAAAGAATTTGTGTCAGATAGAGAGCAAACAACTCCTATAGAAGGCGCGCATTGAAAATGATACAAACACGATCGAAATATGCGCATCTTTGGTAATTTCACCTACGAAACATGACAGACAGATTCGAACTTGAATCATTGTTGCGAATATCTATATCAATCAAGTGCTCCTCATGAAGCCTCGTCTGTAGAACCTGGAGCTTGTTAGAAAAAGGCTTTATTGTAGCCAATCAAAGACTTAAATAATGAGGCATGAAACAATAAACGTTTAGGCTTGCCTGTATCAGCTGAATGTCTCTTCCCTGTTCGGTGTTCAAAGATATGAAACACTTTAGTTTGTGAAACGTTGCCAGATACGTCAAAGAATCGGTACTAACCAACTGGTTGGCGATATCGAAGCTTTGTCCAGCTGAATCCAGGCTGAGCAGATAAGTATATTATTACCAATGAGGATCCACTGTCGAATAATCTCACCGTATGAACGATGAGTCCACCATACACCAACAATCGGGCACAAACAGTCAGTGTCGAAGACAAGTGATCAGCGAACACCCAACGTTTGAATAAGCCAAGTTCCATAACCACACAAGCAAATAGAATAATATGAATGCAAAGCCGGTCCTTTAGTAAAAATGGTTGCCTTTTCGTCGTAACGAATGGCACGGATAGACAAACGGTATTTTGGCATCTAAAATGTTATCAACGACCGCCTCTCTTACAATCCCATCAACGACAATACGACAGCTAAGATAGACAACATTACTCACTATCCACAACGTATCCCCATCAACGAAAGACCTAGGCACGAGCTCCTGCCTATCTTCGACTACGGCTTTACAGTTCTCAGAAGCAAAACACGCTCCTAACCAAAGAATCGATACCGCCAATTTGTCAGGGCATGCTGAATTGTTCATGAGTCGTCGTAAAGTAGAACGATTTTACCGACACATTCAAAATCATAGAACGTATCACCTGTCAGACGTCCGAAATAACTGGAACATACAAATGCTACGTTTAGGACGTCATCTGTGACAAGGACAACCAGGGAGAATAATAGCAAACAATCTTGTCGAACACCACTGATGATCGGAAATGGATCTGATAAAGTCCCGTAGTTGCCTCGGTATAGGTCAGTATAAAACTTGAATGAGCTTTACACACTTATCACGGGTACCTTTTTCAGAAAACGAAACTTGAACCTAGCATTGCCAACAGAATTAAAAGTACCATGAATGTCTGCGACGACCAATATTTGTCAAGACCCCTTTCACAAATGACTAGTGAAACAACAGTGACGTCTAAGAGAGGCAGCTTTAAGAATACTTTTCATTAACGATACCACGGATTAAAATATGTTAACTAAGGTGAAAAAGTAGTAATAGACGTTCGGGGATTTAGGTTATTTCAAGTTGAATGCTATCCACACCTGACCACAGCCTTCGCATTCAGATAGAACATTCGGCTGACCCACTCGGAAAAAATTATCCGTGAAAAATTCCTCAAGAGGGTGAGCAGGGCAAACAACTTACAAAGAAAAGCCATCTTACAATATTCACTCAATTGGTTAGGTATCTTGTGCGACTCACCGTTGTCCAGAATTTCATGTTGCAAAAGCTAGTAACCGCATAGAAAACGGCATACATCCCATATTGGCGGTAGGGCAACTAGTGTCTTAGTTCACAAGATTATATTTTAAGGGATAATTATGTGTGAGTTGTTAAGCCCCCACTAAAACGTTTCTCAGTCATTAGGCAGCCTGTTGAAAAGAACGACGGAGATAAACGACTATCATTAATCGTAGAAAGTAGCGTGAGATGTGTTGGTGACCTGTTGTCATGATGTGTTTATCAATCGATGATATTTGAAGACTGCGTCACAGAGCCGGGAGTATTTGCACCCCGGATACTTTGCAGACAAAACAGGAGTTGCTGAGACAAACTTTAGCAAATGGATACCCTGACAAATTCATTGAGGCACACAGTACGGTGAAGAAGCAGCATTGGAGGCCGATAAAACCATGAATGATGGCTCAAGAGAATTGGAGTGTTTTCTATTCTCTGCACATTCCCACAGTCATGACCATTACTAGCAATCGACATATAAAACAAATCAAAGTCTGCTCCGGCTCGAACGTATGCGGGACTGCCCACAGTTGCGCCTTATCAAAAGCACCAGAGCCAGTCTCCGCAATCGCGAAGAGTAAGTTCTTGTCAAACCGTTTCTGTTCCCTTCGTGTACCAGTTACTTGCAGTTGAGTGACGTTTACATTAGTCAGAAGCAGAATTGAACTATATCAAGCGAGTCGCCGAACACATCCCGAAGTGGTTGAAACAACAGATGATGAACCAGCCTCAACTTGGTGCATTGACGGCTCGAAATCCAACGTCATCGATTGCTAAACACATCATGACAACAGGTCACCAAGTTGACCCACTAAACTCATTCAAAATATTGTTGCGTAATCGAAACCCCAAGTTATTAGCTTTTTGCGAAGCGATGCTCATTCGAACTTACCAACCGACGTTATGTGCACAAAAGTGGTTGAGGCAACCTATCGGGTTGCCATGGTCGTGATTACATAATAATTGATGTGCTTGTAGATGTGTCTAGTCCCTGTTTGTCCCTATCTATATGATGTATATAACTAGCATGTTTTACGTTTGCGACTGATGAGAGTAAATGAAATGTTAACATATCGCAATATGTCTTCTTTCTGCTCTGATGAAGTGGTTAAAGGGAACTCAGTGTTTCAAATATTCATTAAGCTAAGTGCAGTTAATTATAATTAGACACTTTTAACATGTTTTACAATGGTAACGAGCCCTTAGGGGGTGACTGAACAGGTTTTCAAATTTTGATAGTATTTTTGTTTTGTGGTTTGGAAATATGTGGCTTAAATCTGTAGAGATGTAACGAAATTACTTCGAGCACAAATCGATCAAGATGCGTTCTCTATTTAAATTCACAAACGGTAGTAGTCACCTGGAATAAATCAGCACTTTAACGAAAGGCACTCCATGCAGGTCGGGATAATCACATGACGTGCCGACTAGAGCGATCAAATGAGTAAAAGTAGGTTAGTCACTCGTTGCTATTACTGTTACCACCGTCGTGTAGTTTGAAGGGTAAATTACACCAACTTTGTTCAAACGGATAACAAGCGCAGGAAGAAAAACATAAAGAATTTCAAACAAGTTTGCTATGAAAAGTGGGAAACGCTCGGTAACCAGTGCAACAAAACTGACACGTCCCGGTAAAAAGAATAGCAAACTTGATTAACGACTAGTCATTAAATGAAGGTTTCCGTGGAGGCATCGCAGTAAACTGACTGGAATAAATGACAAATCAAGCTTACAAAATCAAACCAATGTCCAGGACAGCAGGACACAAACGCCACCAGTATGCTTGTATCATAGTTACTACTGCCTCAACTACTAACAAGCACAGAAGGAGAAAGAAAACGTATGCCCCAAGATAGAGCAGGTGAAAAAGAAAGACCTGACTACCCTATCCAAATTGGAAATAGAATACAGTTGTGTGAATACACATAAAAACGTCTGTTTGTGTGTTGTGTGCGCACGGAATTATATGCGGCTATGTGACAAAGAATGTGATAAAAGGCTGCTTTTGAAACGTGAGAAAAACGTGTGTGTAGGTGTGTGTGTGCAACACGCTATCCTCCAATGGGATCAATCGTATCCCAACAAAAATGCTTAATGGATCGCGAATAGGTGTGGAAAAACCACACCCACAAACCCCTTCTGGTCAGCCAAAATGAGGACATGATGGATGGACTAGTGAGTAATTTGGAGTTGGTTAGATTTTATGGAGGATGAGCCGCAGAAAGAGATTTCAAAAGAGTTAATTCAACACACGCCGATTCGGCGGACGTAATTTGCTAGATACATGAACAACAATCAGAAAATTCAATTACATCTTAGAACAAGAGAATAAATACGAGCGGGTGATAAACGAAACTGCTTGCGTCTAACAACAGTAGGTCCAGTGAGTGGCGACTACGTGACAGATACGACGGAATTCAACGGGGAAAATAACCAAGATCCACACAGATGGCCTATGCGAATCTGTCTCCATTTCATCAAATAGCAAAATTCTTTATGGATAGCCACGGAGAGATTGGTTGGACTAATTAAAGCCACACAGAAATTGTGTACGTGTTGAAGTTTCACAGACCTGTCATGGATGACATGATCCGCAAAGTCACAAAATACAGAACGCAGTTGAAACAACAAGCAAAAATATGTTTACAAATTCACTTTCCTAGTCACAGACGGCTAAACAGTCAAGTTTTTAAGAAATGCGCAAAAAATTGTAGCATATGAATGAAATGGCGATGAGAAGAAAGAATAAAAGGGCGGAGGAAAGAAAGTAATTAAAAATCGCGGGCAAAATTCAGCGTAAAACAGACGAAGGTCAATGTGCCAATACCTTGGAAGCAGCAAGTGGTCACAGACGAACAGGAAAGCTCCATATAAGGTAAAGGTGACACTCACGAGATAAGTTCACGAAAGTTATCGTTGTTTCATTTGACCGTTCGATAATACACACAGATGATTCAGGAAGGTAATGGGAACATTCCCGCAAATGAATTCGATTCACCATCATTATCCCTAGCGTCTCTAGCCACATTTTATGTAGAAGACAATATCCCCGAACCCCGGTAGGCGATTATCATCTAATGTTCCTCAATTATTATCAGCAGTCTTCATTGCCTTTTGCTAAATTATCGATCAGCCACCTCACACTCTATTTGGTTGGCACTGTCACGAGAGCATCACAAAGGCAACGATAGTCTACCGGAACGCTTTTGAAATGAGTAAGCCTAACAAAAAAGTAAACGTGAGAGGCTCATTACAAAGGCTTTCGTGGCTTGGAGAGGTCTTACGATCAACGACCGACCACCCGCCACACCGTGTGAATAATAACAAGAGCGAAACTTGAGTTAGCTGCTTCCTGTTCGTCATCATAATCGACAGCAGTATAGTAACGATTAACACTTATGCTTAGTTTCGCTACAAACAGGAGAGGGGACGATGAGTCAACCTCCGGTTAAAAAAGGAGACAGAGTAGAAATAGAGCTAAACACACAAAGACCATACACCGAAAGTCGAACATTCAAAACCAAGGTACCTACACCTTTCAAAAGAAACAATCAAGTCGGAAATATGAAGAAGGTGACATCAACAAGACACCTTTTTTGTGGCTTTTATTGCCTCGCCTCATTATTTGAACAAACATTGTGGCCGCAGAACGACATTGTACTCCAATGAATCTAAATGGACGCCAGTCCTCTCAATGTTTCTAGTCACCGGCTCTACAGGTCACAAGGGTTCCAGCCTGGAACAGGGATTCAACCTAAAGCAGCTGTCCTCATTATTTAATGCCAAGTCATCGTCTGTCCACCTCGAACCTTGTACGAATCACCGAGCGCTAACAGCTGAGAGTGATCGGTGAGATTAAATGGAAATGGTGTTTAACTTGTAACAATCAGATACATCGATTACTCACCAGCGCAGCAGATACTTTATCGTTATAAAACACAAACTGTCTAACCCAAACATGCACTGTTCGTCTGAATTAAGGGCGGATGCTTCCGAGTGTCAGAACATGCACAAATACATAATGTGTTATTGCTCACACAATTAGCACAATCGGCATTGCCAGGTCTGAAGTAGACAACGATTAACCAAAACAGAGAATATAGATAAGTGGCTCCCAAATATTTGCAACCTATCAGCCCCTAACTACCTAAGCGCAACATCGTTGCCTTTAACTACAAGTGCAGCACGTTATCATTTAAATCAGAACAATGACACCTAAACGCAATTCAATTTAGCACAACACAGTGTTATTTATTCTCAATGACTAACATGGTGAATCAATTTGGTGTAACAATAAGGACACGCTGAAGATCACTTAAAGGCTTCAGGTCCCGCAGCAAGAAAGTTTAAGTTCAATTCAAAAGTTTCATAGAAGTAAGGCAAGTGAACTGAAGTCTAGCTTGACTACAGATAGTCTTAAAAGGAATATGGACCCTTCCCAATATTTCTGGATATTGGTTTTTATGCAGCCAAAGGTACCGACGGGTTTGTTGAACCTAGGCCTGATAGTATTTTGTGATTAAAACAGCTCTCCTTCCACTCCTCCCATTAGTATATCACAAATCTACATAGGGAGAGATTAACCACCAAGCCTACAATGTGATTCGCCAAAGGATCATCAAACCATACAGACGAATATCTATACAACTCATTTAAGTGTGCGTAGTACATTTTGGGTGAACTAACGACGTAGCTATGCTGCAGTAATCCAGAGTTGTATTCTGATCAACGGAGCGAGAGTGAATATGATCGGAAACAAACACTTTGTGGAAATCCTCGTCAGAAATTGGAAGATTCTGCAACACTCGTACGGATACATCATACAGTCGGTCTTCCACAGGGAGATTCAGATCTTCACATGGAGTGAGCTGGCACACGTCATCCAAGATTTAACCATACGAGTTATGATCCCATAAGACAGTCCACTAGCGCTGATGTAATCTTTAAGGTACTTCAACTTTTCGACTAACTCCAACAACCTATTGTAGAAGGAAAATAGCAGACGTAAAATTCTCTCAGATTTGCAACAAGATCAATGCTTAGAAAATGCAAGGGTCATATCAAATTGAAGCTCGGATGTATCCATCCCGGATAAGCAGTTTCAGTGTGCAGCTCTGTAGTGACCCTCTGACGTCTGAGGAGATGACAATCGGAGGCCAACTACTGGAACGCCTGTGCTCAAGCACCTGATGGAATGCTGAATTGTGACCAACGTGGAAGCCGCGAGGACGAAACCCAGCCTGTCCATCGGGGTTATGTAGCTCACGCGTTAGAATTTGTTTAAGAAGTATGACAACTACGAAGAGTTTCGACGCACCCAAATTACACAAACCCTGATTGAAAAAGATATGACATTCGTCAAACTGCAGTCATTTGGAATGGCTACACTGACTCGAGGCTCTGTGACCAGAAGTGAGCCTCAATGTTCAAACAAAGTCGGAGGTGATTCACTTGACCAGGGTGCTCCGTGACGGTTTAATAAGTTGAGCTAAAATGAGACTTCCGTGCACATGGATTAACAACCGTCGAAACACAAGAACATAGTGTCCGGAAGCACAGGTAATGGTGAAGTGGCCATCCGAACCGTTTCTGAAGGGGTTCAGCCCGTCGTACTAAGTAATCGCAGGAAGTTATGGGTACGGTAACCATGGATTTCGCAGATACTCTCGCTTACGCCGGACTTTCTACTACAAGTCATATGGGATGGAAACGCCTTCCGTAGTTCGCAATGATATCGTCTTGTCCAATCTCGACGGGGCATAGTACCTATAAGATTTCATCATCCTCATTCTGCAATCTTCCGAGTCCAAAGGAATGACTTTGGGAGCCGAATTATGCTCAATGCCGGATGGAATATTCTGGCGAACAGAAGAAATTCGAGGTCGCACAGAAATCCTGTTACTAGCAGCCAAATGAACAAAAATGCCACGGTTATGCATTCCACCGAAACGCACGACGACACGGCACATCTCAGCGAATGGTCTAAATGCAGACAGTTTCCCCCCGAAAGACTAACAGCTTATGGGACAGCCACGCCATCGATAGCTGACAGCTATATGGTCAACACATGTCAACGCATTATTCGATGGTAAAGATTGTCAGGCGATGCAGTGACGTCTAGAGAGGCGAAAATTAGCACCTGCCAGAGACAGACTGTTGTCCATAAAAAGTCGCAACAAACGTTCACAGCTGTCAACTTGGTGGGTACCGTCACAGCGTGGACCACCTATGTTATGCTTGACAGCATCTAGCCTGCTTACTCGAGAGTTGAACTCTGAAGTTAGCATCATAAGATCCGTGTGCCGCACGGTATGCAGAAAGTTGGTGAGCTGGTGATGAAATCTGACTGAGTCTAGACTACAGTCTGTGGAAATATATGCAGCACTAACCGAAAGAGTCTCGACGTTCTAACCATGCCTTCAAGTCTGATACACAAAGACGACCGTTAACTAGGATTCGGTAGTACAATGATTCATCCACATACGTGTTTACAGTAAGCGATCACTGGCTTGTGCCACAGTGCCTTCAAACAAGCGTACATTGTAGACGCGTTGTGAATCAGTCCACAGAGGGTAGAAATGCAGTACCGCGCTGGCACCTTGAAATCACTTTTCTTCAAAACATTCACCAGCGGTGGAGATCTCCAACGTCTTTTCAAGAGCTCTCTAGTGACCCATCTACATAGGCGTTTCAACATAGAATGTGGCAAGCTAAGTGGTGTTCAAGAGAGAGAGGATTAAATATTTGCGTCCGTCAATTAATAATAGCATCATCATGCTGGATGAATCCCATCGCGAGCGGCCAGTAAGACAAATCGTTATTGTGCATTTGGAAACAAGACAGGAGGGTCAACACGCAAAGATTAATTTGATAAACGGGAAGAGATGAGACTGGTTGTGTTAGTCAAGAAGAATAGGATACAAGATTGCAGCCAGACGTCGGTGTCTCGGAGTAAGAATGAAAGCAAAAATGAGAGGAAGAATTCATAAACGTTAAAAATCCTGTAAGTTCCTGTGTTAATTACTCAAAGTTGTCATTCCCACCAAAAGCACCCAGTCTAATTACTCATTAACGTCTACTTCACATTTTCGCAAAGGCAAATGGAGAGGGAAATATCGTTTCAAGTGTACTATTATTATGAGAAGACCGGAAGTGTGAGCAGTAGAGCAAAACGAACTGTTCAAAAAACAATTATTCGTTCAACGGACAAATGGACATCTTGTCACACAAAAGATGGCCACAGTTAATGAATGTGACACCAGCTTTAATTGATTTGATGACAATTTTGTTTGCAACGTTGCAAGTTGCTAAGATTGCACGTCCTGGATACGTTAAGTGATCGAAATCCACAATTAAGATAACAGCAGGGTCACAGTGAATCCAATCATATAGCGATATATTAAAACACCTCGGTAACAAAGTCAGTTAAATAGTTCAAGATGACTTGAATGATTCGTCCTAGAGAACTAAGCGAATAGATGCATTTGGCTCATCCATAATTGACTAACGTGTGGTTAACAGAAAGCTCCACAGCAGGACCTTCTTGAAACCCCCAAGAACGGCAACCGCAATGTAACTGAAGAGGAGAAGAATATTCGAACGTGTTCGACAGAGAATCAAGAGAGTCTTCAATAAATGTTGCCTCATGCTTAAGCGCATGCACATGCAGAATTAATAAACTGTATTAGCCTACTTGAAAGAAGCACATGCGACCCCAAATGGAACAGTATGACAAAAGGGCAGTCATATGGAGTTCGCCGTTGCACAGCGGAACTAAACATAGTGTAACCGGGGGGTCGTGTGCAAGAACACCAAGAGAACCAGCAATAATCCCAATAAACACTTGAAGATCAATGCCTATGTTCGCAAAGGCAGCTCGTGCAAGCCATTTTGCTCTCTTGGGCAGTTCTTCAGAACTAACTGAAATCACAGTTAAACGTGAACCATTTAACAACCATGGACACGTGGATATGAATGTCACTCCTACACGGCAATTAACATCTAAGTCACACACACACCCCTCGGTAGACCAGGATTCGCCACACCGTATAGGCTGCCTACTAACTCATGTGAACTATTCTGATGTCATACATAATCCAATTCCAATTCACACAACTGTACACTCATGATGCAACTAACTAACTAACAACTTTTGGCAAGGCCGATTTCCAAAACAAGCCGATACCTTCAATCAAAGGAAGTCAGCCTGACGTTGCCACATTATGCATACCAATTTAAATATAACGGCGGAGAAACTAGTACAGAGAGATGCTTGACCTTCAACAGTAAAAAGAAACGTTCGCATAAACGAATCCGGAAATCTGTGTCGCCGAAACACCTAAACAGCCAGCTTCCACAGTCGCCAGAAACGTCCTGACTACCGGTAACGTTATCGATCCTATTTGTGTAATCAGAAACCTACTGCGTCAATCCAATCTCAGATTGTTGAATTTTACCGAAGCAGTCGCAATCAACCAACTCAGGCCAGCTTTGTGTTCAGGAATAAATGTCGGTGAACCTGACTACCTTCCATAATGTTTTGATTGGTTTCCAACTCCCTCCCGACTGTTATAAAAAAAAATTGATTTGGTGTCACTGTAATTTTGATATTGTCTCACATCGCGTTCTGTTTTATTCAAAATTCTAAAGAGGACTAACTGTTTTGAACTCCAAGCATATCAGCAATGGATGATAATGTATATCAGAACAAATCAGACACTATTCCGATCGTAATTCGTTCGTAATTTTGAGTAGATCAACCATAACTGATGAGCTTTACCAAAAACGAAGTTGCCATCTGGTTCCTTTCAGCGAAAGGAGTCACCTGGAAAGTATTTCTGAGCACGACGACTGGGAACAAGTGTGAGTGATAGTCAACCTGTAACAATCGGGATCCTCAGATCCTCGTCGGTCGAAATGAGGTCCATAGTTTCAACGTAACTATGGATTTTTGACTTCGCAATCATCAGCTGGAGCAAAAAAAAGCCGTTACTGTACCTTCTTTCATGATGGTCGAGCGATCGAAGCACAGTTCGTAAGTGATAATGCCCAAACGTTTAGATGTGACAATGCGATTACGTCTGATAAGATCCAAAAGAAAATCCTCAACTTGCTCGTGAAACAAGCACTGAGGTTCAAATCCCGGTAGGGACAAAGTTACACACCACTGAAGAGTTCTACCAGGAATGAAATTCACGTTTAACACTGCTTTTCAAGAGACCCGTTAAAAAGTTATTTGAAACAGAAAGCTGCAACCAACTACGAGTGGCTTTTAAACACAATCGCAAACGACGGCAAAAATCCACTGAAGTTTGTTCAACATTCCGACAGTACGCATCTAAGTTAGGTATGAATCAGTATCAACTGTTTTAAGTAAACGTGTTACCTCCGAAGGAATAAACGTTCACTCACGTGAACTCCATAATAATAAAATAAAAACAGTATAAAATTGTTGCGGCAATCAAGCAAAAGGATAGCAAGATTCGAAAAAACTGTTCTGCTGCCTCCGTAAGATGTGTATCATGGAAATACACGACACTTATTACGAAACAAAATGTCACAAACAGGTCGCAGGTGGTCACGACACGGAATGGCATAAATGCCAGTTCGCCTGATGAGCTTCTTCTACTCATGACCGTCACAGGAAACGAAATCAGAAGTGCCTGACTCTGCTCCGGCATGTACGATATACTCGTTGTAAGGTGTGCATTTTGACTAGTGGATCAACTGTGTGCCTGAAACCAAACTTCCTCTAACTCCCGAAAAATCGAACAGACCAAAACTCACCAGATACCACATTTGTGGCCAATGTGGATCGTTGACCGGAACATGAATGTCTCGCTTTACTCGCACTGTCACCACCTGTTGTTCTAGCCAGACCACCTGCAATAAAAACCGGAGAAATCGAACGAATTGAAACGTGGAGAAAAACGATCACGAGTGAACACGTAAGNCAGGAAGTTATGGGTACGGTAACCATGGATTTCGCAGATACTCTCGCTTACGCCGGACTACAAGTCATATGGGATGGAAACGTCTTCCGTAGTTCGCAATGATATCGTCTTGTCCAATCTCGACGGGGCATAGTACCTATAAGATTTCATCATCCTCATTCTGCAATCTTCCGAGTCCAAAGGAATGACTTTGGGAGCCGAATTATGCTCAATGCCGGATGGAATATTCTGGCGAACAGAAGAAATTCGAGATCGCACAGAAATCCTGTTACTAGCAGCCAAATGAACAAAAATGCCACGGTTATGCATTCCACCGAAACGCACGACGAACACGGCACATCTCAGCGAATGGTCTGAAGGCAGACAGTTTCCCCCCGAAAGACTAACAGCTTATGGGACAGCCACGCCATCGATAGCTGACAGCTATATGGTCAACACATGTCAACGCATTATTCGATGGTAAAGATTGTCAGGCGATGCAGTGACGTCTAGAGAGGCGAAAATTAGCACCTGCCAGAGACAGACTGTTGTCCATAAAAAGTCGCAACAAACGTTCACAGCTGTCAACTTGGTGGGTACCGTCACAGCGTGGACCACCTATGTTATGCTTGACAGCATCTAGCCTGCTTACTCGAGAGTTGAACTCTGAAGTTAGCACCATAAGATCCGTGTGCCGCACGGTATGCAGAAAGTTGGTGAGCTGGTGATGAAATCTGACTGAGTCTAGACTACAGTCTGTGGAAATATATGCAGCACTAACCGAAAGAGTCTCGACGTTCTAACCATGCCTTCAAGTCTGATAACACAAAGACGACCGTTAACTAGGATTCGGTAGTACAATGATTCATCCACATACGTGTTTACAGTAAGCGATCACTGGCTTGTGCCGCAGTGCCTTCAAACAAGCGTACATTGTAGACGCGTTGTGAATCAGTCCACAGAGGGTAGAAATGCAGTACCGCGCTGGCACCTTGAAATCACTTTTCTTCAAAACATTCACCAGCGGTGGAGATCTCCAACGTCTTTTCAAGAGCTCTCTAGTGACCCATCTACATAGGCGTTTCAACATAGAATGTGGCAAGCTAAGTGGTGTTCAAGAGAGAGAGGATTAAATATTTGCGTCCGTCAATTAATAATAGCAGCATCATCATGCTGGATGACTCCCATCGCGAGCGGCCAGTAAGACAAATCGTTATTGTGCATTTGGAAACAAGACAGGAGGGTCAACACGCAAAGATTAATTTGATAAACGGGAAGAGATGAGACTGGTTGTGTTAGT
>LOND01000012.1:161434-199422 GCA_014220965.1 Paragonimus kellicotti
CCTTCTTTCATGATGGTCGAGCGATCGAAGCACAGTTCGTAAGTGATAATGCCCAAACGTTTAGATGTGACAATGCGATTACGTCTGATAAGATCCAAAAGAAAATCCTCAACTTGCTCGTGAAACAAGCACTGAGGTTCAAATCCCGGTAGGGACAAAGTTACACACCACTGAAGAGTTCTACCAGGAATGAAATTCACGTTTAACACTGCTTTTCAAGAGACCCGTTAAAAAGTTATTTGAAACAGAAAGCTGCAACCAACTACGAGTGGCTTTTAAACACAATCGCAAACGACGGCAAAAATCCACTGAAGTTTGTTCAACATTCCGACAGTACGCATCTAAGTTAGGTATGAATCAGTATCAACTGTTTTAAGTAAACGTGTTACCTCCGAAGGAATAAACGTTCACTCACGTGAACTCCATAATAATAAAATAAAAACAGTATAAAATTGTTGCGGCAATCAAGCAAAAGGATAGCAAGATTCGAAAAAACTGTTCTGCTGCCTCCGTAAGATGTGTATCATGGAAATACACGACACTTATTACGAAACAAAATGTCACAAACAGGTCGCAGGTGGTCACGACACGGAATGGCATAAATGCCAGTTCGCCTGATGAGCTTCTTCTACTCATGACCGTCACAGGAAACGAAATCAGAAGTGCCTGACTCTGCTCCGGCATGTACGATATACTCGTTGTAAGGTGTGCATTTTGACTAGTGGATCAACTGTGTGCCTGAAACCAAACTTCCTCTAACTCCCGAAAAATCGAACAGACCAAAACTCACCAGATACCACATTTGTGGCCAATGTGGATCGTTGACCGGAACATGAATGTCTCGCTTTACTCGCACTGTCACCACCTGTTGTTCTAGCCAGACCACCTGCAATAAAAACCGGAGAAATCGAACGAATTGAAACGTGGAGAAAAACGATCACGAGTGAACACGTAAGCAACGGTTGAAAACGGAGCAACAGAATAAATTACACGGCGATGCCAAGCTTACATTCCATACATAATGCAAAGCACGAAGACAAAACTGACTACGCTTACTCTATATGTACTTTCCAAAGTCGCAAATAAAGACCAAATGGGCTACAGTGTATTATATCAATAGGCAAACAATTTGGTAATATCTTAAAAATGCGGGAGTACAAAATATTTTTCACACGTTTATGGCTACATACAGGCGGTTTACACACCGTACTATTTCACACAGCTCAATATGTGCGAAATACAGGCAGAGTTAAAAATCTGAAAAATATAGTGATTTGTACGATTTTTTTCCGACACAACAGATGAGCTGACAGTATACAGGCAACATACACAAAGAGCAGGACAACATGGCTGAAAGTACGGATAGAGTTGTCCGATCACGTGATTAACCGATAGAGTTTCAAATACAAGTAGGAAACGATAAAATAGGTTGTAAAGTTGGTAGCTGCAACAGACCGGATGTAGGTGTCCTGTCTGCCGACACTTCTAAATACCCATTCAACTTCCAATCCCAGCAATGGATTGTAAATTGAACACGCATAAAATTCTTTTCCGAGAATCGGTAGTTGGACAATAAAAACGAGCTGTTTCTCTTCAGAAACTATGTGTGACAAGACTTGAACAGACGTCTGTAATAGGTTATTGATGAAATCGATGGGTGATGGCCAGTTTAATGGCGCATACTGATAATTCCTTCCTTGAACCACGCGGAACAGAAACAAAATCACCACTCGGTTATCTCATGGATACCCATGGGCGGATGGCTGGAACCGAAATAACCGTCAAGTGGAATACTGATCAAGTGGATAATGGCCAGGATAATCAGTACACATAAACGGATGCTTCTCTCTATGGCTACATACTTTTTCAGAGTATGTGCCAGTTTCTATGATAGAATAATCCTTGGCTGCATTTCAATATAGTCCATAGACTTTCTGAGAACCGTGACATTCGCAGAAAAAACTATCTGGGAATATAGAGAACATCAGCTAGGTTTCACCAAAGATACAATAGATACCGTTATTGCCCCTAAACCTACTTTGCCACTAGATTCTAGAAAGAATGCTGAAATCGAGATAACAATATTTGAGACGTGTCGGAATTTTGGCGTAGATATTAACTTGACTGCTCCTTCCAACCAGAACTCCCAAAACAATGTTGCTCCGCTGCAATCAATCCTATCAAACAGCATACCCAATTCTGTCATATGTAGTACCTATCGGAAAACCAAAGAAAAAGTGTCACATAGATGGAAATAAATATCTGTAAGAGACAGAGATTTGAGTGCTGCAAATCGAAAGTAGTTTTATAAGCAGTATGGACTTCTGTTTAAAAGTGACGATCACTGGTTTCGCAGCCTGTTGCACATTACGCAAAATATTCTGAAGTAGGGCATCCTGAAGCAAAAGTTCTCTTGTCTTCCAGTATGGACACAGTGCTTAACTGTCATAAAAACCAATCGATATTGAATTTCTTGATTGAGAATCATTTTCATTTCCGAAGACATTGATTATGCACTCTTTCTTTCCTGTATCTGATAGAATAACGTCAGCTGATTTATTCTAAAAGGACTAAACTGTTTATTACCCTCTCTACATGTAGACAAACCACTGTGTAGCATACTGTATGACCAAAGCGGGATTACATAGAAACGGACACATGAAAGTTGGAAATCGAGAGCTAGATGTTTTGTTTAAATGATGGTTATGTTATGGGAAAGCCACGGGAAGAACAGAGGCAATTAGTTTTGGCTACCACATTTAGTAAGAACACTGCAAAGTTCACATGTAGCATGCCTGATAATTCATGAAAATAATCTGTGATACCTTACCTACGACTTTCACTCAGAAATAAGCTTCATGTATCTGAAACAGTTAATTATCGGTATTAATGTGCCAACCGTTGCTAATCACTTTCATCGGACATATAACGGTCAAACAGTTTATACAATGCAGAAGCAAAACTGGCATTTCCAGCGGTCATGAAAAACTTGCTGATGTATGAAAAATTTGCCTAATGGCAATGGTATGCAAATTAATGTTCTGCTATTAGTTGAAAGCCATTGACTCTAAGACAAGTCCTGCTATACCGGTTCTAATATTTGCTGAAACAAATATCTGGCCTAATGGGGGACAGGCTTCAGCTCCTTACCAGCTGCCATGCTATTTTTCAATAAACCAACGAGGTGATGACAAACCCGAGATAGCAGTCGGCGACTTGATGCATACGGACTCGACAGGGAACAGAGCACAACCGATAAGGAAAAATGGAGACCATTGATCAGACGGTATCAGTGAAACACGGTCCGCATGAGCGTAAAATGGTATTGCATCCAATGAGTACAAACAGATAAAAAGTTGACAAAAAAGACCATATCAGGTTATCCATAAGCTGCAGCGTTCAAAATAAGTGCACGCAATGTTAACTAAAACAAATTGTCCTCGATGCATGACTGTTGGTGGGATATCCTTTGACAGACGACACGACACAGTGTCGGACAAATAAACAACTTCATTCTCAACATCTAATATGATTAGTGTTCAGAATTTTCCAAGTCTCACATCACACTTATTTGACGATATCCTTTGTACTCGAATAACCCCCGCCCCCCAGTTCAGTTCCGCAGAAATCAATCTCAAAGCGATCAGTGATGAGAATGAAAACAAACAGGAAACTATGCAAAACAATAAAAACAATGTACTCATGACGACAATGCATCAATATGCCACAGTTAAAGAACGGTGTACTACGTATTAGCAGCGTTTCATAAAATGGGCTACGCATAGACATGAGGGGCGATAATAAGAAAATGGACTTAGGGATAGACGCAAAGAAATACTTAATATTTCTTAACATGGAGATCGAGGATTTTTTTGAAGTGATTTTCAGTCTAATGCTCATAAGCCGACATGGTTGTGTCAAGCCCAACCGTCAAACAATATTTACTCTGTGTTCCGTCAAATGTGTTTAGTTTTCCTTACTATGATTTCAGTGTTCAATTAAAGCATACTGAATGTAGGAACGATAATTCCGTGTTTACAAGGCTACTAGGGCCATTATGTCAAGCTTAGGAAGCAAAGTGGACGATAAACTGGAAACGTTTAAAAATTTCACGTGTATGACACAACGGCGGCAGACTGCCACACTGTGACCAGAGTAGTTCCAGAGTAACAGTATCCACTACTAAGCATGCGTCTGCTAGTCCGAATCCCAGTTATCTCAACTACCCTGATTTGAGAAGCCTGATAGTGTGTAACTACATGTAGCCAGAGTACAGCATGTGATAACAAACGCCTTACGTTGTGAACATCGAAAACTATCAATCTGAACAGAACTGTCTGGTAGGCAACGCAAACGAAGATAAACCCATCAACAGATAATATACAAGGTATGGTCAAGCTTTTAGAACCAGACACTTCTAAACCTCAAACAGCATCTACAAATGTGTAAAAGTGTCGTAGGTAATAAATTCGAGCAATGAAATCAGTTCTCACGATGAGAAACTGTTACGAGCATGAAACAATTAAAGTGGTAGAAAATACTAGTGGTATTGTCGGCAGACGAACATCTACCACTAGACTTGCGAGGCGAGCAACTTAGCTACTATCCCATTGACTTCACACCAAGCTTTACTGCGTAGACATCCTGAGGCATAAGCACAAGTTCTATTTTGCTCAAACTTCAGGCCCTCAATCATCAACAAGACTTATAACTCAAACGGAAAAAACCGACCTTATAAACCGCTCGTGGCGATACTTGACTATCCGATAACAGCTCACTCACTCAAATGTCGTAGTATTTTCTCGTGATTAAATGTCGGTTTAAGATACATCTAAGGGCAGCTTTCACTTTGCTTTACATCTCCAGAATGGTCTGAACTTAGCAGATCCTAATGATGCAGTGAAACAAACACTGAGAACATAAGCAAAGCACCAAAGTCCTAACACTGTGCAAAGATATTCGTTGACAGGCATCTTTAATCAAACAAGCGACAGGTTCAGATGTACGGTAAGCGACCAGTGAGCAGAGTGTCTGTTGATTAGGTAAGTACTCGCTTAGTGTTGGGACCCTAGTGTCAGGGTTCCGCCTCTACTTTCTGCCCGGCTGCGCCAGTACGATCTGTCTAGCCCAGACCATTCTGAAGGCAAAGAATAATGACATCTTAAACTGACATCGAGTCAGGGAAAAGTGGTAAGGGAACAAGTGAAATTGTTATTAGAAGCATTATAGAGATGATCCACGCCAAAGGTGTGAATCAAATGCAGCGAGCTTTCTTACACTTTAATCCTGACCGAGCTGATCCCAAAACGTGGTGCAAAGGGTAGACTGTACAGGACGCGAAAGGGAAAATTATTCGAAGAAACTAATGCTGTAAGTTAGGAAAACGCTCCGATTCGTTAGACAAACACTTTAAACTTACACAAGGCGATTGTAGACAAACACAAGATCGTGATTTAACGACTAAATTCAAAGGGGACAAAATGCAGGTAGAAAGTGAAGCAAGCGAACCAAAGTCAGATACAAACAGGTGTGTGAGTTTGTACATGTATATATGAAGGGGGAAGAGAGAGCTGGCATGTACTTATGTCGAGCAGTGTATACAACCGGAACAAAATCAACACTCAGAATGACAAACTGCGCCGTGTCTCCGATTCCGAACTGGTAGAGCACGCACGTGCCAGATTCAGGATTTGCTGTTTCAAGCGCAAACAGCATACGCAAGTTCCGATTTCACTAACACACGCAGTCAAACGTGGGCACCGACCGTGTCTACCATCACGGCCGTCAAAACAACAACAGCCGGTGTGCACACAAAACAAGGACGTCCACGTAAAGTGGCAGGTAATTTGAGAATGAGTGCATATGAAGTATCAACGAGAAAAAAAAACTCAAGTAGAATCAACTGCATACAACCACTACGAATCTGGATTACGCGCATAGTGGAAGAAATTTTTACAGAAGTGAATCAATCAGTATATGATCATTCAACGAACAACAAAAGACTATAAACATAATGGCCAAGACTATAAGGAAAATCCTACGAGATGAAAGTGGTTAAGTACACAGGAAACAGAGTTTTCAACATGCAGTGCAATCAACTTGTCAGAAACGATTTGAACACACAAGCAACAAACAGATGATATAGACAAATCCTCTTTAACTTATTAAACGTTTAAACCTAGCTTTACCAGTGGATGGGTCATCGACACAGTTGATTATTCTTGCTGCTGTCCGGCGAGTTTCTCCATACGGACAGTTGGATCAAGACTGATTCTTAGCTTTATCGACTAACCAAGGTCCATGTTATATTTATATCACCCGTAAAGGGTTAAAAAACACATTTTTAAACCGCCACACCCCAAAACCTATAGTGGAAATTGTCCATTTTTACTCGCATTTAACAAGACAGCAAATAAATAGCATCTGGACGAACGACGTGGTACTGGACTTTCGTGTATTATATATGGGTGTAGGTGAGCACGTTCACCACGTTTACTCATGTCTAATCAGTAAGTAGCATGATTGAAAGCTTGTACAGTGAACTGGTTAGATACTTTAACTAAGACTCACAATCTGCTTAAAGTGCGCATACCTTTATCGTCATTAATGAGGAATAGTGGTCATTAAAAAGAACGCTGATCCTGAATAGAAAGCACACCACAGTGGTGTATCAAAACGAAGATTCAGCAAATAGTTTGTAGTCCGGTCGTGTTTCTCGGAGCTCATTCAAGCAGTGTTCGGAGGGACGGAAACTAAGAGCCACCTCAAGTCATCCGTAAATGCATTGTAACGCGAAACCAGGCAGGTATTCACTGAAGAAAGGTATCCTTACGTTCAGGTAATGTTTACAGTAAACTGTACACAACCTCTCGGCTCAGACTCTGGCAGAATGTGCTGTCACGTTTAGTGACGGGATCAAACGGCCTCGAATTTAATCGTGCTGCTTATTCCGTAGAAAAACGTTTCGCCACTGTCGCAGAATCCCACGTTCTGTCCAGTAGACCCCTGTGGAACAAAAGCGTATTGCTAATATTGATGCAAAGGTTCCCGTTTTCTAAAATCATTTCAGTCGGAGACTGATAACTATATGATCTGTCTTAATCACCTAATGTATTCGTTGTACTGACGTTGTACTTATGTACAAAGGCCAAACCATGGAAAACAAGTGATTCCACTGAAACACGTCGAACGTAGCATCTATCATTGATAACCGATGTACTTCAGCAGAGTTTTAGGAGAAGTCATAGACAATAAGAACAAATTAACGGAACACAACAAGTGTATGGATGGTCAGTATTGTTCCGTGAGTATACGACAGTTGCTGATATAACACACTGAATGCTGTCACAGCACGTCTGAAACTAGCAAGCGTTACCAAACAACGAATAGAATCAGGAAGTTAAAAACGTCGAACGGACGTGTTATCAAGACAGCATCAAGTATCGAGCGAAAAAACTGCAAAGTCCACTCAGGAGTTCACGTGACAACCCAAACGCCTTACTAGGAACATACTACTTAACGCCTTAGCAGAAAGCCACCTCAATTCTAACTTTACGAAACAGTAATAATTTTAGCCTGCACATAACAAGTCCAACGCTTATTAGGATAATATAGCTCAGTAGTCACGTTGTCGACAGCTAATCGCACGGCCACTACTTTGAGTCCCGATTACTTCGACTGCTTCTGCTCAAGGCTGTATAGCTTCGCAGTGTTTATCCAATGCGTCTTAGTCTCATTAACAATCAATGGACTGTGAACAGTTGTGAGCTGATAAGAGTACGAACGAGGACAACGATACAGAAACGTATCAAACGCGTCAAGGTCAAAAAACGGCTATCAAATTAGCTAACACAACAATGGTTGTAACAAACTCTCATACAAACCAACCTAACACAGGAAGGGCCAAGAAAAGAGGGATGTGCACGTTGGACACTGACAAAGACCACGTGAAAACAAATTGTAGGGAACAAAGCAAATCAAAATGAAAACAAAAAACCGTATCATCGTGCACTGTGAATTCTGGCTCGGGGCAGACATAGTCAAAACAAGTTAGTACACAAATCCGACCAGTTATGTATTCTGAGAAGCTAAAGATATCAATGGAAACCTTCCAATGCATCACAACACGAAAAACGACTTCGTCAAAAGTAACGCAATAGTGAAGTCAAAACAGCTGTGTGTGTTGCGGGACTTTTCTTGTCTTCAACAATAACGTTGTACAAAATCATCTGTTTACCGTGAGTAACCAAAATTCAGGCGATATAGAGGTAGAAGAACTGTGGCATCAGACAAGGCTTTGTCCTTTGATTATTTTCCAAACATTAGTAAGTGGTGAAACCTGAAGTGAAAGTCCGAACAGCAAATGAGGACGGACAAGAGGAAAGCAATCCACAATTCGATAAACGCTGATACCCGTTGGACGGAAATACTAGATAAGACCGTAAACATGAACTTCTGTCGTTAGATTCAACAAAACCGACGATTAACTGACACTTTCACCCTCCCATTCTGTAATTGTGTGCGTGTGCATGTGTAAGCAAGCGAACGCTTAATCGACAGTCTCAGGTCAGGGTCGATCAGTTGGATTAACTAGCCTATCCAAGGAATTTGGCAAAAATCAATCAGTCCATGCAAAAATCCCGTTTGATTCACAACTAGGTCAGGCAAGGCATGTCAAGCGAAAAAAAGAATCACAGGGATTCCAGGGATGTTAACGTTCGTTTCCCGTTACTTGAGAAAAACTCAATCAACCACAAGTTTATAATGGTCACGGCCATACAAATGCATGAGTTGAAACAGGATAAAAACGATCATCCTGGAACCCAAATTCCAAGATCGTGGCCATCGACTTTCTACCTTAACTCATCGACGAGAAGATCGATGAAATAATGTGGCGGTAAGTCGTAAAAAAACGGACTATGCACACTTCTCACTAGTAAGAAAATATATACGCCTATCACCGAACAAAAAATTGGACGATTGTGAACTGGTTAACAAAGAGGTAGTCTGCCTCTCACACCTAGAGGATTTTATCAGTTTTCCACGTTGACATAGGATTCATGTGATTAGTGATCAGGAGTCTAACGCAATTTTCGGATCTGTGTTTTGAGCACTTACCGAGAGAAGTACATCAAATTAATCTGTGCTTTCTACATCTTGCATTAATGAGCATCACAACGACAAAACATAAAACACTTAACGAGCAGATTAAATTCAGTATACAGAGCTCTACCAATCATTACACTCATTATGGTTGTGAAAATTTGTTCATATGTAATTTCTTCTACTTCAACCGATGTTCATATGATCAGTGTTGTCTAGTGAACAATTCTTGGTGTGAGTGTAACCCAAAATGTTACGATGTGGACCTCCCCATTCTAATGTAATCAAAGACGAAGACGATCGTAGATTACAAGTTCAAGGGTCCATGTGGCGATAGCTAGTGCAAAATGGTGTTCTGAGATGAGCTGCGTCAATATGGATCATGATTTATCGCAAAAATCGTCTTATCACAAAAGGTATTCATGAGGCCCACCTTCTAGTGGATAGGAGTTTCATCTCAGGACAAGAAGGGTTTCTGGATTGAGCCTCGTTTCGGTTATTCTGTCTACCTGCTTGATACACACAAAACTGGTTATTAATCGTGTGCGGTTAAAATACCACTTATAATAAACAGATATTGTCTTTGTACTTTGGTGGGATGAAGGTTAATGTCAGTGCATTGAGTCATACATGCGTAACAGCCGGACTATGCTTTATCGAACATACAGGATGGTTCAGGTAATGTGCAGTGATCTTTGATACACACCACTAATCAAAGATGGGCCGTCATTTCAACAGTGAATATCGTAACCTCCACAATTAAGATGTAAGGTGGTAAATCTGTCTGACAAAGAATACCGTGTATGGGTAAAATGACAGCCCACAACACAAAGCACCCTTATATTTTCAAAGATCCAGTCTGAACGTTGGTCGTGATTTACAGTTAACATTTTACATGTTACGATGCTCGCCTAAGACCAACACACCACGACCGACTTTTTCCTGTGTGCATTCATCAGGTACTCGGAATGCGGTTCAACAAAACAACCTACGTTTGAAGAGCCGAAGCTCTCGTCAATTAAGCTATTAGCCTTATTACCATCGTTTGCAATGGTGTAATCCATGACGTATCAGTGCAAATTTGGAATCTGGACTATATCTATCCCCACTAAATGAGAGATGAACAAGCCGCACATTACTCACAAACTGTTAACAGCTGTATTGTAACCTGACCTCATCTACTACGCCAAAAAAAATCACATTAAACTGATGAAGCAATCTGTAGATCAACAATTATGGATCTAGAGTGCGTCCATTAAACAGGTTCCTCCACCGCACACGGGTGCACCAATACATTACTAAAGGCCTGGACAAATAGGCAACACTGCAACGAACGTAACAAAGAGTTGCTTCGAAAGATCCTGTATAGATCATATTTCATATCGGTGACATATCGGGTGGTACGAATTGGGAGAAGCCCACACATGCACACATTCGGCAGCCGTAAGTTACGGAAGATTCCAATACCTGACTTAGGTTTGATGAGTCATTACGACCACCCCGGTTACCGTCTACCTGATCAATCTCTGAGATGTTATAAGCCTGAAATGTCAGACGCACGTTCAGGAAACCAAATAGATCAGTTTCAGTGGAGAGAAAAAAATTGTATTCCATCGAGATGAGAGGTATTTCAAAAGACCGAGAGAACAAGACCGATTATCTGATAAACAATCGACTGACCAACGAATCAGAAGAGATGTCCCATCCTCAGAAAACCGGAATATATGCATGATCGATTGCTGGAGAGGTACATCGGGTGTCGGAGAGCGAGTAACCAAGTGCAAAAGTTAATACACACAATAAATCATTCAACTTTAAAAATACAAGTTTTAGAAACTAGGAAGAAAAAAGAGAGAAGTAGACCAATCTGGAAATGTTAAATTCTCCCATACTACCTAGATTAATGCACACATACACAAATAATTTGATAAAACCGGACCAGATCGTAACGGGGTTCGCGCTGCCATTCATTTTAACAGAGAGAGTAAAAGGAAAATATTTTAGTAGAAAGGATATGAATCAACAACAATACCGTTATCCCAACTTAGAGGAAACACTAAAAGAACCAATGATAATCATGTTCTCGTCGGTGGGGTTCCCTCTATAGAAGTACCAACCACCCCGTCGATGAAATGGCAGAAGTCGCTTTATGGGCGTGATTTACTCCCCCAGAAAATTCAGCCGATGTTGCTTGTCTCATCCACCACTCCTGCCGCAGTATTGTAAGTCTTTGAGGGATCGTCTACACAGAGAGAATTGATTCGCGGGATTAGGCGGATGACGACAGCCCATCCTGATTGATCAAAGTTCCTAATTCCAACTTGTGCGTACACACCCCATGACTAGTGTACACTATCCCACATCACTGCTGCCACGCTAACTTCAAAATTCGGACTACTTTTCGACAGGAGTATATGTCCATCATCAGGCAAATTACACAACAGTTTGTACCATCGTTAGCAGTGTGTCGAATTGTCCCTCATGTTGCTCGTTTGACAATCACTATGATACAAAATGTTATGCAATTGATTCCGACGAAAAATAACCGAAAATAAACTGCTCGTCAAATTATCACTTTTGACGGATTCGGGGAACTGTTCTAAACGATAAGCATACACCGGCGCAAATGCATGCATGAGAGAAACATAAATGATTTGCAGGCAGCAGTCTAGCTGGAATTTGAATGTTATTGTGGACATAAAAATAACGTCAACTTCATTCGTGCATAAAGTCTAGATGTATTCGAGACAAAGTGTACCCTCGTTGCGGGTGTTCGTTCTGGGGTCTCAACGGAAAAATTTTCGGGACCAAATGAATAGGCTCATTTCGAACAGATTCTCTATAAGAGGGAATCGCTCTAGTTGGCAAAGCTACCGAACTGTGTGGGAATAAGCATACCATTGACTGCAATAAGACTCCGAGTGGGACAGCGTTGCCAACAGATTGACTTGAGCAATCATGATATCCCTCATCTGACAGTCGGTGTCTACCGACTTCGCTCAACACAGCAGTCAATTATTCATAAACTGTCCAAATCGTTGTGTAACCACTTCGGGGTCCTAACTAACCGGCAATAGTTTCGGTGCATAGCATCAGGTGCGGTAAAACCCCAGCTGGAACACGGAATACATAGTCAAATTATTGTAAAGTACACATTTTTCGTTTGAATGAGTTGACACGTATTTGAGGATCTCATAACTATGTGTTGTCGTGTTGCGCACCTGAACAAATTGAAGAGACAATGATGATCAAAGAGTGTAAGTTTGATAAAACTTCCATTACATGTAAGTCAAGTCTCAGAATCACAAAACAGGATGGATTTCACGCGGATATTGTATGCTATTCTTTTCAAAAGCAATCGAATAAATCTCCAGGCAAAAGCAATGCGTGTAATTCTTGCTGACATTGCCTCACTAGCAATGAAATCTATAAAGTTACTGGGTTGGATAAAACGATCCATCGTCCCAAGTGGACAGTCTGCATTGGGTTACAAATAGAAAAACTCTAGTCCCGAAGTAGAACTTTGGGTGTATGAATTACATGCCGCACAAATCAGCCCGGTCAGCTAGCCTGTTTGAAGCGGTCTGTGCGCCTTTGACATAGAGTTTGATTTTGGTAACATCATTTGCACACTTTATGTCGATCAGATCTCAAACGAGAAAAGCCATATAATGAAAAATTGAATCCTTAAAAGCATTTAGAATACTATCCATGACATAGTTAAACAAGAAGGAAAAGATGCAACATACTTGCACCTAGAAACCAGTTAACAAATCTGAAGAGTTCTCCAAGTATCTCAGTGTATGAATTTATCCAAAACGCACAGCAGGATGACCGCTGTTATCAATATTATAATTTTAATTATTATTAATAGTAATAGCCGTCGTTACTGTAATTATTCGTTTCGAACGGAATACACTGAAACAACAAACAACTGGTAAAGCAAATGGAACTTGTAACTGTCGTCTCGCCCTCTCATTCGGCTCATCACGTGTCACTTCAAACGAGAAAAGGATAAGCATATATCAAGAGAAGAGACGCGAACGTGGACAGAGTTTAAATCGTAGCTACAGCAAGGATACGCAACACTGATGAGCTCTAACAAGAGCAAAGTTTGAGTCGAGTGCTTCTTCTCAAAAGACTTTCATGTGAACGTCCATATGAACATGAATAGTGCGACCAACCGTGAAAAGTGTTTAATTCGGACCAACCCAAGTTCCTGACTACTTACAAGTAAAAATGAGAAAAAAGTGGGAGAATTCGTGAACATAATTGATAATTACTAAAAAGACTAACAGAAAATCTTCTGTTATTAAGTGATTCATATTAGTATCACTGAATGAAAAAAAGTCCACTGAAGTTGGAATGGACAGGTGAATAACATCGATGCAGACAAGATGTTGAATGGAAATCGATTCATTCCAACCTAGCCGGTCTCAAGTGGAAGTCAAAAGAAAGCTTTTCAGTACAATGACAAAAATAAACTTGCCAATATTCACACATTACAGATTCATAGATAGATACACGGAAAAGAACAACCTTCGCCTGTACGTTCCTATGTATGTGCTCATCAGAGTAATTTGAATTAAACGGTTTGTAGACGTAAAGAAAAAGATTAGTGAAAGCGGATAAAAATAAGCTCGAATAAAGCCACTAGCGTACATTTACATCGACAACGAACGCTGAAATACTGAAACAATGTTCTGTCAACCATGGACATTTGGTGGCTTGTAAGAATTAGCTAGGAGAGTGGCGAGAAACTTGCAGTACAAATTGTCGCCTTCACGCTTTGTATCGACCAAGTAGAATTCTAAAACTCTCAAAAGATCCAGCCATGACCAAACAGTTGGATAGTGCGTTACAAATCCTAACTGTTAAGTAATGTGATCTACATGATAACTTGCACATTCCATAACCTAATTTCATCGAACGGCCCTTTGTTCAGTGGGGAAACTTCCAGTGAATGACCTGGGGTAAGGAGTATTTTGGACCTTAGGTCTCCTCCAAGGTGTATGTAATGTATTGCGAGTTCCGCCAGTCTCTTTCAATAGGAGATTTTCATGTGCCCATTTAGCTCTTCTAATGACCTGTCTTTGAACACTTACAATAAGCGTCAATTTATTTTAACGATAAGGTTGACAGGTCTGTATGCTCGTTTCCAGCTGTGTGCAAATTATGGAGAGGAACATGTTTGCAAAGATTCCAGGGTGGAAGGTTCCACGAATTTTGACTTAGAAATGCAACGTCATTGTACTTCTTCTAGCCATAGCTGAACAGTTTGTAAATAGACCATATGAAACTGTCTGCGCCCAGGGTCCATAAGTCTCCTCCTCTAGCGTTGTTGAGGTCGTGAGTGACACAAATCTGATGGTGCATAACCCTGTCGTCGTGGACATCTAACATGAAGTAGTTCATTACCGGCCACTGATTTAGACGGTCCAAAACATTCTTAGGGTTTCTAAGACTCCCAGACTCCCTACAACTCGCCGGAATTTGTCTTCGGTGTAAAATAGCATCAGTTATTTGACCATGGGTAGTTCAAGGACGAAAAAGAACGAACAGTGAAAATCCCAAAGTGAATCTTTATGCAACGCCGTTGTTTTGATGCCGAACATATGTTCAGTTCGATAATTCCCAAGCCAATTGAGTAAGTGCTCACTGAGGTCATAATTATAAAGTTTCTGTGGCAGAATAAAGCAACAGTCTATCAGAAGCTTTAAGAATACCAAAACAGACCATACCAACGGTCTAGCCTAAACCGACATGCTCAACGCGAGTTACAAGTCGAAGTGTATTGAAAGATATCACGATGGATCGTGCTTGGGAGGGTTAATAACAAGGCGCTAGGAGAGTTTTCAGTGTGAAAGTGAACTGGGGATAACATCTTTAGAGTGGAAGTGGGTTAGCCAGTAAGAGGTTTTGTGAATAACAGTCTGCATTCCCATACATTATATAGACGTTTGGACTAATTGTCGTTCTTTCAAAACGGAAATGGATGTGAAAGGATCACGATGTCCAGAGCAATTCAGCATGCACGTAACAGCTAGCCTGATAGAAACGCACTAAGAAGGCAGAAAACGCGATACTGTCTGGGTGCACACGAACAAAAAGGAAGCTATTTTAACCATACAACGCGTACTTGATATAACCCACGTGTGCAATGGTCAGCTGTGAAATAAGACAACGCAAATATCCTGATGAAGCAATACCATTATTTTGCTGAGACGTAGACAAAGTGCAAGTTTGGAAACAAATCGATTCGGAAATTCTCCAAAACCAGGGATACCAAACACCAAATGAAGAGAAACTTTTACCCTTGATAACCTCGGGTTTAAAACAGCCAATACGCACAGTTGGCCAGCGCGAGCGACTAACATGGAAAGCGAAAGACAAAGTTTACATAAGCAACCAAACGTTCAAATATGAAACTGCAAATGTATGAATAAAAATTATAATAAACTAAACAAAAAAGCGTAAACAATAACAACAGTACATCGTTAAAACGTTGAAGCAATGTAAATGTCACGTAGGGCAAAAGACGAAAAACTGGATAGAACGCAATAAATTTGAAATTGGAAACTTGATGACAGATGGGACCAAACGATGAAGTAACCAACAGACAGTAAATGTGAGCTGGTAGCCTAGGGTGATGTTGATCCTGTATATGATCAGGAGATTAACGGTAGACATTATTACAATCTTAACAGAACAAATAGTTCGATAAGTTTGTTGTAATGTGCATTCAAACGATCGCAAGATCTCAACATCTGTTAAAAACACAAAAGAGTACCAGGACGATCACACATTTTTCTGAATAAACAGCGACCCACTGATCTCCTTCCGACTACCCCTGGCCAATAAGTTCTAAACAGAACGTAACGCAGTGTCAGTTTCCCGATAAGCAACGTAAATCTTAGAAAATTACCCCTTCAGTCCCTTGTGACCATACTTAGCGCAGGCTTCATTACTCTGAGAAAAAAGACATTGTTTTCGATCGTTTTCGATTTAACGTTTTTTTTGGAGGGGGGGGGGTGGACAGAAGGAACAGATGTCTTAACGTGTGTTTCACGACTGCATAAAAACGGTCGCAAACGTTGGCTACGTTCAAGTTGTGGCTAAGCCACGAAAGCAATGTGGAAATGTTAAGAATATACTAGTAATCTACCAACGAAGTTCCATTTCGTCAGAATGGCTAACCTCTTTGAATTCAATGGGCTATGTGTAGTGGATTGTCAAGTGAACACAAAAGGGACGGTTTCCTCAACCGTTTTTGTAAAGGTGTTGACCAATCGTAACCACAACTCGTGATCTACACGAGGCAAACCAATAAAAAAGGTCGACAACAGGCAGATAATAAGAGCACTCACATGTGGATCATCCGCGAGTTGATCGTGAAAATAAATGCTATGGTGTTCCGAACGTTTGGACAGTCTCGATTGTTTGAAGTAATAAATCCCCGGAAGGATCTAAAAATGTTGGGAAATACAAACGAAACCGAATCACTTTTAAAACAAAACATTTTTTGCCATTGTCATCATCACCGGTAGTAATACATAACTATACTCAAATGTTACAACCACGGGAGGAAAAACAGACACTGATTACGAAGCAAAGGAGGAGGGGGAGATAACAACCAATTCTTGAAAAAGCCTCTAAGTTAAAAGGTAACCGCGAACCATCTACACATTCCGAATGCATAGCTACGGTTTGCAGTGGGGATGAAGCGCTGTTTATTGCCCAGCTTCATTGCTTGTATTGACATCACGGACAACACAATGAAGCAGAGGAAATAGCCATGTCCAACGAGCTACTACCTCCGTTAACGTTTCTGACCAAACGCTGTGAGTTATCAGGACCAGAGTCCGCGACACAAACGCGACTTACAGTGGTTAACCTACTGATATACACCCCCGTTGTTTTAGGCCAAGTAAACATTTGTCCACCACGTACCATAAGATAGTCAATCGGGATGAAAAATGAGTGTTTGACGTAGCAGACGACTAGTGCACATCTTTAGCATTTTTCGCAATACTAACTTGAGCAGAGCAAACAAGAAAGTTAATCAACACGATTCGTGGTCGAACAAAACTCACCGTACATAGTATGAGGTGCGCAGAACAGTTCAATATACAATAACGTGTAACACAAACACATTCACCAACACGCCCACTAATATAAAATAAGGCGAAAAACAAGTGTGAAAGACAAAACTGATAAAACAAGAAGCACGTCTTTTGACAGTGAGTTATGACCGTTGTCGTACATTTCGTCATTCATTCACGACAGTCTAACCGTGGCCCGGGCAGTCACTCACCTCAACAGTGACATGGAAATTATGCGAAAAGATGTTGGAAAACCGTTGCACTGTTCACACGATCATCCTGTTTGATGTGGGCTAACTGGCGCAGACAACAAAGGTTAGACACTGCAATTCTGTTGATATCTTTGTTGCAAGCAGGTTACGTCAGGGTAGGACTGACCTAACAAACACGTAACTCAGGGAGTCACCTTCATTTGACAAAGCTCAAAAGGTGTGCGGATAAATTCGATTCTGTATACAGCTTGCCCTGGTTTAATACGCGCACAGTGCACAACACAGATATTTTCCCGATGAAGGTCCACCATCCATAGTACACTCTACGGTTTATTACACCCTTGTCAGCGTTCGTCAGGTAAAAATAGCAGGTCAAACATTCGAACATACAACTATCGGTGCATAAGAAAGGGTAAAACATAAGCACTAACCGTGTCCAGATAATTAACAGGGGTAGCGCCTAACCAGTTCTGACAACAGTCGAAAGAAACCTATCGTCACAACACAAATTGACATTTTCGTCAAAACAAACTTACAAGTACAGAAAATAACAGCCGTATATATGATAAGATGTGGCGAGACCACCGAACAACGCCTCTCATTGAACCTGCCACTGAACTCCATATTATCGTGCCTCCAAATTAGTTTCCGTTTAGCTGGCAACTACATATCTCTGTCCAAACGTACCGAAACAGATAACATCATCAAAATGACTGAAACGAACTGGGATTAAAACAATTAGATGGGCAGTGCAAGTTTAAGCTACTCATTTCAAAGACTAATGTCGAACAGCTAAGGCTGTAGCCAACCAATTGCGATTGCACGTTGTTGCATGTTTCAATGAACAAATGTTCACTGAGTTAAATCTTTACACGACAACATTGAGGAAAAAACTATATTCAACAGCATCAACGGTTGCATGTTAATCTCACTGAAAACACTGCCGTTAACGCTAGTAACCATGTGCTACATCAAACAGTGGACAATCATACTGCGATGTAGTACTCACGGAGAACCTATTGCTATAGACAGACGACAGTGTTCAAGATAACGTTTTCTATTCAACACTTTAAGATTCTTCGGTTTAGAAAATTAATTACATTAGGTAAGCGTTTAGCTTACCACTCTGCAAAAACGGCCTTGAGGCCACTGTGCCGTCTCACTGGAAGAATTCTCAGCATGAAGAGGGTTATACAAGAAAAGTGGAACATTATAACGAGAAAGCTAGTTAGGAAACAGGATGTCAAGTGTATGAAGGTGTTTCGGAGGATTTGTTGTGAGCACCTTGGTCCGCGTATTCAAAACACCGTGGACCGACCTAACTATCGATGTTGGTGTGACCACATTTCAAACACGTAATCAAACGTGAATTATATGCTCAACATTTGCCCCTCGAAATAATAAGACAATTTATCAAAGATGTTTTCACAGCGACCATATTTTTGTATTCCATACGGCAATGTTGTGAGCTCAAAAGACGCTTGGTTTGCAAAACTGTCTGTTGTGAGAGGGCAATTAAGAGTGGGTAAAAAAATACGTTACAATCCCCGCACACGATAGTTCGTATGCCTGGCATGTTGACACACCCGCTGCCAGTCGTACAGACAGTTGCCTCGTTGAAACGGTCCATATGAAACATATACTCGTTTCCGACTTTCGTTCCTCGGTTTGAGTCTTCTGGTAGACAAGGACTGTCGTTAATTCCGGCAAATAAATCATTCTTCTCCATTTGTGTCAAACTGCTCAGTGGCACTGCTAAGCAGTACACAATAGTGTGAACAGCCAATCGCACGGATGTATTCAGTTTAAAAACCAATAATGTCAATAGAGCATCACCAACGTCCTAAGTAATAACCAATAAAAACGTAAACACTTGCCCAGGCAACATACAAATCAATGGCTCAAACGTAGTACACGAGTATGTTCATACCAACGGGAAATGGAATGTCTTGACCATTAAACATTTCAGTCCTATAACTGAGGGATAAACAACTTTATCCCTATAAACTATTATTACGCGCGCTGTCACCGGTACCGTTCTCCATTCAGGCAGTCTGATAATACCTTATGTAAGGTTGCAGAATTGGCATTTTCGGAGACCTATATTCACATCGGTTAAAATGGTAGCCAAATTACTTACAGGATGAGTTTCCTGTAAGACTTATGCTTCGAGACATATAAACATAAATAAAACCACGCATACATTTTTCCATCTTGTCAGATAAACTTGATCGGATAGCGGTGAAAATGAATAGCTTTTTCGATATAAGAATGTAGATTTTTTACCGTGTCACCATTCAGATGAGTTGGTGTGCAGAAAGAAGTGACTTATGTGTAAACCTTTCACAATGAACATTATGACACGAAAAAAACGTGAATACACTCCGTGTTGAGCTGTTCATCCAGCATGGTCTCATAATCGTAAAGTTATCGAGAGCTCAGTTGAGTAGACACCGGATATACCGGCGTGTCAACTGCATTAATCAGCTTGGCGCTTTGGATCACCACGGAAAAAAAGGGGAATAGGATACAACTAACTGTGAATGAGAGCAACCCTCCCTAAAGAGACTTGAGAGAATGACCAAAGATTCGCAGGTAACCTATGAGGCAACCAGCTGGAAAATATCCACACACAGAAAAACTGACGGTAACCAGCACATTTTTATTCGGCATATTGCCACAGCTATGGCAATCACGGTAAAATATGTTACAACGATTCGTAAGCCGTAAATAACCTACTAATCGCTACATTCTTGGGCGCCGTGTTTATATGAGAAACGAATATTTTCTGCGCTCGTAATGACCACAACAAAGTAAAAAACACAAATAAAAATACCTGACCAAAAGTTAAATAAGTGTAACTGTTGTTCTATTGCTACGATTTACAACAGCACGTTTAACGTATGTTTGAAAGATTCAACATACAACATGCAAATCGAAACTGCTAAATGCATACAAATACAGCCCGTCGAGGACAGCGTTGACGTCATTAGCTGAAACTAAGCGACCAAATTCTTCAACGAGATCCCTTTATCACCATTGTTTTCTCAACCCCAATTGATACCTTATCTCGTTAAATATCTGTCTATCTCGTTATTCCAAACAAATGAGAAGACGACAACAAAAGATAACAACGTACTTTAACATCGTTTGCAGAAGAAATCAGTTCAACTCATAAGAAAACAGGCAATAACGGAGAACTGTCTCAGATCGTCCACTGGTTCAACCCCACAGAAATGTCGAACCTGTGAATCGGGCGTAACTCCGAAAGGCGCCTCCAAAAATAAGCACGAACTACTGTGCCCGTGGAAACTTCACTCCAGGAATAAGCTACAGAACCTGTTGCCTGTAGCAGAGGAACACCTGTGGCAGTTCTGTGTCCCCGTTTTTGTCATCTTCCTCCACGTTAGGTTTCAACAAAAAGTTTTAAAATCTCCAGTTCAAGAAACAAATTACTGTTTGGTCCATAGGTTCGATTATTGCAATAGCATTTAATGGTAGATATGCAGAATGAATGCTAGGACGCCTCATGGAGACGCTATATGAAGCAACGTCATCAACAAAGAGAGAACTTTTTCGGTCTAACGATACTCGTGGACAGTTGAGAAAAAACTAGTGGTCATCCAGGCGCTCAAGTGAGTGTACGGGACTGGAAAATGTTCAATGATATTAATTCAAAAGAGTACCGAATTCCGGTACTTCTTGATCATTGTTAAGGCAAGTTTCTCACTAGTCATGCCACCACAAGTCAGTACAGCCAGCGACTCTGTGGGAATTGTGAGCACTTTTGTCCTTGATTATTTTTCCCCAATAGTCTGGCGAAGCAAAACCCCTGCACCGAATACGTTTTGTTAGCCATACTAACTCAAGGTTGGAAGTAAACGTTGTTAGAATGCATCCAGTTCAGTTGCGCGACGGTACTTCAACCACCACAGATGTGATGAAATGGCATAAGTGTTTACCTTGAAAAAATGCACACCATACAAGTTCTGCTGAAAACGAAACCAATCTCTGGAAGTTTCCTATCCCAGGAATATTGTCAAGATTAACAAACTTGCTACAAACCACATTTTTGTTCAGTCACAGACTACCGCGTTTAGCACTCATAAGCTTGAACCATTCAAACGTCGCCTTGTTTACGTTTCAACATTTTGAAATGCATTTGACTTTGCAGCGTCTACGCAAATGACCAGAATTAAGAATTCACGAATGTCGCCGAATGATCGCTGAGTAACTCAAAGTTTACCAAGTCGTCATCATGCCTGAATTTTTTCAACGGTTCATCTATCCATCTACTGCAGCTCAGCTTCGATTTAACCGCGAGCAGCTTTGCGTCGGCTTTGCCTTGATTCAATTTAGTTCAGATTCACCCGTCACAATAGAAGTTGGTGATGAGCACAGTTCACGAACATTAACCACACTTACCCAATTAACATCTGTCAGCTGACTGTAACCCAAAATGAAAAGAGTCCGGCTTCCAATTGACACATGTTAGAGTTAACAACGATCACCATCAACACCGACCCATTTTGCGTAGTCCAACGTAATCCAATCACGTTGACAGGACGGTTCAAGCCCAGTGAGTAGCACTCACAAAGTGCGTCAAAGGATAGGGATAAAAACATCGGGATTATCTGTCCACACTGTGAGGATCTTTGGTGACAGATTTTCTGGCTGGGTCATGTGATCAATCACTGGTTGTAAAACCACTTAGCAATGGTTGTCCTCGCTAACATGGGGGGCGGGTGCGCGCGCGACCTTGATTAAGTAGTTCAATATTACAATCCCAGTGGATATAGATGGGCACACTGTACTGACAGCATGAGATCATTCTGAGATAACGGAGTACCAACCAGTCTGGATTAAGGTAATGGGTCAGTAGAATCAAGCCTGTAATTTGCAGGCTAGACACGAGGTCGAACTAAACAAGGTTAAACTGATGTAAACGTGTGTGAGTCGACCAGTCACAGGTTGGCCAGCCACGTAAAATCCAAGCAAATCCTAACATCAGCCTGCCGACCGGCAGAAAAAGTATGGGTAACGCGGGATTACAGTGACCGTTTCTTTAACTTTCGAACTAACGTCAAATTTAGACTTATGCTGAGGCAAGCATTTTCTAAATATGCTGATATCCTATGTGAAAGCGTCCGGCGAAGTTGTGTTGAACTTACAGAAACGCTTGCGAATGGATAAAAACCCTTTAGTGAAATACGCCTTAGTTCTAGACCTTAAACAATAACTCACTGCACAAAACCCACATGTTTAGATGTATTGCAGTATAACGCTGTAGGATGTAACAGTAAGCAAGCACTGAAAACAGTACCTAACAATATGGCTATTTAAAACTGAACACGCGAAATCAGTTGTAGCCAAATCTTGCTGAACACATGTATGTTAACGTAAATTCGGCATTAGGGTTCCTAAATACATTACACAGCAGAAACTTACAAGCAATAAATTGCAGGAATTACATCAATAAAATCAAAATTGCTGAGGCTGTGCAGATTGTTTACAATAACAGATCTTTCCATTTTTTCTCATCGGTTTAGGATATCCTTCTGCGTCAAGTGCTTAGAAAACAAATGAGCAGGTAACTCAAGACAATAGGCGAGGACTGAAAAGCAAGCTGAGTGATAACTTGATTTGATGGACACGAAACAGCGTTCAACATTGTAATGGAGTTTCGAGTGGTCTCTTCCTGACTCAAAAACACTGCAAAGTTCTGCAGTTTGGTTAGACGAAAGCAGTCATCGTAACGTTTAAGTACACATGGTTGAACTTTGAGTCGCCCGTGCGTCGTGGTGGAAAAAACGCTGGCGAAAATGAAGGCGCAAGAACATACACAACATTCATCAGCTCTGTATAAGAACCAACGAGATTATGATACCATAAACCGGTTGAATAAGGCGGCTACCTATATATGGATCCAGAACATCACGAAGGGTGTGCTCTGATGGCAAACGACATCCACGGTATATAGATGAAATTGATATAACGGTAGCGCAAAAGATTTAGCAATTGATGGTTGGGACAGATGCGAAACACACTGTTTCACTTCTCTGTAAAAGGTCCAGATTTCAAATGACTGACCAAATTGGAACTGTCTATATCATAGACGTTTGTCGGTTGGCACTTTCACCTGACAAGCCTTATCCTAAAGCACGCAAAAATAGTGCAAGGTGAATGAGCTACGGTATCTGAAAGAAGCCGGTACGATGGTGTTGGGAGATTCAAATCAGTCGGGCGACACAAAACTTCAGTGAAATACAGTTAGTGTTCGGTTCCTCGACTCGGTTAGAAGGCTTGTGAGAGAAGTCCCCGCGCAATATTTCCTCTCCTATACCTTGTAATGTCAATACGATCAGTTCTATGTGGACCGCCTGGTAGTATGTATCTTTACAGATGGTAAAAACGTTTTTGTCAACAGATAGGCAAAACTATGTTTACGACCCCTAGGTTTCGCAAGGTCGTCAAAGTCGTGAACAAAATTTGGACATAACACTCAACTCTAAGGACGATTTTCAAGTGTTGCAAGAGGCCGCGAGTCAGCAAATATATCGCCAAAAGAGTTAGGAGAGTAGCCCTCCAATACTGGATATTTTCCATAGATAAAAGTATGAGAGAGACGTTGTGATTTTCATCTCCGTTCCGAATGGTTTGATACATGGAAGAAAAACTCAAAGTAAGTAAGGGTTTCATCTTTCTCAAGTAAATATGGCGTTCACGGTGTTCACTTGAAATAGTCTGATCCCACTGAACAACATATGACTAGACTGGTGATTAACAGCCAACAAAATTCCGGATATTCCAGGGTTTTGCCAACTACTGTTATCCACTCTATTTTTTGAAATGCGGCTAATTCAAGAGATATTTACATTCTGACAACTTTTTTAGGAACTCCGGTTAGCAGTTAAGCTAGAGAATGATCTTCGCAACAGAAACAGGTAGAGGCAAATACCTAAAAGGTTTGAATTTTGCAAGTTCGTTTACTTTCCAGAAGGGTTACTTCAGAAAGTCCAGTTTGGTTTGAAAATTGAAAAGAGGATCAGAAACACCTAGTGGAATGTTTTTTAGAATGTGATTAATAAGCAAGGAGGACTAATTAAGAGGACCAAGATTGCGCACTGAAATCAAAGCAAAATCCACACGTATGGGAGTGAGTGCAAAGAGATTCAATAAACAGCTAATTATAAATTTGATGAGTACAACCAACCACATCTATAAAATGGCTAGTACCATAGAAGACAAATCGAAATTTCAAAAAATGACAGAGAAGAAAGGTTCCAAGAAAGACAAAAATGAAGGCACCCACAAGTTCACACTGTTAAAATACCGAAAGGAAGGATCGACTTAATCACCCACCAGATCGTTAGTCCCCTAGACCATACGATTCGTCAGAATTGCGCTAATACAGTTCGTCTCTGGGACCAATCCATCCTACAACTGTTCGGTCAAATATAACACCAGTTTGCTAAGACCCACCGATCTATAAATAGCACAATAGGGCCTTCGGACATGTCCGCTTCATCGGTAAATGAGCCACGCTCAAACGCAGACAATCAACGAGTGTTTACATTCAGTGTCGCTCAGCCTTGTAGAATGGATCTCATAAATAGAAAATAACCCGTGTGTGTAACTGTAGCAACTTCTTCGTTTATCACACATCATCTCGAAAGCAGACAAAACTTCTGACATCCTATAGGAAGAAATGAGGAAACTGCCGGCGCTCCTTAAACACAATCTTCAACCCGTATATGATAACGTCACACAAGGTCGGCGAATACATGTATGAAAAAACTGTAAGCTAACCAATATAAGAATGAGTAAAGCTTAACTGGTGACGCGTTTTACGTTATCGGTAAGGATTTCAATCTTTAGAGCTTTCGATCTACGCCGAACCCGATCAATATCCAGAATAAAAAATTATCTAGTACTTTCAGGACAACGGACACTCGCCTTCCATAGGTCAGCAGTATAATGAAAAACACACGGTGGCATTGTTCTATCAGAAAAAGCGGAACTTCGCATGACGATTGGCTGAAAAATAACTGTAAATCTGTACCACTAACACTGAATTCACTGCAAGTTTTCATATGAAACGGTTAAATGGTATTTCTTTTTTAAACTATGTCAGTGGTGAGACAGAATAAATAGAACTTTTTCACTCATTTGTCAACAAAAGGAATTCAGACAGTTGAAGTGCTCGTTAGAAAGCTTAAAAAGTAGCTGAGGTCGTCCATTTTGCATCTGCATCAAGTGTGGTATTCCGCTGGGTCAAGATTATCATAGTATGTTTTGTAAGTGGTCATTGTCTATAATTACCCAAGTAAGACGTTTTAAACTGGATGCAATACAAAGCGATCGTTTCACTAAATGCCTGAACACTATCCTGCGTAGTTGAGCAGTGGCCTAAATAAAGTCAGGCCATGGCCGATTATTGCCAGCCAAACTTACTTCAATCATTTCCCTAACAAGAAAAACAACATCGGACCATCAACGACCTATGAAAGTCTATCAAAGGTGATAAAAAGTTGCATGTTGATAGCTGCTAGAGTCAATAGTGCCCAGAGTTGAACACTCATGGCCTTTTCAATCAGACGTTCTTGAGATTACAGAGACTATATTATGTACGAATAATCAAACTCTGGACACCGACTGCGTGACTGTTGACAAGCACGCAGCCAAAAATCTCAATTTTCATAAAAATGCACAGTAAACACTCTAGTAAGGTAGTCCTACCAGATGTTGTGGTACATCCCATGACTAATGTAACCATACTGTGATTTTCAGTGAAAAATCTAGCAAGCTTTTGGTTGGGTCGAATAGAACTACGGTTACATTAACACTTATCTTATTAACCCCACGAAGGTTCAGAATGCCACAAAACTATCATTGAATTCATTAATTATTATAAACAAACTGTCTTGCTGAGTTAACTTCGCTGAATGAGTAAGCACCACAAGGATTGTATGCCACTAGAAAAAAATCTTTAAGATAGAAACAGATGGGAACACTCTGATTAGCAAGCAATACATCACACTGGGGTTAAAAATGAAGAGGTTAAAGGAAAAAGTCCATAATAACCGTACAGGTTCCTCTAAATCCCAACTGCAAACCCAAGACGGTTTCGAAATTCGCACATTTTGTCCTATAAGTTGTCGAGGTAGTTTGTCTTCGTAATCAAAGGCACTGGTTACCCCTCTGGAAATTTATACAGATATAACACACCCACCAAATAACTAACCAACCACAAAAACAAAACATTGAGGTTAATTAATACACGAGGTCTAAAAAGCAGACGACGACCCAAATGTTGCACACTAAGAAACGGTATGTTAACAGAAGTGTCAATCTACTAATACGTTGTCATCACTGTTATCACAATCACCAGTATTACATCAGTGGCAGACAGTGAACCTTATCTACCATACATCGGAAGAAGAACGGTCCTAGCTTAGACATAAAGTAAGAGGAGATAGGATTCCTGAACCAAATACTCCTGTACCCAAATTATCAATATCAAAATGTCTACATATTAGCCGATAAACAACCAAGTTGCAAGTGAGAGGACGGTAGCACTAGAAAAAGATAGATTCACCGAGCAATAATAGGGCAGAAAGCAAGCAAATGATTGCCAGTGGCTTTGATGGCAAGACAGTTTTGTCAACCTTAACAAACAGGCCACTCCCGATGGACTGGACGAATTCCCACACCACAAAGTGACGCTCAATTATGTTTCACATTACCTTCTCCACATCGCACACGACCTCTGTTAAATTTGGTTTATATTATAGATTGGGATACCAGGTGACAATCGTGCCCCGGTTATCTCGGCCGATCTTATCAGCGTTTGCACACTTCGATGGTAACGGAAGATACGGCCATATTAATCAGTCTACTCACTTGATTGTGTACTGGAACAAGTTAACGGAATGTGTTCGCATCCGAATTACCGAAATGAAATCAACCTCCGCGCTGTCAGTCAATTCAGCACCATAAATTAGTGAACAGTTCGCGACACATTGCAGCGATATAAATTGTACAGGAAAAGTTTGAAGAGCGTTTTAAGCTATCAGTATATCTAACCAGGCGAGTTCGTTTGGCAGAGGATGTAAAGCTGGTCCTACCCAAAAAATGGCAAAGTCATTACCCGGTTGTTTCGCTTTTCATTTGTACACCGAAAAACGTTGTTATTGCACGTTACTTGCCATGTATTAAGACAATAAAACGGGAGGAAACCAAATCATAGTGAAAAACCACATATCTGCCTATAAACTTCGATAAGAATCAGCCAACTTCTGGCGGCCTCACTAAAGAAGGCCGATTACGAATATGCAAACATAAGCGAGATAATCAATCAACCACTTACGCTCCACAGGTGTCAAGTGAGCTAAGGTCAACTAACAAACAGCACAAAATCGAAAATGTGAACCAAAAACGCTGTTCAAAAGAAGAGGTACTCAAAGCATTCAGATGATAGTAACTTGAAGGCAACCCACCAGGTACCCATTTATAAAACCATAATGGTGGAACTACTTTTGTATGTAATAGAAACCGTAGTGTTTAAAATCACTAAGGCAGGCCGACAGGCCAACGGTAAACAGTACATCACGTTGGCACTTCATATCCAAATGCAATATAAACAAACGATATGTTGAAAAAATAATCTTGGGGACACGCAGTGAAGGGAGAGGCTTAAACCATCTGGTATATGATACAGTGAATTGAGTGATTAATGTGCCCAGTTATGCACCAAGTGCATTGTTAAGGATAGTTAAACATGAGCGAATACTTTGTACGTCGCGTTCTAAACCGCAAGCCCAAGGACCATCATAATAAACTGAGACGTATGCTACACAACCATGAAGTCGCTTTAGGGTCCAGAAATTTCTTAAATATTGCTGAATATCATGTGTAATCTATATAATGTGAAATACTACCAATAAATTCTTGCGGTAAGTGTGATTGCTTTGAAATCAACAGACAGGTGTCCCCATTCACATCACAGTTAATTACACCACCACGGCCACCACAGTCATCTGCAGCGAATGATACATAAGAAAAACAGGATAACTTAAATGAAACAACCGAATATAAACATAAAAGACTAACGAACTTCTACCGAAAGGCTAATATCGCTCTATCAGAACCATCTAAATCACGAGTTTAACCTACCGAGCATAAATAACGCTATATATATATATATATATATATATATATATATATATATATATATATATATAAAGTATTTAAAAGGGCACACACTGAGTAGTGAACGATTTATTGTGACGTTTCAAATCCACACTAGGATCCGTTATCAAACAAATAAATGTGTTGGAATGAGATTGTTCTGCCGCTCACCGTGTTCGCCTGTCGGTCTGTCTTCGCTCGTTTTTGGTTTCAGTATCAACGATGCTGACGTAGTGGCTGTCTATATCTACGTGTCGATTGAACGAATTCCGCGAATAGAGAGCCTCCAGTACAAGCCGTTCCCCTTTCATCTTTGCCCGTGCGACCACTTTCGCATGATCTATGTTGACCTCGTGACCTGTGTCCGCGCAGTGGTGCCACAGTTGTGATCTAGGGTCGGCTCGCCGCATCGCTAGTTTGTGTTCGTGCACGCGTGTGCGCAGCTGTTTGCCTGTCCCATATATATATATATATATATATATATATATATATATATATATATATAATATATATATATATATATATATATATGAACACGTTATAGAAAATGCATATATATGCACATGCAACAAAGCGCTGCAGTTTTATATCAACACCATCCTCATAGGATGGTCAAATAAACGTGATCAGAACATATATAGGAAGAGAGAGAAAAGCCCACAAACCCATTGGCACACGGCCTGCAAGGCCTTCGTCTAGTTGGAGCCAATTCTGGTCCGTACGGAGCTTGTGCGTTCCTATGTGGGTCACGAAAGATTCTGTGTTCAGAGCATAACCACCGCAGTATGTACTCACACAAAAGACCTGTAACCCTAGGACGTAAGCTAAAGTTATTGGACCTTCGATGCATCAACCCGGCGACCATGTGTTGCTTTGGACGGTAAGATGTGAACCATTGCTACTTATTCTACCCTCATTACAGCAACTCTCAAGAGACTCTTTAATGACAAAAAGTGTACGCGCGGAAGTCGGAACGCACTGTATAGTTTCGGAGAAAAAGGCATCTGCCGAACGCGACGGAATACAATTCAATATAAACAACTTACCGAACCCCTGTAATCGATACATACTAAATTTAAGGTCGTAGCAATGTGAATCACGTTAAGTAAGTTCAGTACACACACATTACGGCCATGTGGCCATAACTAACATGTGACCGTAGTTATGCGGGTCATAATTAGACATGCCTCAATGGAAACAAGCATACAATAGCTCAAACCAAAAGTAAAATATGAGGAAAAATCAAACTGACCATTCCCAGGTAAGAAAATCCATACTTTTGAGCGACTTCCATAGCAACTTGTTCACCATCAAAAATTTCAACGGCCCAGAAGGGAGTAAAAATAGGTTTTGCTTTTCCTTGTCTATTGAGAACATTGTCTGGTTTGACGGAGAAATTTTGAATGGGCTTTTGATGCGTTGATGGAAATGTTTCAATTTTGCCCAGCAAAAAAAGCGAAACAACGAACAAAACATTGATCGATAGATAGGGCTTTACCGACCAAGATGGTACCAAAAAGCTCATTATACGCCATATTAACATTGGCCTCTCGATTTTTACACTTTTCTCCTACTTATTATGAGGTAGGCTACGATGCACATAACGACATGCACAGACCAATTAAAAATGCAGATGACCTTCAAAAATAAATACGCGGTTATCTTTTAAAATGAACTTTCAACAAACCAAACAAATGCCAGCTATTTTGATCAGTCGATTTACTGTCGCGGGCAGAGGAAAGTATACACCATTGAGAGTCCCGCATCACGTTGCTAATGACTGCAGGACGGCGTAATCGTGTTTAAGTGTTAATGATATGCAATATTTACATTGGTTTATGGGTTGAGGACGGAAGTAGGAGGAATGACGTACACCGAACCCTGAAGTCTACAGCAGTAGGTGGAAACATGGAAATAGGGAGCAATAGCCGGGAAAGGGCGAGGAATTCCAGGCAAGACGAGTCCTGGAAATTGCTACAGCTTCAGCAGAAACAACATGCTCATGTAGAGTGTTCCAAACCTTAAAAAAGCACTGAGAGAACGCTGTATTCATTCCAGTCTGCTGTGTTGGACCCCTGGTTTCACAGTATGACTCCTCAACGTCGTGTTGAGCGTCAGACGGCATGAACGATCGGGAGACATCATTATCAAAAGGTTAACACAAAGTCCCCAGTAAGCAGATTTTACTCAAATGAGTACACCTATCTCTGTTGCAATTGCCTATTGCCTCGTGGTGGGTACCAACCACTTGGACATATGGTCAACCACTCTTCGTCGTTGGCACCTAACTGTTTTGCCGATATAGAGGTCACTGCAACCGTGAGCTGTAGGTTGAACGAGACAGAAAATTAGGGTAGGTCACGATTATGAATAAGCTGCGTGATACTTCCAGCTGCGAGTAGCAACCGCAATTCATCTGCAGGGCATGTACTAGATACAGCGGTCGCCTTCGAAAGATGGGTTCGAACAGACTTTCTTCCCGTGGATCCTATGCACGGCAGTCTTGATCAGTCTTTTCTGACTGTGAACTTCTGAGGATATCCGTTTGGTGAGCAGCACCTTCTTTAATCTCTCCTCCTCTCCTTGCAAGCAGTCATCGGTGCAGATCTCCCGGGCTCTATGAAGACGGCTTCGCACCAGACCTCGCTAATAAGTAGCTGCAGCAAAAGGAAGAAAATTGCAAATACTGACCGCTCCAAGTGGCCTTGCGGTGCACTGAGCGTTGTAGTGAGCCATCCTGCCGTCTAGTGAGTGAAATGTCTAGAAAAGATAAACTGTTGTTTCCTCTTCATCAACAACAGGAAAATAAACTTGAACAGAAGTAAAAAGGTTTAGACAAGGTTTAAAAAAGGTTAAAAGTGAAACAAAGTGAATATTAGTGGTAGGAAATTAAAATTTCACCTACGTATCGCTTATAGAGGTTGGCACCATCTATAACATCAGATAATTTTAATTCAGTCATTCATAAAAAACAGGTCTGCGAGTTTGGCTAATGGGCTATCCATTGCATCATCATCAACTTGTTCATAGGATGATCCTACGAAATCAAAACGGATATTCTCTGTACACAAAAGTATGAAGTTCCTTGAGATAATCAACTGGGAGACAAAAAGGTAAATTTTGATGAGAAATAAAATCGCACAAAACGTCAACTGTTTCCCGAAGAGAAAACATCGAAAGAACACATCTTATATGAACTCACCGTCGTGTAAAGTTCGTACCAGTTAAAAGGAATCTTTCGCACAGTTGGGGGGGGTAAGCATCTGACGGATGGGATGGAGAAGATTAACAGGCCATCTGACAAGCTTGTGGTACGGTGAGTTGTCCATGCATACTGTATATACATGCTATTCCTTTGTACAGTGTCACGATTCCGTGGAAGAACACGGTGCAAAAGGCTCTGGTAGTTTGGTTTTTAAACAATGCGCAATTTGCGTACGTGCACTTCATAGTCAATGGTAAACGGCTGAGCGTTATCCTTGGATTGTGGTTGAAGTGGTTCATTCGCGACGCAACCACGGTGCACGTCACGGATTCCGACAGAATTGACAGTAGTAAATGTAAATTTGTTGATCCATGAACTGAGAAAATTCGTCCCCATCGTTTGCATTCCCTATTTTTCCCACTAACCTGACACTTGTTCCCACTACCTCACCCACTCCGTTTTGTTTTGTTGTCCTGGCGCGAGTAGCCATTCTTGTCCTGGCCTACTGGCGTGACGGCTCACCTTTGACCTTGCTGGTCCTGTTGAGAAACTATTGATTTTGCTGGGACGAGACTATCGTCGCGAACGATTGAGGTTTGCTTTTGTAATTATTGATGCATTTCTTTAATAGTACCGTAGAAATTGTTGGATCCAATCTTGTTTTCAATTTGGGGATCCGTTTTGGGGCTACGCGTAACTCAACGATCAGACGTGGATCGTTACAGTAAGTTTTTGAAGTAACAATTTCTAATAAGCACCACAAGGCGACTAGTGTGCGTACGGTGACTGGTTTTTAATGAATCCCGTTCTCCGTCGGAATGTTCGGCGTGAAACGAACACTAGCCAAGGTCAAGGCGTCGTCGATTGCGGAACCGCTCCAGTGTTTCTGACGCCATCTGTCGCGAAGTGTCAGCAATTCTGAGGAGTGGCGGTTAAGTTTTCCCAGCTGGTGCTTGGGGTGAAGAGTGCAGTAAATACACTGAACTTGGTCATCGATAAGACAAAGTGCTACTGACAAGGATTGCCGCTGACCTATATAGTGTTCTGAGTCGCCGTTGAGGAATTCGAGGACGTTGCGAGGTCAATCAGTGTTCCCAGGTTTCTTCCCAACGAGCTTTCGTCGTCCAGCCCGTAGTATATTTGGGTAGACCCTGGCCCCGGTAGTCTAGAAGTTTCTGTGCTGCTGAAAGACGTTTTCCGTCAAACCAGATGCCAAAAGCGCGACCATTGCTAGGCGAGGTGCGTCAGTGAGTGCTGCATCTAGTTGTCTGGCCAACCTCATGACAGAGGTCGGCACACATGGATTTATGCCCTCTGCGATGCAGCGGCTCCTCCAAAGCTATCGATCATGCGCTTTGCGGGGCTCTACGCAACTAAGGGCAAATTATGGAAGGTTTTGAACAATCACGGAATTCTCTTGGGCATAGGAACCCGAACTTCCATGAGCAACGTTGTTGGTAACCCTAAAAAATTTCACTGACATCAGCCCATCCTCAGCGCAGTCCATCCAACAGCAGGATTGAGATTCTTGGGTAATACCGCGCGGAGGGCTTTAGAACTCCATTATGTCTTCTCGCTTATTGTTGGCGGATTGTCAGCGATGGTCAGCCTGAGTGTTTTCGGAGCAACCAGGATAAGGCACCTCATCGTTGCTACAGAAAAAACTGACCCATATGACACTTACGTCACATACCCCACTGACTAGAGCCGGGGAATCGGGGGATGTTTCATCCATTACAGGTAGTAGGATGCCAGCCACGGAACTAAAAGCCTGTTAATCTGTCCTACAGTAGAGAAGAACAAGGTAGATACAGGTCATCTCTGTCTATGTCGACATTTTACAAACCTCACCAGACTTGCTCAATCATAAGAGTGGAACCGGAGGTCGCAGAGCAGGCACTACACAGCATGGTTAGACTTTTTTTTTACCATCACTGATGGACAAGTGCAAGTTCAGATGTAACACTGGGGTCACTAGGCGAATTTAAGCCAGTTTGTTCGTAACTTTCGACGTCTTCAGGCTAAGAAAACAATCAAAGTTTTGTCAGCCGAAGTAGACCGGAATTTACGACCATGCAATATTCAGGAAATGGGGAACGTAATCAGTAGTAATTCACAATGAAGGGGGTCGAAGTTTTACGTGCCAAAAAAATAGTGCGAGGGTTAGTAACAAAACAGGTGATTTGGAAGCCTTATCCACAACTACTCTTTCGAGCACACAACTTCGTATGAAGCTTTTATCCATCAGCATGCACTAAATGGGAGCACGAAAACGATGTTCAATTCAGCAAACCAAGCATTTCTTCCGCTGGCGCTTCTTCTTCCTGGTTCGCGTACGTATCCTTGACTAAACCTGAAAGGGGGAGGGAAAAGCACGAGTTGTTAGGCGCGCAGTTTGATTGGCGCCATTCTGTAACAAGTCCCCTTTTCTGCAGACAGTGCCCCTACCACCTCCAGTTGCAGTCGTCATATTCTTCGGAAGTTCAAAATGCGTGCAAAATGATCAGCCGGACAAAGTTGGGCATTTAGTTCGAGAGAGTACATCCGTAACTGTTTTGTCGATAAAGTACGGGTATTTCCAATCTCTACGGAGTTTAGGTAGAATTCGTGGAAAAGGTACACCACCATATCTCGCTTCGTCTCACGGTTGGCGCTGAGTCTCATGAACCCCTATGTCACAATAAGTCCTCTGATGACGGTGAGCTGCTTCTGAGCGTGTTTCCGCACAAAGTGTGCGTGCATCTGGTGGGTGTGCTCTGTCGTCAATAAATGCTTGTGATGGTCAGACAGAGGGAGTATATCCGATGCTAATCGGAACTCCGCCTCGACATCGTGGTGTAGGAAGTTCGGCTTACGGACGCATGGACGATGACCTGTTCCTCCAGAGGGAAATCAGAGAGAGAAGTCTTCCAATCGCGCGTTGTTTCATGAATGAGAACAGCTATAACCGAAGTTTTAGCGTGTGGTCAGTGCGCTCAACTTGACCGTTACCCCCCGGGTGTTGGAGAACAGTGTGGGACTTCTTGATGTTCAAATTGTGGCACATATATCGCATCAACACGCTCCCAACTTTGGACCCCCATCAGAACGCGGTTGTTGTGGCGTACTCAGGCGTGAAATCGATTCAGTGAACGTGGACTTAACAACCATCGGACGTTTGTAGCTGGAGAAGAAATAACACCACCCCAGTTAGTAAAATGATCAGCCATGACTGGCGAGTAACGGTTCCCTCTCGATGGCCCTGGCAACGGCTCGTCAAAGCATACCCCAGTCATCTGATTCGAAAACCCTGCTGCCATAGACTGAAGTGGTATCTGAGAAATTCGGTTCGCGCTCTTGAAGTCGTCACATTCCCCGTATCCCAGACAGTAAAATGCCGCATCCGGTCCCATGTGCATCCACCAGGGTCGTCGTCTCACCGTCTGTTTCGTCTTATTTTGAGTTGGAGGACCGAGTTATTCATGCAAGCGACGCGGAACAAACGTGGCCGCAGATACGCGTATCACGATTAGCCGAAGGCACGCTTGATCGTCTTGGAAATGTTACACTTTCTTACACTGTTAGTTTAAGTCGAGACGCTTATAGGCAATAGGTTCCCCAACTAAGTTGCGCTACCTCTTGCTTAGTAGATCGACTGTGACACAAAGGCAGCCGCTGACTAACTGGACATAAATCTGCGTCTTCGGATTGCACCTGCGTCCAATCTTCCGTCTTTCAAGGTTGTAACGTTATGGCTGAAACGAAATCAACTGTGCACAATGAGCACTCTCCGTTATCTTTTTAGGGATTTCGCGACACTGCATCAGAATCCCAGTTCGATGCTGACACAAGTAATTATAGTTTCAAAGATACTCTTGCCGGCGTGCAAACTGGCCTTATAGACCACGGGAAATTTTGCGGCCACAGAAGTGGCTGATGTCCCGTGCGGACGAGAGACCGACGTCCGACGAAGTTTTGTGTGAACTGTTTGACAAAGTATGCCAGCGCCGGCATCTCTTTTCGCGTCAAGCATTGCTTCCTTTCTAGTTCAGCTAGGCTTCTGCTGCCGCAAACGGCGACAGGTTCTAATCCATCTGGTTTCCGATGACGAAGGAGAGCTTTAATGGCTGTATCACTACCGTCAGTATCATAAGCGCAGCAACCTGTTTCAGCAGACGTGTCCGTAAGAGTTGAAACCGACGCTTTGAGTACAACTTCTCGCAACTGGTTGGAGGCTTTTTTCTATTCGGTTGACAAAACGAAGGTGGTGCTTTGGTTCAAAGGCGGTTCAGCGTTGCCGTAGTTTCCGAAAAAAGCACCAGTAACCGCCAATAATAAGAAGCTGAGCAGAGGAATCTACGGACGTTGCCGACAAATTTAGGTGCGGACCGGAACTGTACACGCTTTACTTTGTAGGAGTCGGAGCACACCCTGCGGAAGATATGGTGTGTCATGAATAGTCAACCTCTCGCTGGAAGAACTGTTCCATTTTAACCTTCAAAAAACTTCTGTACATTTTCTTGCAGTTAATTATGTGTTGGCTAGGTGTCTAAACAGATGAAGCATTTGCCGAGTATCAGCTCACTCAGTTCCACGCTCATCAGTGGCTAGAAAGTGGCAGGTACATTAGTTGCTCTCAACAGCATAGTCTGAAATTCTTACTGTTCAGACCAAAAAACAAAAGTTGATTTACACCGATCAGCCGGATTTAGATCTTAATGGCGAAGCCCGGGGACTGAATCGAGGGTGCTGAACCATTCAGACAAAGCGAGGGCGTCGAACATGTCAATAATTCTGGGCAGAGGAAACGAGTTCTTTTGTGAAACAATATTTCCTGTGGGCAACACAGCCGAAGTGCCCCATCACGGACTTATACTAGAACGAACGGAGCTGCCCATGATGACTAGGAGGGACATAGAGTCCCATTAGAGGCACAGATAGATAGACGTCGTTACGGTTACACTCAGATTATTCAAACTTTGTGTCGCTAGTATATATGCAGAGGTTTTGAGGTTTATATATTGACTGGACGTCGAATATCCAAATTGCCCAGACCTAACGAGTTTGGTCATTTGGCTTTCCAGCGACCTACCGGTGACCCGAAACGCTGTCACGGAGGAGAAGCTGTTGCAGTGCTTTTCGGAACGTATGAAATTTTGAGAACAGAGTTAGATTTCGAGTAAAGAAAATGTTTCAGGTAAACAAGATTCCGATAACTTTCTAAGTAGTTCTTATACGGAAAACCACTGACGCCAGACGAAAGATCCTTCCACAGACTGACGGCCCTGTACGGAAAAACTGATGCCTGAAAAAGGTCAGAGGTCAGAACTTGCATAAATCCTGTTCTTGATATCCCCAGCAGCAATCCTGTACTGGTGTAAACAGTCTCTGCACGAGTCCTTTGACATAGAGAATGTATGTGTGCATCAACTCACCACGGAGTTTTGACATTCGAGCGGGTAAATAACGAGCGTTTCCATAGGAGATTCTTAGGAGTCACATCCCAGCCGACGGCCACCTGGGTGGCTACAAGCCCGAAACCTACAATGGTGCGTGCCGTGTTCGGACCAGCACACTAGATCGGTATACTCGGGTAGCGACCATCAATGGACTTCATAACCCTCGAAGCGCATGCGTGACCATGTGTGAGAGAGTTGTTTGTATCGTTGCGAGAATACTAAATCTCCCCTTAATGATTACATAGTGACGATGGCATATCCAAAAGTCATAGTTCTATTTAAGGTCAGTGTAACGATCCACGTCTGATCGTTGAGTTACGCGTAGCCCAAAAACGGATCCCCAAAATGAAAACAAGATTGGACCCAACAATTTCTACGGTACTATTAAAGAAATGCATCAATAATTACAAAAAGCAAACCTCAATCGTTCACGACGATAGTCTCGTCCAGCAAAATCAACAGTTTCTCAACAGGACCAGCAAGGTCAAAGGTCAGCCGTCACGCCAGTAAGCCAGGACAAGAATGGCTACTCGCGCCAAGGACAGTTAATGACACATTAGTTCAATAAAACAAAACGGGGTGGGTGAGGTAGTGGGAACAAGTGTCAGGTTAGTGGGAAAAATAGGGAATGCAAACGATGGGGACGAATTTTCTCAGTTTATGACTGCTGAGATTAGTTTGTGTCGCGGGATAGTCACCGCTTTGGATGGTGCAACTCTAGCCTTGCTAAACAGCAATG